>BEXV01000005.1:85431-102855 GCA_003118195.1 Hemicentrotus pulcherrimus | reverse complement strand
TCTCTCTCTCTCCCTTCTATTCTCTTTATGTGCCTCTTCTTTCATTCGAGTTCTCCTTTCTGTAAAGTGAACACCCTGATTATCGTAGATATTAACTGTATTCTCCGCCGATGTCAATTAAAAACGGTTTGATTCCCGGCTTGTCACGGCAAAAGCTCGGCTCGCTCTGTGTAGTTCATCTTAGATTCAAGGGGGATTCGGAATGGCGCTAAATGGGGTTACGAAATCTAATACTCCCGCTGTCGGGGAAAGAATTAGAAAAAGAAAAAAAGAGAAGGGATTTGGTGGTGGGTCGTGTTATTGCCTGCCAGCGTTCCGTGCTAGATTCTCTGACAGTTTAACCACTTAATTCGTAAACGAACACCCGCTCTCCTTCTTTCTACTGTCTCCGCTCCTCCGGAAAGTATGAGGCAAGTATATGATTAAGAACCCGGTACTCAAGGAGGGCGAAGAAATAAACTTTTTGGAAGAAGATAGAAGGCCCTGTCTTCTTTATTCTATTATTGCTCTTATTTTATTATTCATTGTGAAGCTATTTTATTGACAGTCATGTTTCCAATTAGTTAGCGTAATCAAGACGCTACATCTGCTATCGTACGACTTACATGACAGCATATATAGAGCTAAAAATTGTACTTCTCATCAAATAGATAATATGAAAAGAAAATCGTATTTACCAAGCGAGAACTATGAGGGAAAATCAAGAAATGATGCCCTACAGATTAATCAATGAAAATTATACTGAATTTCAAGTGTGTGCTATCGATGATACGCTATATCATATTTATTTATTTTATAGGAAGAAGAAAAAAAAAAACGAATTTCGATAGATTTGAAATATTTTTAACGTAGTGTTTATCAAGGATCCGAAAACATATAGTTGCTGCCGCATTATACATGTTACAAGACCCTTTCCCTATCAAAAACTGTATCAAATCAGACATTAAAAGACAAAACTGTGTATGAAACAAAACAGAGACTAATTTGGGGCCCTTTGGGAGATCAACAAAGTTTTATTTTTATTTTAATAATTTCTAGTCTAAAAATGGGTATTAGAAATGTCTCGAAATATTAGGGTAGTTCCTCATCTCTTTACTAAGCTTAAACAGTTAAAAGAACAGCTTCGATTTCAATCATTTTAGCTTTACACCCCCTCCCCCTTGTTGACCCTACTCTATAGTTTTTTCCTTTCTTTTTAGATGGAACTCAGGGAGTAAGACGATAGATATCTAGTTATCGTATCGATGTGCCTCACACCATATCATGAATTTTGCGACCAATCGGCTTTTGTAATTTGAATTTCAAAACTCGAGAGGGAATAAAAGGCGAGCAAGAGGAGGTGAGGAAGGATTCCGAGCCGAATCAAACGGGTCCTGTAAAATAATTTTGCGACCATGCGTGGCAAAAGTCTGGTGCATGAATGGTCGTTGAAGAGAGAGGGGGACGAGAGCGGAAGCCTGCCTGGTATGGGCAGTCACGGCGCGCAGGCCGATGTCCGTAGCTCCGGCGCTGTTGGAAGGCAGCGATGCGAGGGGCTGAGCAGGAGTTAGACAGGCAGGAGATCGATCTGCGAAGCGATGCTGCAAGGCGCTAAATGTTGCTAAACACATTCTAAACACGCTCGCCGTGAGGCCGCCCAAAACCTGTTCCAATGGCAAAATTCAGCGAAAGCTGAGATAGGCCCTAAGTATACAAAAGTCACGAATGTTTTACTTTATCCTGAGTTCTTTCGAAAGCTGCAAACAAGAGTAAAGCGGAGGAAAGGTGGTATAAATAAGAAAAATAAAGGTATACCATTGGCCATTGACATATTGTTATACCCTTTTGATAAATCTTATTCAAAAATTTGCAAACTATAACAATTTCAGCCTGAATAGAAACTCGTTTTTTACAGGTATGTTTTCACAGGACAATGATACGGATAAGCCAATTAACAACAGCTACCTCTAGACAGCTATCACAATTTGCTTGAAACCACTTTTCCCTGTATGAGCATGATTTTTTTTTTTTTTTTTTTTTTTTTTTTTTTTTGGGGGGGGGGTATTTATTATCCCATCATTAGGAACATAACCAACATTATTTTATAGTGTTAACAGCTGTAATAGGCCTATTTTTTTCTCGACCAAATTAGAAATGAAAATGTTCAAAACTTGTGTTAAGGTATAGGAAAACACTCTACACCTTAATAAAAATTTTGTTTTAATAACTCAACAAGTTAGATTTCAAGAATTTCCTAGTTTTGTGCAACAAAGTAATTAGAAGGAAAAAAAAGCATTGTCATCAACAACAGCAACACAACCAATAACCCTATTATTATAGACTTATTGATCAACGCTTATCTTTCCGATGTGAGGTGGTTCATACGGCTGTCGGTAGGGTATATCTCCGTTTTGCCATCAGCTCATCGTAATCGACCTAAAGCGATCGTCATCATCACTCCCAACCCGTCGTGTCATCATCCTCATCTCTTCTCGTTCCATAATGGGTGAAATTTCAATTTCATCTCATAGAGCAGTTCCTCCAAGAAAAACTGTTTAAATGAGATTTATTTGCAATCACTTACCATCTACCTTAGATTTATCTTCTTCTTTTTTCTGCTTCTTCTTCTGCCTCTCCTTCTTCTTCTTTTTCCCTTCTTCTTCTTCTTCTCCTTCTTCTTCTTCTTCTTTTTCCCTTCTTCTTTTCCCTTCTTCTTCTTCTTCTTTTTCCCTTCTTCTTCTTCTTCTTCTTCTTCTTCTTCTTTTTTTCCCTTCTTTTTCTTCCTCATTTTCCTTAGTCTTCTTCTTCATCTTTTTCTTCTCCTTTCTTCCTCCTCTTCACCCTTCTTATTTTTTTCTTCATCTTTTACTGTTTTTCTACTCCTCATTCTTCTTTTCCTTCTTCTCATGTATACTCCTCATCCTTCTTCTTCTTCTTCTTCTTCTTCTTCTTCTTCTTATAATTATCATTATTATTGTTATCTATATCATTTTCGTCCTCATGATCCTCCTTCTTCTTCTCCTCCTCTCATACCTCTCCTCTAAATGTTAAGCGATGATATCATAGCTGTTTAAGTGCTGACAAGGAAAGGCCCCTTTTAGAAATGAATTCGACACCGTCCTAATCGGGTTTAAAGCAGCTTACTCATGTTTGGATGAGTAAAGTGTGCGGATAAGTGGCAGGAATTAGAAATAAGAACATCATCTAGAACCGAGAGCTTGCATCGATGTCGTATGAAAATGGGTATCATTGAACCGTTGTTGATGGATTTTGAAATCAAGTGAGTCAGGATGCTGAAGCACTCGTCACTGATTGCTAAACAAAATCTCCTCTGGAATGTGATGATACATCTCTTAACTTTACAATCACGATCGAAGAAAAATAACCTTAATGAATATGGAACATGATTCGTCGTTGTCCTCGTTGACAAGTCTTTAGAATGACATGACAAGATATTTTGTTTAAAGTATACAATTACAGATGTCATAGAAATGCTATGTATTGAAATCATAAGTAGAAAGTACAAAAGAGAGAGGAGATAGAAAATATGAGGATGAAGAAGAAAAGCAGAAGGATAAGAAGAAGAAAACAAATTGGAGAAAAACAAATGTGACAGAAAGATAGCAAAGAAAAGGAACGCTTAAAACGTTGACACATATCACTCTTGCACTTAAAGTGATAAACGAAAACAATACAAATCGGAATTAAAAAAGATATAGACCACCTAATATTCAGTTCATTATATTTATTTTTATATTAATCTTTTTAATGCAGTTTGCTTTTATGATATCAGTATATGTATTCCATTTCAAGTGTCTCTTGATGTGGTGCCTCTTCGAAATGACAGTGATTAAAAGGTAATAGGTTCTAAATGATTCAAACAAACTAATGGTTGTGTTATGGTGTCATCTTTTCTATTTCTGACTTAAAACCTTCGGAAATCTTAAAGATCTCAATCTTGATCAATCATAATATTTCATTGTATTCTGGTATTACCCTTGGATGTCCCCAAGTATTTTAATTGCATTAATAATTTCACTAACATTCAGATACTTGAAAATTGGCAAAAAATCATTTCTATCCCATCTTATACTCATAATGAGTATTGCTGCAAACATTATACTCTCCCTTTAAGAACGCATTCGCTCAATAATAACTGACATCTACGTTGCTCCACCAAAAATTGTCAATTGCATGTCAATAGCCATTAATTAAACGTAGAGAAGGGTGACATCTTGAAAGTTGTGATTTATCCTCCAGCAAATTAAAGTTTTAGACATGTCACTATAATCCAAATCTCTCTCTCTCTCTCTCCCTCTTTCTCTCTCTCTCTTCCTTTCTCTCTTTCTCACACACACAAACACATACACACCTTTTCTCCTCCTAGTTTCAGTCATACCTCCACTTTCACATTCTCTCTCTTCCCGCTGTCCCCATCTCTGTCCCCCTTCTGTTCGTTCCTCCTCCTCCTCCTCCTCTTCTTCTCCTCATTTTCCTTCTCCTCCTTTTCCTTCCCCTGCGTCTTTCATCTTCTCCAGACTTTATCCTCTTCTATTTGTATCAATCTATATTGATCATATATATTTACATTCATGTTTTCCTGTTTAATATCTTTCCATGTATTTTCTCTGTCTTTCTCTCCCCCTTCATGTCTCTCGATTCCTCTCTGTTTGCATGTGATTGTGTCTGTTTGTCTCTGTCCCTCTTTGTTGTATGTCTTTCTATATACTTATGTCAGCGTCTTTATCTAAGTTCTCTCGTTTTGTACCTATCTTTCTCCCTTCTCCCTACGTATTTTTTTTCATTCTCTGTTACCCTTCCCATCCTTCTCTCTCTCTTTTTCTTTCTGCCCCACTCTCTCTCTCTCTATTATCTTTCATTCATTCTCTTTCTTTTCGCTTGTCATACTGTCAAAGTTGATCACCACACACCGATACAAGGTTGTACCAGTGTTGATCGAGTGTTGAACTGTAATTTCGTGTGTGTCTGGTTTGTGAATCACGGGACACATTCCATGGTTGTTGTAATTACCGTCAATCTAATGAGCAATATTCTGTATATCCTCGTCTTCACTTCTCTCTTTCTTTATTCCTACTCCATCACAAGTCATCCCTGACTTCTCTGTCCATATACCCTTTTGCTAGGGTAAAAAGCGAACCCTGATCGACAAAAGCCATGAGTGAATACGCAGTATAGTGTTCACAATAAAGGAGAGTTCCTCGTGGTGGAGATGATGCACATGATGTACACAAACCTTGGAAAACAAAATTTATGATTATTGTATTTTTGGTGCATTACAATTATTATTAGTACATTGCAGTAGAATTTGAGTTACCAGTAGACGTCGTATAGTAGCATTTTATTTTTTATTGACATTATTATCATTATTGCGTTTATTATTATTAACATTGTACTCCATATCATCTTCATTCTCATCATCATAATTATCACCATTCGTATTCGTCATAACGATGATAATAATATCTCTTTTCTTAATTGGCTTCCTTGCAATTATTCTTTCTTTTCACACAAGTAGTGCTAAAATAGGCACTAATGTATGGAATGTATATATATGTGGTTATGCTAAGGAAAGCACAGAACTCTTCCCTGCTTTTTCTCAATTTTTACGCTATGTTTAGTAAAATTTGTCACTTAAAGATAATCCTCGTATAATCATATGCTTTTGTAAATATATTATGTTCATTCAGATATCCTAATTCATATAAAAACCTATTAACTGGGACCTGCATGATACAAACTTTGCTTTTTAGTAGTATCCCGACTTTATTTAGCTTTTTTCAATGTATTTATCATACTTATGATTGTATCTTTTGTCATAACTATTACCATGTACATTATGTTTCTATATTGTATGTTTAGTTTTAAGTATTACCATGTTCATTATGTTCATTATGTTCAATTATGTTACTTTCGATAGAGTGGAAATAAATGAACTTGAAATAAACTTGATATAATAAAATTAATAATAAGAAGAAAAATGAGAATAATACCAAAATAATAATCATACAAATATTAACGATAACACTAATAATGATATCATTATTGTAGACGTAATAGTAGCAAAAGTAGCAGTAGAAGAAGTTCTATATCATAACTATCAATACAATTCCTCGCACCTTTACTCTTTTAATATTCTTTAATCTGTCTTCTGTTCTGTCTAGAAGCTTTAATTACTTTGTTTTATATTCGGAATCGATATTGGCTAACTATTGTATCAAAACGGTTATATCATAATTATATACTAATATTTATCAGTTTAATAAACTAAAAGTAGGGTTTAAAATATTGATACAAATTTTCTAAAAAAGTGGTCTCATATCCCCAATATAATTGTTTGTAATGTTCATATATTTGCTATGCAAAGATAGTGTAATAATCTACAGATTTTGAAGATAAAAGAATATGTTTTCTAAAAGCGGTTGAGCTAATCTTATCTTGAATCCACATCTTTAATAACTCCCTATATCAAGAAACTTGGCTTTGGTCTTGAAGATTTGCAAATAATTTGTGTCTTTCTTTTTTCTTTCACCATCATCAGTGCTTGCACCAGCATGATTTATGAGACAGTTCTATTTACCTAGCCAATCCGCTGTCGACTCCAAAGTGACTTCAAACACGGCCCAAGAATGGAAGCTCTCTTCTTTCAATATGGATACCATAAAATGATATCAATATTACAATACCCAAGATCATCAAGCTAAAGTGATGTTTGACACGGCTAATTGCGTGTGCTTTCGAGCGAGTATCCCGGTCTATTTAAACAACACAGTCTAAAATTCGACTGATGATGATCGAACGAGAGTCGTATGTATTGACATAATAATACGCGAGTATCGTCTGTTCGTTCTTTGGCAAACATTCCCGCCAAAACTAGCGCGCGCGCTCCGTAAGCAGACCATTTCCGTTTTCCGCTACGAGGCGCATTGAAATTGGACATTTTTCCCCACCCATTCTTCTTCTTCAGTTTTTTGAGTAAATATAGCCCCAGAGAGGATGTTCTTATTGCATGATAATCAACGTAATCGTAGAAAAAATGTCTAATCTAAGCTTGAAATTCAGAAGGAAAGTCGTTTTTAATCGCGTGCATGGCACACTATTCACAGAATCTAGTTAATAAAAAATATAGTTTTGCTATAAAAATGAATTGATAGGCTAAATTCCTTGGAAGCAATCCATGAAATAAAATACGTCAAAAAGTGAACAATGGTGCCAAGATCTTTGGGGGCATATCCAGAATGTTTAATTTTAAAGACGGAATGAACATATATATGTAATTTTCGTCCTTTTCTTAAGTATTATTTGATTCGATTTTTGTCTGTCTGCAAAAGGGTAAGGTTTTGACTCCATGTTGGAAACGCCATTGCCTGCAAAGGGCCCAGTGCTGATGCGTTATAATTCTTTCGCAAGTCAACGTTTTATATATACATTTTACACTTTATGCCCATTTAAAGTAGTGTATAATAAGTTCCATGAATTTGTTTCGTTTTCCTTTTTTATATTATAGGTTTTTTTAGTCGATAAATTTAGATTGATAGTCTACTGCTAGACTTAAATACCCCTGAACTTGTTTCTTTCTAACTCGAATATGAAAATGAAGGAGTTAACAAAATAGATACTTATCAAATGGATAGTAAAATGCAATCAATACTGAGGAAAGAAGAAAAAGGTTTACATTACAAAACAATCGCTTTTCAAAAAAGTTGCGTGTATATTCAAATAGATCATAAAAGATTTTTTGATTGTGATATTTTGCATTACAACTGCAAATTGCTTTTCACAGTTAAGAAGCGGAATATTCCGCTTTCAGTGCATGTGGCCGTCTCCAAGCGAGCTAGAAGTCTATAGAGAAACATGAATGGTTACATAACGTAATGAAGAGTTGATTTGATGTTTATTGGCGTAGTTATGTCGTAGCCCTCTACGCTGACACGTCTTAAAATGGCGTCCGGTAATTACATTTACATGATGAAACTGTCCTCTAATCTCGCATCCTCGGTGAATCTCATCAGATTCACTCAGCATCATCTCAGAGGCGAACAATCACCAGCCGAGAATGTTAATTTCCCTTAAAGTGGGATAATACCTCATTACCCTCCTCGTCGTAATTAAAACCCAGCCCCCTGATACACAAAACGCATTCATTCAAAATGAATTCATTAACACCCCCAACAAAGTTCATTTCAGATTCATCCCCATCCAATAAAGCTTTTCATTAAAAGCCCTCGTTTGCGGTTGTTGTCTTTTTGGAGATGGAGGAAACTATTCATTAAAGATCAACATCGCTTAGGTCTGAAGGACTGTGTGTTAGGTACTCTCTTTAAATCTACTTGACCATTCTCAACAAGATCACGTTGTTTGCCTTTTTAAATAACAAAGCAAACCTAGACATTTAGAAGTCTGTGCGAGTATGCTATCTCTGTCTCCCTCTCTCCAACATTCTCTATCTTTCGATCCCTCATTTACGATATCAACTTAACATTCACAACATTCCGTCAGGGTTTCTATTTTAATAACTTGATCTAATTAATCCAAACAGCAATATGCTGTTATGTTTTGTGCTTTTCTTTAATGTAAGAGAATCCAAAGGAAACAAAGAAACGAGAAGTATCATAAATTGGAAAAAGAAATGTCAAATAATGATGGAAATCCTTGAATGATTTTCGTGTTATTTGTTAACTTTTGTAAAAACGAGTCACTTTCACAATTTTGTTGCGTGACGCTTACTTTCGAGAAGAAGAAAAAAAATCACTTTCCATTGTATATATCCAAAGGGTTAAAGTAATAAATGAACTTGTAAATGAACAAAGTAAATAATAGATTCAATTTTCTTTGTACAAAAGGTCATCTATATTATATCATACATTTTTAGATGGTGCCGCGGCGAGACTGTAGGCACCACACCGGCTACTAGAGCTGGTCCCAAGACAAGCAATATTATTGACTGGGGATGGGGGTTAAATGGTGCACCCATTCATCAATCAATTTGGCTGGTAGCGGCACCCCTTTTTACCCACCCATGGCACCGGTTTATTTGGGTATAGTTTTGTTTTCTTCCATTTGTACAAACATTATGCACAATAGTCATTATTATGAACAAGGCTTGTAGATGAGTGAGAAATAAGGAGAAAATACTTCAGTATGATAATTTAGGGGAGGGGCGGCACACGCTGGAGAGATTAGCGATCATGAGGGGTACGGGAATATCTATTGAATTTTAAACGTTTTACATTTTCAATTTTGTAGTATTTAAACGCGGATGGAACATTTGCATTCATAACATAATTATATCATCAAATCGTATCCTGTAAACGCCCATTCTTAGCTGATGATCGAAAACCTTTACCTTACCATAGACTAGACAGAACTCCCATGGGGAGTGTTAATGGATTGGAGTATAGATCGCCAGTCTTGAAAACCTAAGAAAATACATTCCATTTTTCCATTATTGTTATGGATCTGCATATCTCGGTGTTTGATTTAATCATAGTATCTTAATTTTTCCATATTGTAATATAGGACTATAATACTTAGAAATCTCTTCATTTTAATTATTTCGTTAAAAAAAGATATTCACATTAATCATCTAGCACCGATTGGAGATAGATTTGGATCAAGAACCTGCTATTATAATCTCCTTCAGTATAATACGACGTGTCACCTGCCAATGGTTATTAAAGTCTCTTACCTTTCAAACAATTAAAAGTGTTATCTTTACAGCTTTAATTCAAAGACAATTCATCTTGCATTCCAGCATCGGATTATGACCAGCTATTTTCAAGGAACGCACGACATGACAATAAATTTTGTGTACTCCCAAAAGTCTTATTGCGATTTTTACTCTCACAAACATCGAAAAGTAGAGCAATATTCTGAAACCCTCTATAGAGATAAAAGTTTACCTCGGTGTCAATAGTCCTTGTCATTATTTGATCTTGTGTAGCTCCCGAGACCTACTCGAATTAGAAGTGGCTTACTCCAGGAAAGGTGTTAAGGGTTCCTTAGAGGATTCCTTCCAAATATATTTAGAACGGATAGAAGGTGAATGTCCTGGTCTGGGGCTACTATTGTAGGTCGACCAAACATTATGGTCTTGCGCGGAAGGGGATTGGATGAAAACTAAAACGATCAAATTGTTTTGTTTTGTATTGTTATAAGTTTGTGTGATTCGGGGCATATTTTGTAACAAAAGGTGAGAAGCACTGCTCTTTGTTCCTGAAGGAAACTTAAACGAGATGACGAGGAGTTTGCGTTGGATAAGAGAGACTCTTGACCCAATAAGAACATGGTACTGCATACGATACCCGACCCGAGTTTCTTTCCTATATTGTATTGAATATCGGCATGACCGACCGCGGACAGTGCAACATCAGCCAAAAGAATAACGATTTTTGTGTCCATTTTCATAGGGAAAGAAAGAGAAATGATGATGGAAGTATGTGATTTGTAGGCTATTAGAGCGGCGTTGGACCACGCTTGCTTGAGTTTGGCGTGCCCGAGCTTATAGGATGCATGGGCTGATGGCGCGTTTAATGTCAACTAGTGGCGTCTCACCTTCCGCCAGCTATGACAATAGTGATGGGTATGAATGACTGATTAGTAGACGAGCATACTAATGTGGACAGCCAGAGCGCCGTGAAATGATTGCGTGTTGGTACACAGCGACACGATCATCTTATCGATTGATAAGCGAGCTGGGCAGGTTGATGCGCGCGCCCCGGAGCCTCGGCCCAGCTTCGCTCAGGCTTCGCTGCAGTTGGATGCACGCCCTAACCTGTGTCGTGTGAGCAGGCACGCACGCATCCACTACTGGCGGGAAACTGATAGCGCCAAAATCCCGACTCTGAATCACTAAAAAGCGACTATGGTCGTGATGATTCCTCATCATTCTAGCGCATACATTTGCGCTTCATCCCCAACCTCTGCCTCCATCCCAATCCCTCTCTCCTTCTCTGTCTCCTCTTCCTATAATGTTCTGAATATGTTGATGCCATGTTTTGTCTGTTTTGTTGAAGCGCAGACGTGTTGCTATCAGTTTCCACGACCTGGTTTAAATGCCGTGGCGTCGCCTATCAAATTGACATCGCGCCACGCAGCAAGGCAGGAAGTGAAGATTGTATGCTGAGCCACGCGCGCTCTCCCATCTAAACCACCGAAGTGAGTCTGTCCCTCGTGTTTTTGCAAGCTCTTCAGCAAATCCTGGGTATCGTCACCCACTGAAGCATCACCGTGGAGAGCCACAACCCCCTTGATCTACTCCTAGGCTCTGGGAAGAAGAAAGAAAAAGGTGTGCTTCACTTTGATGATCAGTCCTCAAGAAGTGTCATGGAGAACGCCTGCATTTTTGTTGGCGGTGTTTTATGAAAATTAAAGAAAATAGATGGAGTGCTTTCCAATTGAAGTTAGAATGGCTACTGTCGAGAGAGGAGGTTTCTCAGCGGAACGCGGGTAGGGGTGGGGGCTCTTGCTACTACATAGAAGAATCATATAGAAACACAAACTGATTTACATTAAGAGAGTGTGTGCATGTGGGTGTGCGTGTGTGCGTGTGTGTCTGAGAAAAAGAGACAGAGACAGAAACAATCATAGATAGGCAGACTAGCAGAGAGTGATGTTAAAAGGAGCGGCTTAGTCCTAGACTAAGGTGGGACCAAACCGAACTATGGAAACAAGGATAATTTGGTAGGGAGAAAGTATACAATAAAAATTATTATACATGTACAGACGATTTACATAATTATGATTTTTTGCATAACAGAATGTATGAAGATCTTGCATGGAACAGTAAATACACGAAGCCCTCCGGTAAAATGTTATCATTCCGTTTTGTTCTATGTCTGTCTCTTTTATTTTTTTAGGGGGTTGTCTCATCTCCTAAGAGGATGCATGGGGCATTGCCTTCATCGTAATACTTTAAAATACAGATAAAAGATACCCCTGAGATCCGTCTTAACAAATTAATTCTATTTTCAGATGTACTTCAGCGTACTCTGTCACTAAGGATACGGGTGTTTGAATGATAAATGAAGCGTTAATGCTAACAGCAGACGTCTTGAAAAGTTATTGCGTCCTCTGCTAATTGACCATTTACAGGTGGAGTGGGCCTTGTGCGCCGTATAAGGAGCTACCATAAATCGTCCCTCGTTTATACCTCTCACTCAAAAGTGGGTGGTATTCGAGCAAATAACACAGATTCATTGCAGATGGATAAAAGTTTTTCAGCGTCGGTAGATTCAATTTGGATTAGGTAGCAGAAGATTTCTTTCAGGAGCGGATCAATTGAATAACGAGAAAACGACCGTCGATTATTCAATCCCGAAAAGGTGATAAAAGTCACCCAGCCACGTTTAGTGACCACATTCTGAAAATCATAAAATCGGTAGGGATAAATCACAAGAAATTTAATTCCTTGAACGGACTATGCGATCGGTTGATGCGTTGGATAATGCAAAGTTGTTTAACCCATCTCTATATTGTGTTTTCAATCAAATCTTGTAGATTCAAGAATTCGTCAGCTCGAAAGAATAGATGTATCGGATTTACTATTTTAAAAAAGTCAAAGTAAATAAAATTGAACAAAAGGATGAATTTTCACTAAAAATAAGTACATGTTATTGATAGTACATATTGTGTGATGTAAACACACAAACAAAAAGTTTATTTTGTCATATCAGAGATTCGGATATTTATTCGAACGACCTGCAGTTGTAGTATTAAAAAACCAGCTTCTGATATATTTAGCGCTTGTATTAAGTTTGATCACTAATTTCAAATTTACTTAAGGCGTGGGAAGTTAAAACAAATATTATTTTTAACTGACATATTAAAATGACTAAAGATTATTCTTCCAAAACGTTTTCCATATATCGTCTAAATCGAGCACAGAAACAGATGTTATATCAAACAGTTTAGCAATTGCGTTTTTCTGGTTACATGTATGAAATATACCTTTTTTTTAATTTCAAAATCTCAGAAAAAATATTAGCAAAAAATAAAATCCTCGCACATTTTGCACATTATAATCACTTCGAGTTGTACTTTGCTTTCGAATTGATTACATGAAAATGGAGATTCACTTTAAACAGAAAATCAGTGTTTTGTAATGTAAAAGGCGAGCAATCAATAGGAACAATGATTTGCTTGATGTTGTCAGGAATTAGATTCATTTAATCTCGTTCAACATGGGGTCACTGCCCGTGATTAGGAATAATTGAACGGGAAGCAATCATCAGTCAACCTGGGACATGACTGTATGCTGGCTTCGTAGTTTGATGGATTGAATCTCGATTTTATTTCTTCATGTATATACAAAACCGCTGTAATTTTTTAACAAACTTACTGCTGCTTCTCGTTGGGAAGATTGGGAAAAAATATGGAGCAAGCACAAATTTGACTGAGTAACATAAAGATTGTAGTAGCATAATGAGCGAGAGAGGACTTTGCCGCCCCCTTTTCCCTTAACTATAAGACATGGAGAGAAATAGAGAGAGAGAGAGAGAGAGAGAGAGACCCAAACAGACATACAGACAGAAGCAGCAACTTTCAGAAGATACTTTACAAACTAAATATCAGGTACGGAAGTAATATGAAGTAATATTAGGTTTTAGGAAAGTAATCAAAGAGCTTTTATTTCTGGACTGTCTTAGTCGGTCCAAGATATCAAGCACAATTTTTATTCTTTAGAAAATGATCCATATTAATTAAAAGTATGAGAATATAGAACCCTATTTGTAGGAGATATAAGTTATCATTCCATGAAATATTAATAAATAATAATGTTTTCTTGGCTATGCTATTTCATAATCCCCATATTCATCTTTCAATTTTAGTCAGTGGATTTACCTAATTAAGAACATTCTGTGCATAATCGTGCTCTTACGGGGTAATATGCATCAGTTTTATGTTTTGCTAAGGTCGGTTGCCATGTCATGCTAAGCGTTGTGCCCGGCGGAGCGACAAGGCAAATTGACTTCAATCTCCAAGATGTAAGATGGTGTGGAGGTTATGTCTTCCACGACGTCCCCTGCAGGCCCGTCAGTGATTCCGCACCAGCAGCAGGCGATTAAAAATGGCGACTGCGCGATTCGCAATCGCCAGAAAACGTTTGGCGGGAGGGAGTTTTCTCTTCCTCTGTCTGTCCCTTTCCATCGATATCGTAGAAGTAAATTGAACAGGAGGTTGACTGGGCTGGAAGGTGCTGCATCCCTTCATAGGATGTGTTTTGGGATTCCGCGGCACGCATGTTGGATTCAATCGTCCAAATGTTTAGCAGGTTTTGGTGGGAAGAGATCGATGCTGAGTCGCTTTCATCGCCTGCAAGGATGAATCCCCGAGGTCTGCTTGGTGCTGAAGCACGCGTGTGTGTACTTTTATCGATTCTCGGCAGAGGCGTTTATCTTCCTAAGTAGCGCGATGTGTAAATGGCCCTTAAATTGAGGAAGATACCCCCTTAATGCAAGTGCTATCACCAAAGCAACCATCTCTGTTATTCTTTACATTTTTCGACTCTTTGAATGATTCTTTTTTTTAAAATTATGATACTGAAGATGGTTTACAAGATAAGGGGGTCGTTTCCTAGCAAACTTCAAAAAGAAGTTTGGTTCCTTGCATTAACCTTGGAGATTGTTACATGCAGGCAAAGTAAATAATAATTAATGCAGAGGGATGGATTTAGTAAGGCGGCGAACTCGGTTATTTACACAAAACCCACTCTCTTATACTCTTTCACTGCTTCCTCCCCCACCCCTTATACCCCNTCTCTCTCTCTTTCTCTCTCGCCATCTCTCTCCCTACCTCGGTCTGCCTATAGTTTGCTTGTGTGCGTGTGTGTGTGTGTGTGTCTCCTGCTCTCTAGCTTTAACCAGGGTCCTCTGTCTCACACACATGCGTACACGCACACACAAACACACCCACATGCACACACGCACACATTCACACCATTTATCATCATTCGTTAGCTTGTTTGAACATGTTTGTACAAATTCATTCCATCTATATACCTATGCTTAAATAGGTATGAGGCACAATTTTCCATAAATTCTGAGAACGTCGTAATAATGGTGGAAATGGAATAAAATATGAATTGAATGTGAATAACACATCTACAGTAGATGGTGTATTCACGTACGTAATTTTCTGGAGAGGTTGTCCATCTGTTCGAGTAGTTGTACATGTACGTAATTATAAGGTTATTATACATGTTTCGTCTAATGATTTAATTTGACATTCAAAGTTTTCTATAATGATACTCTCGTAAGGAGTTATCCATCCATAATTGCATCTGTAAAACAAATTGTACCAGTATGTTGTATTGATGAATTTGCAGGATCATGTTTAAGTCACCAATTGTTCTTTTTTAATGATGTACAGGCAGTGGACTATATTATGTATATTAATGAAGTATTTATGGAACCGGAAGTTTGTCTATTCCTTTGCTAAGTTTTAAAAAAGGAATTTTGAACTGGCAATGCTGTTCGTGGCTACAATAATTGTACCTTTTCTTCTTGTAAAAAGTTGTGAAGCTTCGATTTTGGCTTGGTTTTCTTTAAAGTATTCTATCATTTAAATCGTATAATCCAAATTATATAATGCCATTTATATAATAAAAAACGTGATCTAGATAAATTATGTTATGAAGTTGCTTACAATGAATAGTTTCTGACTCTTCGCTTCTAGCTTTGACATGAAGTTTATCGTTGTCTTCTTAAAGCTTTCAGGCGTGCGAACTTTGGATTTCATTCAAATCAAAGTTATTGTTTACATTCATGAGAATAAATGACATCCAGAAGTATCATCAATTTGGAAGCACTTTCCCGATTGGTTTTACGATCTTTAAACAGTGTCTTCTCGCATGGGTGGAAATGGAAAGGGTCCCGCTTGATCCCCTTTTGTAGTACCACTCCTCACAAACACCCCTGGACTACAAACAACACTAGGACAATTGAGACCCTTGTTATTTAGGTCCAAATTAAGAATTGCTCTTCAAAACACATCGTGACACGAGACAAAAGATGAAGAAAAAACAGAGCATGTGGAAGCATCTTGGATATTTTGTTACCTTTCTGGGATTAAGGCATTGTCCCCATCCAAGAAAAGGGTCCGTCGTAAAAACAAGACGAGAATTAGGGAGTTTAAAGCCGGGATCGTTTGCGCTCCCTTTGAATTTCGATGAAAAGAAGAAATACATTTGAACACCGATACCCTTTGAAGTGACCGCCGTCCTATTGTTTGACGATAAATTGGAATGGTGCGGCAAGAAGTGAAAACTTCCACCGCGTAACGTCGGCTTTATACCACAAATCTTCCCCCCGTAACAATCCTTCTTTGATCGGTATTGGTTCTTAGCGGCACGTCCAGGTGTGACTAGACTTATCTCTAGGGATTGGGATGGGAGGGGTATAAAGATTGAGACCAGAATCCCTTTCGTTTCGAATAAAGGGATTTACGTCATTGGGCAATAGACATTATCCAGGTGTGAGGATCGGAATGTAAATCAATCATGTTCGAGTTCACAGTTTGGAGAAAGGTATTGTCGAAGAATCCTTATAGTTGATCGGATTGATTATTTTCTCGTAATGATCACAAGAGTCTTTTTTAGGATTGTTCCTAGGCTGTATTTACTTGCAGTAATAATACGTGTATGTTCCTGGAGAATTTGCTGATTGGCTTGTTAGTTTAGATTCAATCTTTAACCTTCCGACATCTGACGGTAGGGCATAATGAGTGTGCGCCCAACACTGCTTTAGTAATCAATCAGAATATGTCATAATGTTTAATTGTCCTGTGATAAAAAAAGAGTTGATTGAGAAACACATTTTGCCATTCTAACGAAAAATTGATGCACAACAAATTCATTATCCCTAGTTTCAATTCCAATAATGTGTTTAAATAAAAATCTACAAGACATCTATTATTGATAGGAAGCAGACGAAATATTTTTCATTATGTGTACCCGAAATTTTTCAACCATTAGTTCACCTGCAATTTTTTTTTTCTTTCTTGGTATTCTTGTATCTACGTTTGAATTGCGGAGGTTTTGATGATGTTGAATGGAATAGAGAGGGGGAGGGGTGCCTAAAGTACTGTAGGAAATCTGTATGTTTTGTCGGTTTTTTCTTTATAAAAGAAAAATTCGAAGTGGGAAAGTGTCTGGGCGTAGGATGTATGTTGTGTATGTGCATGTGTGTGTGTGAGTCTGATACAGATACAACATTTATTTCTTGTTTTGAAGATTCACGATGGACGGGGATTTTCAGATTTTTCAAATGCGGTATACCGTGTGAGTCAACAAAAGTTTACATTTAGAAAATTGCTAATTATTTTTAAGATCATCTATGAACATTAAATTATTATACATCTTATGAAGAAGTGTTTTATCCCAAATTATTTGGTATAATTTTTGTGACGTATGTGTTCACGCTTGGATGA
>BEXV01000005.1:52424-84329 GCA_003118195.1 Hemicentrotus pulcherrimus | reverse complement strand
GAGAGTATGTTTAACAGGGAAGGAAATTGGGGAAGAGAAAACAAATTCTATCAAGTTTACTTAGTATTCTTGATCATGAATACGAAAATGTTTTCTTAACATTCATTTTATTATTGCAATTTATGTTTAATCCAAAATATCAATAAACAATGTATCCAGTTTTGTTAAGAATCATTAATGTATTTGAATTGAGAGAAAATGATAAAAAATATCTTTAGAATTAAAAAAAAGGATACAGAACGAAGGAAAAATTGGACTAAATATGTACGATGATACTATTTAATTTCATTCATATTGCCTTAAGCAAGTTCAATTAAAGCTCTCGATTAGCACGATGTATATAGAATAGAATCTGAGAATTGTTTATCTTTTTTGGGGTAATATAACTTCTTTATACACGAAATCCATGATTGGCATCTATTTTAAACATTTTAATTGGAGAAGAAGAAAAATCCATTTTTTCATGATATTCAATTTTGATTACAGTCATGAGCTAATAGTTGATTAATTTTCTGAGGCATATTCGCTGTCACGGCTCTTCATAATTGTACATTTTTAGTTAAAGGTTTCAAAACCTAAGTAAACTATGCCGTTCTAAAACTCATCTGAGTTATTCTCTTAGGCTGATAGTAAGTTTACTGGGTTGCATGAGATTTAAATATAAGGGTTCGTTCACACACTGCCTTGCTTTAGATGTATACAAGTCTCACATTTTATAAGGCCTTTCTTGGAGTCAGGTATCTTGGTTGCTTAGGAATTATAGCACATCAGGTAACTAACTAAACCTTACCCAAGCTTTCTCTTTAACAGTGTTCTTGCTTTCTACCCACAAACTTTCCCACCCAAATAGACTTTAAAGATTAGTGACAAAAGGGAACCACTTTCCCATCGGCCCGGCGTTTCAAAATCAAACAGACTTGTATTTGCCCGAGTCAAAAGGATAACACAAGAACCTCTTAATGTGAAGACCAAACTTAAGCGATCGCAAAGTTGTCTTAGTAATTACACTCAACACGTAGAATGAAGGAGACATGGTGAGTGTGTACATTGCTAATTCGCTAACACCATTTTGGCCCTCTTGTTCTCCATCTCGTGTTGGCACAATTTCCAGTGGTGCTACACATTCTTGGAGACACTTGTTAGGCTCGGTGTGATGGTCTGAGAAGGACAAACATGAAAACTAAGTTTAGCTGTAAATCAAGATGTAATCAGTATGCAGCTAATTGATTGAATACATTTCCAATCTCACCTACATAGGTATTCTTTTAGGTTACTCTTAGATGTTTCTATCAATGCTTATATGCATCGGCCGAAACATCTTTTGTAACAGCTTTAATATTTAAAATTTCATATTATTAATATAAATTATTAATAATTATCATTATTATTGCTAATACTATCATCATTATTATTTTTGAAACTATTATTGTCATTATTATTATCATCATCCATATCTTTGTGATGGATTTTCTTCTCTCGCATAATTTGTATTTCACATGGTTTTGATAACTAAATTAGTGAAATAAAGTTAGAGCCGCCTTTCAATGGGGTATCTGGCATTTTAAAAGTAACAATATCACTAGTTTTCGATTGGCTTTTCCGTCTCAAATCGATTTTGTATTTTTACATAGGCTACTTATAATCTACAAATGTATAATTTTAGAAAATAAAAATTAGATCATGTTTTTTTCAAAATGGCTACGACATCTAAAGTTAATATAAATACATGTATATTAGAGGTGACTAGATTTCGGAAAACTATCTTTGTTCTTACTTTTTATATAACTATCAGAGTATGAATATGACATTGTGTTACGTTTATTTTTATGGCATTCTGAGTACCACCTTCCCATGCTTACTAAATTGAAGTTTGTAACATGTCATAACTATATTTGTCAATGACACCAAAATGGATTTAAATACACTCTACCCTTTTCTTATCATATTCAAGTAAATGATTTATATCATTCACCTTGCTTTCTGAGAAGATGCATGTAGATCAAAGTTTTCATTTGTGTTAGTTACCGTCACCTTCAGTATATCCTTTACTGCGATGGCCTCACAATCTTTAACGTTATCAATCTCCACCGTAACTAAAATAATCACTTTGCGATCTCCACAACTTCTATAATTCCTCATCACCGTCATCATCATCATCATCATCATCATAATCATTATCACCATCTACACAGTCATCAACAACATGATTATCATTATCAATGATGTCAATTATCATCATCAACACCATTATAAACCTTATGTTAGCTCCACCAATACAATCATTGTTATCATTTTTAGCAACATTATCAACTTCGTCAACCTTAAAATCATCATCATCATCATCATCATCATTGTTATCCTGACCAACATTATCACCATTGGCAATAAACTCTTCGATAGTCAAAACAAAGGACAATTTAAAAATAAATCATATTTTCAGTATATACAAGTTCGTTTTTTATTTCTAATATCTTTGGAATCATTCTCATAACGTCGCATATCTTTCAATACTGATCAAATATTCAAGATAATCAATTGCTGTAGTTCTTGTTCGAAACAAGTCTGTTTTCTCCACACATGTACAAAATAAATAAATGTTTTAATATGATACACCTCATAATAATTGATATCCCATTTCACCTAAATATACAGTTACGACCATTGGACACATATCTTGATACATCTAATATTACACTGTACCTAATAATCTATTAGACTAAAGAATACAAATCAATGAATGCTTCATACAAATGCTATCCTTGTGACAAAACTTGCCGGTGAAATTCACAGACACATATACGGTCATTTATATCAAAATATCTGGACCTCTAGCATAAACAAATCTTTAGAAGAAGGGACAGATATCTTGTTGTTTTGACAAGGATATGCCTGTTAAGCATAAGTGTTGTCAAAGTGTCAAATTTAGCAGCATATTAAACAATTTCATTTTCAGCCATTTACCACAGGTTTCAATATAAGACTAGTTTTCCCCATTGCAATTAGCTTTATACTGAAATATAGGATATTTTTACAAATTAACATGTAATACTTTGTAAGAAGAAAACCCCACATAAACTTTCACAAAAGATCTACTACAATGTTTTTATGTAGCTAGTGATCTAGGTGTTGGGATGACTCCTTATCAGACATGCCTTCACGTCATTCCTGAAAATCATTCTAATTTCGTATAAACCTTTTACCATTTTGATGTCTTAACGTGTATATGGGAATATTTTTTTAGATTCATGGCATAGTTCGTACCGTGAAAAAATAATGAAATCAAATGATCGTGATTTTAGTCGTTGTGCGATCAACATATAACGTGGTGTTAAGTCACGTTGTCATGTGACTATCTTCGTTATATCTTTTCCGTTCACAATGCTGTAAATATGATCTGTGTAATAGTACAGAAATCACGATATGTCACGTCACCATATACGTACATACCTTGAAAATATTTTGCCGAGCTTTTAATGTACATCTTTATGTAATGGGGTAATAACATTTGGATGTGCAAGAAAATCTGAAGAAAATATCAGTAAGTAATAATATAAAAAAGGATAACAAATAATTATGTTGATTTCATCAAGTATAATGGTAATATTGACAATGTATGATTTATCATCATCCTTATAATAATAATAATAATAATAGTAAATATAACTTTTACTTTGTCATAAACTTTATAGCCAGAAAAGGGTGAAACCAGTGACTCCCTGCAATATAATATGAATTGCAAATGATTTTGAAAAATCCTATGTCAAGTAGTACTTCCATTATATTCTGTAAAAGGCCGGTACATTCAGAGGGAGGTTTACATTGATACTGAAGACTGATACAAATGTATTGGTTTTTAAAAAAATGTCTCTTTCTTGGTTAGATTTTAAGGATTCGTTAGTTATATCCATTACAAATGATACCGTATTTGAAATGAAAATTATCACTTGTGATTTCATGAATGAAAAGGAAAACAAGGACAATACTTTCAAGCAAATAAAGGCGCTTACCAAAATAGATATCCATCAAAATTTCGAACTTTAACCCCACTTGAATGTTACATAAAAACAATATGAAATTGCTTTCCAAAAGCGCGAGGTAAATTTAACTTTGGGCAATTTATCTTATAATAAATTAAACATCGTGTAACTCGCTAAAAGCCTTTTAACTGGTTTTAAACTAGTACTACGTTTCAATGTCGTTCCATTTCTATGGTATATTTTCTTTGGTATAATGTAGAGTTTATCATGATGTTAGACATCACAAATCGATCGTGCTCAAGATACAGTTCAAATGAACTCAGTCGTTTACCGTATAGTCACTCATAGTATTATGTTAGTACAAAGATGTTTTTCCACTTGACTTTTATATCCACTTTCATAGAGCATGTATTTCAGTAGTAACCGACTTAATTTGTAAGGGGCCAGTGACAATTTTTTCAATTTGCATGACTTATCGCGATAACACCTGATATCGCATCATGATTTCATTTTTTTAATGTTACATCCTCTCGCCCTATCTCTATTTCTCTCTCTCTCTCACACACACTCACACACACACACACACTCACACCTCCTCATCTTGCTTCCCTGTTATGTCGATGAGTCCGATATTGTCCACATTGATCTGATCATTTATCAAATTTATAACACAAAAGTTGAAAATTATTATTTCATTTGAGGTCCTTCAGGGAAATCTCATGAACAGAGTTTTAAGTTTTAAAGGATAATTTCTGGCGTCTCACCACGCCCATGGTTGTGCCATTGAACCTGTATACTGCATGTTGTTAGCCATCGACATGTTACTAAATGAGCTGTAGTTACTATTGTATGGTGCGGTCACTGTTGAATAGCTACAAGGTGACGGTTAATGTTGCATGTGTTGTAGAGATTGTGGCGCCGTCACGGCGGCTGATGACGCTAGCATCGAATCTTGGTGGTGGTGATGGTGATGATGGTGGGACTTTGCCGCTGCTGACATACACGCTGATGCTGCAGCTGCTGCTGCTGCTGCTGCTGCTCCATGTGTTCCCATGTTGGCACCGTTCATACCACCCAGACCTGCATTGCAGGGTTTGCCGTCCCTCACCAGGACTGGTACGGCAACGCGTCTCGGAGAAGGTAACGGATTCAAATCCAAGCCTTTCTCCTGGCGGGCTCGCTTCAGCTTGTAACGGTGGTTCTGGAACCAGATCTTGACTTGTGTCGGCGAGAGACGGATAATGCTTGCCAAGTGTTCCCTTTCTGGTGCTGATAAGTATCTCTGCTGCCGGAATCGCCTCTCTAACTCGTAAGTCTGGGCTTTGGAGAACAGGACGCGTCGCTTTCTTTTCTTGGGTGGGTCACCTGATGATGGCGATGACGTGTCGCGACTCGCCGAGTCTCCGTCCTTGTCAGAAGCAACGGAATCGAGGTCGTCATCTTCATCTTCGTGAACCTGAGCGGATGCCGTAGTGGAAGTCGGTGATGTGGCGATGGATGAGGTGCTGTTGTGAGACACGGTGTTCTGTGGCAAAGCTGCAAAGTAAAAGAAAACGATAAAGAGAAAATGTCAATGTCATGAGCGAAAGCAATGCCACTCCCTGTCTCCAAAAGTCGTGATAAAAATGCCGCGATCAAATGTAAAATTCTGTAACCATCATGCAAGCCACACTTTTCTTTAACAGGGCCGAATGTCTACTTGTATTTTTTCTTTGCTACAATGCTAGATCGCCTGATAACGAAACTGTGTTTCAGTAAGAACACATCCTTACCCTAAGCATTGCCGTGGAGGTAAAGTTTACTCTTTGATAAGGGACAAGTGCAATGAGTGGTCTGTCGTTATGTTAGCTTTAATTGCCACAATACAAACAATATTATGATGATATAGGGGGAATATAGCCTGCAATTTTAGGGTCATTTGGGGCTCGTCAATAGCAAAATAAAATAAAATCTCTTTTTACAGAGGTTACCCCAAACTTCAGTCTTCTCTCACCCCGAGTCCCCCCGGTTTAAAAGCATAATTAGTTGACTTATTCTGGACTATGGACACACGATTCGCATTTGATATGCGTGCTAAAGGTTACGTTGGTATGGTGATAATATTCGTGGAAAAATATCAAATATATCATGTGAGCGGTTAATATTATATCAAACATACGTCTGAGTTTCCAACCACAATGTTCATGCCTTTTACAATCCTGTGGCAAATATATTACGTGATTGACTGCCATAATGGTATTACAATAAACAAGTATGCATGAATTCTAATTAACACTATTTTTTTCAATATATAAAATGGAACCGCGATTACCTCCAAATAACATTTACATTCCGGAAGCGTGTACGGAACAGCAAATAATGCGGTGCTCGATCAAATAATAATTTTTGATTGTGTGAATATATCAATAAACTTCAAAGATTTATCGTGTTTCATAGTAATTTTTGAAATGATAACTCATGATGATGATGAGTATTAGAATTACTAGTAATATAATTATTAGTAATAGTATTTTCATTGTTCTTTTTGTTATTATTATTATTACGTGATCATCATTAGATGACATTAACAATTACCTTTCTAATAATGATTGAATGTTTCTTTGGACATCCCAATTTCAGCTGTATTCAATACTTCAAATTATTGTCTGTCAAATCATTGTGGTTACAATAAGGCATGACAGAGAGATTGAAGATTTTTTTTGAATAAAACATAATTAAATTTTTAAAAATAAAATTATAATTACTAAATCAAATTCGCGCTTTTAATTCCCACGAAGGAATCCTCCGTCAAATGATTTTAATCTCAAATGCGACCAGGTATTCTCTCAAATAATTTGCTATAAAATCGACCTCCTAAACGTTGTTTGTAGGTCATTAATTTGATATGCGCCTTCACGACAACTAATGGTTCTCGTTCAACTACACGATCAGCACTCAGATAGAGAAGTAATTGGCTTTCAGTATTGTGGATTAATTCTGTCAGTGTAGACACTGTGTTTCTCGTCTTAACCTAAAGATACTGAACTATCACTACAGGCAATATATTTTCACTTAATGATTGATATTCTTTTAATCAGCTTTAAAGGCTTTGATCCCCTGTGAATTTTAAAGCTTAGAATTTGTAGCATAATTTTTGATAATATTATTGCTAAAAATGTAAGTTTATCCCTTTCAAAAATGAAGTAAAGGATAAATAAAGTGAAGAGTGAAATGGTAGATAATAGATTATCATTATCATCATTATCAAAGCGCTCCACCACTTTGAAATCTTAAGCGTCTTATAATTTTTGATAAATAAAAACAAGATATCTATGTTTATATTTTGTTCTTCAAGGCAACATGAATTAAAGACGGCTCAAGTCATTCAACATTTCTCATAAAGGCAATACCATTTACCAAGTAGGATGATAATTACGAATGTACTGAATATAAAATGTAAACAGGGTAGAGTACACCTTGGTTTTGTACACAGCATGACATGAGACCCAGTTCTCACTAGACCCTGCACCTGTTGCGAGGTGGTCCTACATAATATAATCTGCGTCTTTATCAGACAAAACAGTGGTAGTTTGACCAGTAATGGAAGGAGGACAACAAGATAATGATATGAATCGTGATAGATTGAGGGCCAAGGTGTGAAAACAGGGCACAGTAGACGAGGGCTAATGACACTTCTCAGGATTAAGTTCTGTTTGAAGTAAAGATTAGAATGATATTGAGACTTCCCGGTGAATAATATTCTATTTTCTCTCTTCTGTTGCATTTGCGTCTCTTATTGTCTGTCGGGTGTTTTGAAGAAGGTGTGAACAAGTTAATTGATCAGGGTGCAGTGACTGACTCCGGGAATAAGGCAAGAAGTGCACCTGCGATGTATTTACATTAGGGTTATTAATCATGTTTGTGTACATTCGTGTGCATGTCATCGCATTAACATGTCGCATGTACAGTAAAATGCATCTTTATCTTAAAAAGTCATACCGTTGTGATGAAATCGAAGGTATTTGTGGCTTAAGAGTAAAAAAATTACTTAATCGGCAAGATGATTCTCGATGAAAATGTAAACGTAAACAAAAAATAGTTTGTGGATCCTGACAATATCCTGGCAATACATCACGTTTTGTTCAATAATATTAATGTTAAATTTCTATTTCATAATATCTTCTGAATATTACACCGTCACCTCAAGTTTAATATCTCACAAACAGCTGTCCACAGATTCTTTGTATAAGAATAAAATATCCTACAAATATTATAAAGAGTTAGCCTACATGTAATAATATTTTCATAATTATGTTTGCATGTCTATAAAATATATCGCAGTAAAATTTGCATCGATGTGATCTCTTTTTGTCTGAGCATAGGTCATTGGCATCTGCGTGATTAAACTCTTTAAAAACATTGATTGTTTTTTATGAATACAGATCTTTCTAGATAGTCAGAGCTTAACATTATTTCCGGGATTTTCATCTGTAATGGCAATTAAAATTATGTGTGTAATGATGTTAAAAGGCGTTTTGCAAAGATATTTCCAAGATTTCTAAAGATTAATAATGGTTGAATTCTGCAAAACGTTACCTATTTTGCAGAGTTTCGAGCAAAGTTATACTAAAAGAGAAACTGCTCACTAATATTTTTTTGTATTTCAACTACAACCTGTTTATTTGTTTGGCTAATATTGATATATAACATATTATTGCCATTTTGCGTCCAGAGTGATTTATTATAGACGTCTTTATCCTGATTGTTGTTGCAACTTATTCTTTTTTTTAAATACATGAAATGGTAAACGGATTTATAATACCACCGTATCCATTGACCACATATTTCCATTCTTTAGTTTTGTTGTAATTTGCACATTACATCTTGATTAGGTATTCTCATCCCAAGATCAGTGGCGCAATATATAGACTTGGTCTTTACATAGACGTGTTGGCTTAAAAAAGCAACCCCCCCCCCTCCAAAAAAAAACAAAACACAACATATATGATATACACACAAATGCAAATTAGAAGAAATTAAAGGCACATGAACTCACATGAGTAATGCACTGCATCGCCCCCTTGAGTTTGAAGCCATCTGGTGTAGGGATTATCACTCTGGTCGTAGATCGAATCCACACCCGTCTGTCCAGAGACCACCCCTGTGTCCACTCGACCAACTGCACCACCACCTGTTGCCTGATCAGTCCCGTTATGCATCGTCTGTTTCAATGCTTCCATCTGCGAGTCTGTAAGGAATGCCTTGTCGAGCGGTAGACCGGTGATCGGGTGAGTCGCTACGGTGACCCCCGCAGCGGCGGCGGCAGCGACGGCAGCGTGTGGTAGATCCAAGATGTCTTTGACGGAAAAGCTCGTCTTGGCGGCATTCATCGCCGCATCCGTGTCTTCGAGGATGGCGGAGTTGAGTAGCTCCGCCGAGAAGAGTTTAGCGTGCTTGTTGGCGCTCTGAAGCTGACCAACGGAAGCGAAGTCCAGGGCCTGGCTATTCATGTAGGCGTGTCGACTGGGGTGGAAACCAGGAGAAGAAAAGATATAACCAGAGTCTGGTTTAGTTTGGGGTGATATCACAGACATTTAAAAGAAATTAATCTCTTTTAGGCGATGAAAAATCAACATTCATACAGGTATCCGTCAGATGGAAGTTAATAACAGTAATCCTGCACCATCCACTTGGAAAACATCTAATATGTATCCGCACAGTGAGTATTAGATCAGGTTCACGTTGAATACATGCGCTAATTAAGTTGCGGTGTTGCAAAGAAAAAAAATCGAGTGTGATGAGGATGAGAATTCAGACGAGGGTAGCCGAAATTAGAGAACTGTGGAGCTGATTTGTGAGAGACAGTGCGAACGCCACTAGCGCTGAAGGTAAAGTGTCACCAAGCTACGATAAGATATGACTCGGTCCATCGGCTGAATGGTTCAGAGAAACCCCCTTTGGTAATATCAGAGGCGACGAACTCTATCGGCAAACACACACACTCACACATTAACCCATACACACGCGCACCCTCAATGAGAAATTAGACGTGGAGCTGCGATAATGGGCTATGTGGGTATACGCACGCACGTTTTTCGCCCGAGTCAGGGGTAAATAAAAAGAGGTACCAATGGCACAGTGACCGAGTGAAGGGGCGTGGCCTATGGGGGCTAAGACGCCACGAAACTTACTGCCGGTTTTACTTCATATTCCGTTGTAGATGTAGAAATATAAATAGTTTAAAACATTTTTCATTGCAATTTCTCATGTTGAAGATGATAACAAAAAGTATAGGCTTATCTAAGATTCACAAGCCTACAAAATGTTACAGATCTTATAAATCTATTTTGTAAGTTATCACGTATCTAAAGTTTTAATATGGTAGACAAAGGAGTCTAAAATCGACCTGATTACACATCAGTATTAACGTTAATAATTTTTTTTTATCCATATTGGTTGGTTTAAGTCAATTAATCCATTCAAATAGTGTAGTTTTTTTCTTCTTTGGCAGTTGGTAATTGCCATCTTGGCTTTAGTTTTCAATAACTATTTTGAGAAAAAAAAAATTGGCCCATTCACGTTGATGAACTGATAAAGAAAATAAACGATAAGAGAATATGTAAGTATATTACACCTCTTCGATCACCTTTATCGAATCCCCTTAATATGAAACAATTTTACCATATTTGTAAGTAAGATTTCTGCGTGAAAAACAAAAAAGTTTCACAGCCTCTTCTATTAATCGATGAATGATTTTGATAGCAATATATAACAGTGGAAAGACGTTATGTTTTTTTCCTTTGAAAAGTGGAACACTTTGACGTATTTTGGAGAAGAAAATACCGATGAAACAGTCATGATGTAAAGTGATGAGAAGGGGATTAACACGAACATTTACTGAAAAGAAAACAACTATCGACCGGATCCCGTGTCCCATAATACCAGTTCGGCATAATTGGAAAGTTCCAATTTGCATAAATGACCAAGGTCTTTGCGAAATCTCGTGTTCGTGCGAAACCAAAACACCGAAGAGCTTAAGTGTCCCTTTTTTCTTTTAAGAAAACAGGGTGAAACTTTGTTCCACCACCTGGTTTGGGTGACGAGGAGCTATCTATAGGAGGGGATATAATCATGATAATTACCAAAGAAAAACTTTCTCTGCTCAAAACAAAACCCGTTTCCTTTCAAGAAAATGCAGGTGTGCGCAGTGATATCTCTCTGTGTCAACTAACTTAGTTATTGTCACAAAAAGCGTTTAAAGGTGATCAATAATTTTTTTCTTACACAGTTAGAAGCACATTTAATTTAAATACACCCTACCGATGTTAAACTAAATGAAAAGAAGAAAA
Source organism: Hemicentrotus pulcherrimus (assembly GCA_003118195.1). Classification (NCBI taxonomy): domain Eukaryota; kingdom Metazoa; phylum Echinodermata; class Echinoidea; order Camarodonta; family Strongylocentrotidae; genus Hemicentrotus; species Hemicentrotus pulcherrimus. The sequence continues at coordinate 73,024 of BEXV01000005.1, read as the reverse complement.
AACTGGTGCTGGTACTCATTAAAATTTGCATCTGATAATTCAGTATGTTGGTTTTTGTATATCCTCAGTGTGAAATCACCATCTGTTCGTTATTGTTATTTCATTTAATTTCACACTATTAAAATTAAATAAAAATATTCCAAGAGTCAGGATACGAGATATACTTTCCGGATATCGCCGAATGAAATCATGAGGCATGTATAGTCGATGCGTGAGATATTTTTTCTCGAGTTCTTTTTTCGTTCAGAACTATAAGCATCGGTTGGTTCCAAAGCCAGCCAAATCTTTTCAAACAAGTTTGCGATCCCACCCATAATGTTTTATGATACCTCATACATGTTGAGCAGTCACAGTTACTCTAGATAATCCCATTTCTTAATCGACAGAGGAGACCATCCCGGTGTCTCATCTAAGCTTAACAGCACCTTTAAATCCCCCTATATATAGCGGTCACTGCACATGATAAGTACGTTTCAAGACAAATCAAATAGACGAGACAGGATTAAATCCTTATAAAATCCTATTGGCAGCGGTTTAAATTTCTTAATTATTCTGGTCGTGTCCTCTGCAAAGACCTGGACCTTCGGATCAATCAGCCCAAATCCATTCTGTTCGCGGCCTTTTCATTTCTTATAGACACGTCAAATAATGTTGAATGTCATCTCTTTATGGTTCGCAGATCCCGTTTTCTCTACTATTGTTCCAGAGTCATTGATGTCGCGAACGCTCTTTTGTAAAGCTTGGCGGTCAAGCGTGCTGTCTAGTCTCCATGTTAAATGAATGTTTTGAGACCCTTTTTTGGTCTTGATTAGTTTGGAAATTCCCATTATTCTATCTTATTTGATGTTTTCCTGCCAGACAAGCTTTATTCAAAGCGGCGCGGGGACGGCGACATTGATATCAACTTAAAAGCTGAATTTCTGGCCAATTTGGCCTTAATAGATTCATGTGGCCCATACAGTAACGTTACGGCTTCGGGACTACAGACACTGTTTTCAACGAAGTTGTTTGTATTGCCTATGCTTCATTTTACCCATGTTAACGTAGCTCAGTGTTAGAGTAGTGGTCTTGTAACCGGCAAGTCCAGGGTTTGAAACCNGCCGTCGGTCCCAATGTTGCTAAGTTACAAGCATAGTTACAAACGTGCTTTATAAGCAGTCAGGTAAAAAAAAAAATCACCAAACATAAAGTAAGACGAATCGCACACAAAATTATGCATGAAACATTGTGAAGAATTTTGAATTATCTTGTACAATCACTGGACTCTATTCTTTTGATGATATTTCATTATAAATAAAGTAGTATTCTCCTTCATTCCCACTTTAGAATAGTAGAACTTAAAAAAATTATGTACATGTACGATGGTGGCCTGGTAGGTTCCACACGGACTTTCATAATTAATGCAATCGAAATCACATGAATGTCCTGTCCAATTGAACTTTTGTTCATCAATCAATTATTATTTTAAGTATAAAACACTAAGTAAGAATCTTGAAAAGATATATTTATTTGATTTGATTAATATGTCATAGCTTAAAGCATATGCCTTGTCATATCGAAGCTGAATCATTAAATCGTTATGATGGTGCGTAGCCTTTATAGAAAACACCAACTTTATGTTTTGTAAAGCAAAATATATTACTTTAGACATGTCAAATGGTATAACGGGGAAAGAAGTAAGGTTTGATTATTCTTATCAATAAAAGAGATTACAGATTTATTGTTGAAAATATATTTTAATTGTGACAAATGACATCTTGTATAATAGGGAGAGCATAATAGAGAGTATAATTTTAAGACCAACTTGTTTAATCATGGTAGTTTATATCAAAATATCGTGGAAAAAGACAAATAATTATAAAAGCAATTGTTTTAATCATGGTTATTTATATCACAATATGGTGGAAATAGACTAAACAAAATTGACAGAGTACGAGCCGTATACAACGATACGTTGGTCGATGGGTCATTGTAGCACCTGGTATTATTTTTAATTGTTGCGCCATATTTTGTACTCACATTTTTAGAAAATACAGGAGTAAGTTTTATTTCTATTTCAATACAAATTTATACTTACATCAGAAAAAAGTTCCTGCAATTCAACATAACTACAGAGTTAGATCTTACAAAAAGGATGAATTTCTATGACACTTTTGACAAACTGCTCAACCGTATCGCCTCATGCCGAATGTTAGTTTGACAGCTGAAAGTCAAGAATAGTTTTTATTTCAGCCGCGGTGATTATTGTTTCTACCCCTGCCATTCTGATGAAAGACGTGCAGATTCTCTCGTACGCATCCAGTTCTAATCAGGCAATTGTTGGTTCTTGAATATGATTCATGAGATGTGACATCCCCGTAGCAGACAATATTGACATAACTATACACATTATATAAACCCTTTGATAGTTTTTATCTCCTTGAGTAAACAATACATTGAAGTACACCATTATCTTATTTTATGTACGGCAAACAAAGAACCACTAGATGTGACAATGACAATTATTTATTAAAGTCTAATATTCTTCATGACATTTTACTTGACTTCTACCCCTGGAAGATGGGGTTACACGCAAGCTCAAGCTTCTTCTTTTTTTTTTCAAGAGGGAAAGCAATTTATTGGTTTACACAGCTACGATGATAAGAGCGGAACTTTACCGTTAAAATGTATGTCAAATTGTAAATTGAAATGATTGTAAAATACAGAAAACAGAGTTGATGGTAAGACAATATAATGATTAGAAGTTTACTAATGGGATTTTCAGAATAATGTATCTCAATGTCATAATCATTTTTAATTCGTAGACTTATTACGAATACGGTACCATACTGAAACTGTTATATAATCGGTATATAATTATAGTCTAAAAGAATTTAAACTGTATCGTTTGTTTGTTTTTTGCAAGTACATGGCATACATTCACTTCTTGCAAGTTTTTACATCATTGTAGGGCATACAATGTGTTCCTTCAATTTGTTATGGAATATAACATCGTACTTTAAATGGTAGTGTTAAAATACATCGCATGTATTATGACGTATCAGGTACCACATTTTCATCAGCCATTTTGTTTATTGCATGGTTTCCACAACCATTTACTATTGTTATGCCTTGTAAATATGTTTTATATGTTGTTTCAGAAATGGCAATAAATTAATTTATTCATTGATTCATTCATTCGAGTTTTAGAAAGTGACCAATATGAGACTTTACAAGGGAATCTAAAAGAATACAATGTTGTAATTGGCACAGCTTTGCTGATTATGAACTTGACTACACTCGATGATTGATCAAAAACGATTGGTCACAATGTTGTTTCTATCCGACTTGAATAGAGTTCGGGAATAGAGTACTGAAGTGATAACGTCATATTCACCCGTCGTCTAGATTACTGGTTCTAAACAACAAAGCCTGCGCATGAGGTTCACTGCAAATTATTCAAGCAACGGGCTGGTGCAGAGCAAATTCAGTGTTTGGGGCTGATGTGTTCATCACAACACCATCGTTTAGCACAAAATATTTGGAACCTGCAACCTTGACAATTTGGCCAGAATGACGTCACATTTCGGTACTCTATAGACGAAGGCAAGCTAAATATTTAAAAGAAAATGTTGGGTTCTGGTAAGAATGAAATATACTTTATAAACTTTCTCATTCTTTTTCAGTCATTTTTGAAGCATATCACAGTTTTTCTCTAGATAACTACGTATTGTAATATCCCGCTATAGTCGCTGAATAAAGAGCAATGGGTGAAAGCTGCTAAAGAGAGACACAAATATTTTGTTGGTGTATTTGCAGGTATTCTGTTTTGTGTGTATAGGCTCTTGATCAATGAGAGACACCGACTAGTTAGCAAAAAAAATAGTCTCTATTGGCATGTTGGTTATGGTTGAACCAGGTTTTTCCTTCATCTGGTGAGTGTGTGAAATAAATTAAGAATAGCACTCAAAATTGCTGATTATGTACAATATTGTTTAAGAAATAAAAACTAGTGTATTAATTGGTGTCATTAGTAAGATAAGTCTTATTTCATCTGTATTTTTTGAGTAACGGGAGTATTCTTGATGATATGAAATCCACACGATCTCTTACTCGCTATCTCCCTTGCGTACATGCATGTAATTTCGTCACACCTTAGTTCAAGGGTTAGAATTTTTTCATGAGCCCCCACCCTCCATTAGGATGGGCATTGCACTGTGTGGACCGGATTCTTCTTATCTTGTCTCAAATTGCTCTCCGATGAGAAGATCTCATCCATTTGAGTGATAAAGCATTCGGTGTTTGAATGAATGTAGTGTTGTCATGTTTATATCTTGATTAATGACTTTAAAAATATATCTCCATTCTTTCTATGCTACAGATTTGAATCCCGAGACTGCCACAGTGTCAGATGTATGATACAATAATAATACGCTGTTTGCGTATCAAACGTCGACTGTGCCCTCCCACTGCTTGTTCCATCAGTCAAGCAAGGCGAGGTAAGTGTTAAGTTATATAAAATCCGAACAAGACGCTTTTACTTGTTCCTCTTTATCCTTTATGGAGTTTATAACCCCATAAAGCTTGAATTTGTATGAATTTAGATTGCAATTACATTATTCAGCTTATCTTATCAGTATAACTATCAAAATTGCCTCGTGCCTCTTGTTTGTTTGTTTGTTTATCTGTTATATTATATTCATCATCATTAATATCATCATCTTTCTTCTGGTGCCTTTGTGGTAGATCATATTAAATGAATTCCTAAGCTTACTTCTAGTATAAAAAGTTCTGGAGAGAACACTTTAAATCGTTCTCAAAAGGAGAGACGGAGAGAGATCATACTGACCAAGTCTCTAGCTCTCGACAGTCGACACACAAAAGATTAAGAACTGCGACAGTACACCACTAAAAAAAAAACCTCAAAATGAAGCAGATTGCCGACACAATATGAAACTGCACTATTCCACATAATTAACCGACACATTTCCATCTCTTGTTTACTTTGTACACGCGTCGTTTCAAGACATATCGAAGTATCAAGTGCCGAGTTTTCTGCTCCACTGTCGAAGTGTTCGCTGGCCGACGTTTTCCAGCTAACCGAAGTTCACTCAGCGATCGCACGCTCCGCTCGTCGCCCGTCTTGATCGGGCGGAGGAGACATATGCTAGGCGTACGGTACGATCTAAAGGGCGCTTCTGAGCGGAATAAAAGTGCAGAAAGTATACAGTATCACATTTGGCGCGACCGTTGACGCCCTACGAGCTTTCTTATTTTTATCCGATTCAAGTTCAGGCACGTGTCTCGATTATTTATCCATTTGACTTTGGCATTAGATGAAGTATGTGTGAATAAAAAAAAGTTCCTGCATGTGGAAGGATATAACCATGCTAGTGCGACCGTTGTAACAGTCAATCATCAAGTGTTTAATGAATAAAATATTGCAGAATGCTGAAGCGTTCATTCAAAAGGTCCCATTCCTGAATTATCCTCTAAAAAGGTAGATTGAAGATTATCATTTCGATTGATCATTGATTTTGTTAGAGTTTTTAGATGTTTAATTAAAACGCAGGGAGAGATTCGTTGAATTCATCCATACAAATTTATAGGTTCCTATCACAAACGATATATAAGCGTCTCGAAAAAAAAATTGTCATGAAGTTGGGTCCAGAAAATGAGAAATACTAATTCAAACATAATCTTCACAATTGAGATACAACTATTTTCATACCTTAGCAGATTGATATAAGGCACAACGATTAGGCACTTGTCTAATTACAAGCATTAGGTAATCGAAACTTTACTGATTATGAAGCGCGATGTCTAAGTAGTTGAATAAGCTTACGTAAGTGGCCCCTGAGTGGCCCGTCCTTGTAAATTGCCATAAACCCTTGTTGAAGAAGTTAACTCTTCAAACACAATTGCACTGTACACATGGGGTGGAGGACCCTTATTCTGGACTCACTGTTGCTTGGTCGTTACTATACCAGCACGCAAGTTGTGAAAGAGTGAAACGTTTTGTGAAAAATTTCGACACCTTCAAGAAGAAAAAAACATTTAAAATCATTTATGATAAATTTAACAAAGTTCCGAGTTGAAATCAATAGCCTTCAAAGGATGTGTGATAATAAATTTCAAATAAACCTTAAATGAACTTAATGTATCCGATGAACATGTATGCCTTTTTAAGATAAATCAGAACTCATTAGAGATACAGAGAGAGAAAAAAATTGGGAGACACTCTATCTGGTTAATGCCCCTTTTAAGTTCATGAAAATTGTCCATTTTAATCATCAATATTACATGGCTCATGCCGTTTAACTCATCCGAGAATCATTTAGAGAAGTGAATAATGTAACATTATGGTTCTTTACATCAACATCAAAGGTCGTGAAGGATATCTCTACTGAATATATAAAAACAAATACTAAAGTGTTGATATTCTTGCAATATATTTTGATGCCAAGTCTGTAATCTTCACAATTTTAGAAAAAGAAACATATTTGGCTCTATATTCGATCAGACTATTGTAATTCATAGAAATTACACCCCAAAACATACAATTGTATATTGACTGCCTTTAATAGTATTTCTTTTTTCAATCTGTACATCCCTTCCATTCCATTTAAAGATACTTTGAAGAAAATAGTTAGTGAATTATATTTTGATCTAGATCTCTCTCATTTTAAAGATCTTTCATTTTCAAAAGTACCATTAGTGAAAAGAACTGTAAATTGAAATAAAAGTTGCTTGTTAAGTAGGTTTTTCATCGACTTCAGTTTCTCTCTGAACTAGATACAATATCTCTTTTATCTGAATATACGATTTCACATGGTAAATAAAAATAAAAACCAAAATACGTCATGTAATCACAAAAGTCACTGAATAATACAATGTTATTTAAAATAAGATGTCTATGGTAATTGTTGTGTGAGACAAAATGAAACCATTGAAAGTATTCACATTCATTTAAGAGATTATATGGGAAAAGTTTCACATAGCACTTATACTAAATCACATTTTATAAAACCATTCAAACTGACTGACGTTTTATCTGGATGCTATGGAAATTAGTTTAAAGATACACGGATACCAGGGTAATGAATGTGGTATTTTCAGATTTTCTTATAACAAAAGGAAAAACAAGAAAGAGAAAAGGCATGGAGAGTATAGAGATCGGCGGCCGAGAGAAATTTGCACACTTAATCCGTGTAAGTTTGGTAAATATTAGGATAAGAGCGGACTGCACTTTGCTTTAAAGGCACCACCATCCATCACCCGTAGATTTTTTTAAGGAGGGGTTGAAAAACAATGTCCGAGGGCGTACAAGGGTGGGGTTCACAAACGAGGCCTGGGGCGACACCCCTCCCTCTGTTGGATCCATTGCCATCGTGATTAAGAAAACAAGAGCGGCAATTAAACCGTCAAAATAGGATTATTTAGCCAGTGTTTTAGCTCGGGCGGCACGAATTAATTTTGATTTATGTTAAGGGGGTGCCCATTTTATATGTTGCAATGATATTGCTTACTAAATCTCAGATGCAATGTAAGTTCTTGTTCTTTGCACTAATCCTTTAACCGTTGTCATTAAATCAGTTGTGGCAAGTTGGGGTCTTACGAGATTATGTGCAGCCATTAATTGATGTAATACATTTTAACAAATGCACTAATGTGTATTCAGTTTATATTTTTAAAGAATTCTTTTGGGAATTTAATCTGAATAATATCACATCATATTGAAATATTCTTTCTTCTTGGATACCCATTTAATGTTTCCCGATTTAAAAAAATATATGATAAATGTAAATGATGATAGATATGGCAACTTGAATACTTTAAACATCAAATCCAACTATGATTACTCGTATCTTGTAAAAAAAATTGCCAATCACAATACAATTAATCATTTTGATATCAATTTATTGTTTTTATCATCATTTCGTAATCGAATATTTTAGTTCTTAGTATTTATCCCCCTTCAAATTTGTTTAGTTTGCCAGGAATACATGACATATGATAAGATTAGTAGGCCTAATCATAAAATCTTAGACCAAATATTTAAATGTGAATTTAGACAATTCTAGAAAAAACAGGTTTTTCTATTTTGTTGTTCAAATGATCAAATGATTTTATTCTCATGCAAAACATAATACAAAAATAATTTTATAACAACAAATATGCAATGTAACAATAAATACAGTGGAAATAGCACGAGAAAAAGAGGAACTAACTTGAAGCAGAGCTTGTTGAAGTGTTAGTTCCTCAGATGCAGAATTTACAATAAAACATGAACAAAGTATGCTTGAAAATCAATAAATAGACAATTTGTAGCTAGGAAGAAGGGAAAATAAAATGAGGGAAAAAAATGAAAAATNATTTTTTTTTTTTTTTTGCAATTTGAATGACTCGCGATAAAAATTTACTTTTGTAGGTAAGAAAGTGTACATTTTTTGAAAATAATATCAGATATATCAGTATCACAACTTATAGTCTATACCACATATTCTATGAAAAAGGGTGGAATCACTTTATCAACGAATAACATTTTGAAACAAAAACGAATCTTCACTACATTATGGCTTTGGTAAACCAATCATGCAATAATCGCGCAAGAACACGATAAAACAAGAGAAGCTTTTGATGGATTGGATTAAAAACTGTTTGAATTATACCAATTTTTCTTTTTCTTTTTCTTCAGTTCATCTCCTACCCGTCTGTTTGTACACCCCCTCATGCGAGATCGCTCTGGTATAGCGAATTATGACTGATTACTGCGTCAATTTGCCTTATGGTGAGCGCATTTTTTTGTCTCTGTAGATCCTTTTATGTTTTGCCTTTGTAATCCAAAGTTGGTTTTCTTGCTTAAAGTCGCCGCCACCCTTTCCTTCATTGTTGACTCTCCCTAATGTCAACTTAGAATTTGTCGCTTGAAAGGTCATTAAATACTTTGACTTGTGACAAAAAGTCAGGTCGTGTGCATACAAAGAGAGCCTTTCCTTTCATCTCCAGCTTTAGTTTTTGTTATAATGAAAGTCTTAAATACGAAGTGAACATGATTCTCATTTTCCTTCTCATTGACGAATCTTATTTTATTTTTCAGTATTTTAATCATAATAGCCTCTCCCCTGACTATTTCATCAATATATTTTGTTATCGAAATGTTTTTTTTTTCTTACGGACTGATAAAAAAAGATAACTGCTGTTTTTTATTTTTCTTTTACATTTTGTCGATTGGCCTAAAAGATATCTAATCAAAGATAATATCAAATCGAAATTTACCCTTCTTCAAAATAGTTGTTTTATTTTTACTGTGGGCTGAAAGATGTTATCTATGATATCCATAAACTTATTTTATTTAGTTTACTGATTGTTTTGAAAATTTTATTTAAAATAGGTTTTAAATATTGTTGAACATACCATTTCCACTCTTCGGACTTGATTTGGCCCAAATCTTTCACTTTCGACATTAATGTTTTGGGGGCTCTTTCCGTAAATTATGTGAGTGAAATGACTTTTCAGAGTGATTTAAATTTTAAAATAATATGTTCCTGCTTTAGGCAATGGTAATGAAGCACATAAAATTTCTGTTCAAGTAACCTTTCGACATGCGCCTTATAGACTTTTTGAATTACGACTTTTGTGTACGTTACAACTCTTTTGTTTAACGATTAATCTCTTTACCTTTGATTTACAAAAGCGTTTATTTTATGTTATATCATTTACAGGAGAAATATGCCCTTCCCAAGTACAATTAGTTAATTTTTTTTTAAATATATAAACTCAGTAACCTTCATATCCCCTCGTACTCGATAATTTCTTTGTAGTTATCAATATCGCAACTCCCAAGTCTGTGTAATTTCCTGGTTGCTATTTAGATAAATGTTATTATTTCGTTATTACTTGGCACGCAATCCGGCAATCGTGGTAACACCGTCAGAAGTCGAGCATATATTTGCTTCTATCTCAATGATTACTCACTACGAGGAGTGGATGGTATAAAACAAACTTAACTAGATTACCTTCCATTCATCATCCCGTAGCATTGTTGTCTGATCGCTAATATCACCTCCAGAACAAAATGGGGGTAAAGTTGAAATCTTTTGGTCACTTGGTGAAGTGTACTTGACATTTGTTTTAGTTATCGTAAATGATGCTTATAAAGTGGTGCAAATCATTTTTAATTCATTTAGAACTGACACTTTATTCGTAATAAACTTAGTGAAATACGAGAATCCTCATGAGAAATTTCTGATGCACTCCAACCCCATGAACATATTTTTAGCCCCCTCCCCCAATCCTCCCCTACGTGTTATCAAATCCCTCTTTTACTGTATTTTAGTTGACAAATAGCAAGTTACTCAGCATTCTAAGCGGAATTTGTACCCCAAGGCCAATTTGGTCTGACAAACAATTTAATAGTTACCCCAATTAATCATGTTTGTTGTCTTATTCTGTGTTAAAATGGTATGAAGAGGATATTATATATATCTTTGAATAAAAACTCTTTCGAAGCCATAATGTATGTTAACTCCTAAACTTACAGCAATTCATTCAAAATTTAGCAGACGAATAAGTTTCAATATTCATTTACAGTTTTCTAGTCCTTACCCATATCAAATTTTTCGTCGCAGAAAATTAATGTGCTATAATCGGTCATCTTCTGGCTTTATTTGTTTTTTCTCTTTTCGATTCTCTTCATCAATTTCAACGAAAAAAACAACAACAAAGTAATGACATTATAGCATTACTCACAATGCATATCCACTTATCTCTCTAATCATTTAATTACCCACAATCAAAATGAGGTCATCCTTTCTTAATGATTGTCATTATTAGAATCGGAAGTCAGAAAATGGATAAACTGACATCAACTTCACAAGCATAAATACGAAGCTCAACAAAACTCTGTCTATGGAGCCATGGGTACAACGTAAATCACCGTTTTCGCAGTCTTATATTGCTACGTTGAAGACAGGTCTGCAATTAATTTATTGACATTTGCCAATCAATGGTCATTTTTTCGTCCCGTTTCTTCCTGTGGTTTATCTAGATTGGCCCTCTAATGAGCCGGGTTGGATTGTTGATATTCAGGGCTACATCGTAACCCCTCATGTTTGTCGTGTAGCTATTAAACCATTAAAAAATCACAATCAAGCCAATATTGCCCACTAAAAGGCCGACCAGATTGATTAGACGGAGGGATGGTCGTATTTTCTGATTTGTGTGTACCTCACCCCCAAGAGGAATGAAGAAACGCATATAGAATAAGAATCCATCTTCTGAATAGATGAGCATTTAGGATGCATGCTGGCATTGCAGTTTTAGCTGACGTTAATGCATATCAACTAATGGGAAATGGTTGGCATAAAACAATAGATAACAAAATTAATGAAAAGAAAATGTTTTTGTTTTACCCTAAAGCTGAAGTGTTTATTTCCCAGAATTAGAGATTCACTGAGGAAAAAATAAACAAACCAAACCAAAGAAGAAACAAGATGCAGAGTTAGGAGATTTAGTATTAATGATTCTCTATTTAAACTCAAAGCGATAGAAACTTTAAAGAAACTAAAATCAGTCGACCTTATCGTTTTTATTTTCTAAACCGCTAAATTTATTCCAAAGTAATTTTCTGAAATTAGCCAGTATTTAGCCACGGTCTTGAACTTGGCTGTTATACACACAGTTTGACATAGTCTAAATTGGATTAAATGTTTTTTTCCCCTTTTAATTTTATTACAGTTAGAATGACAGTTATCATATATTTACCATAGTATATTAAAGATATCCACAATGCCTTCATTACATCGTTGCATTCTCTTTCCCTGGATTTTGTCAAAACTTTTTAGAGCTTGGCATATAGAGGGCGTGTGGCTTTATTCTATGTTCGACTCGACAGATCTGATGAAAACCGTGTTAAAAGGATCTGAAAGATTCCTATGATTTAGTGGCAAGTAGTTGTCTCATCCTACATTCGATTTAGGAAAAAGAACTCAAATAAGTAAATGGTATAAAGGATGAATAGAGGAGAGAATATTATTGTTAACACCTCTGAGATTAAGCATGACTTTATAACTTTTAGTCCAACAAACTTTGATCAAAATCCCAATTTTTCTTTTGACATGGAATATTTCCAAGTATATTAACAGTTTTAATAATTTTACCCCAAACAAACAATTTCAATAACAAACGAGAATGGAAAGCCAAGTAATAACTACACAACAAAAATAAAGTGCTACTTTTTGCAAGAACAGCGTTATTTTCTAAACCAAAGCAGAGCAAAATGTTAACATTTCTTGATTCATGATTTCAAGTAATTTGAAACGGGAATCTAGAGTGTGAGGTATTGATTGTATTTCTCAAAATATGAATACTAAAAACCATATACGGCATAATTAATGTATCAAGAGAAGTGAATGTACCACTCCCTATCACTTTGCAAGTCATTGCCAGATAATAAACATAGCTAACGAGAAGGAATCACATTAAATTATGATCGAAGAAAGTGAAACGACTCGCCACATCTTATTTTTGCGGAGTCACTCTATCAATTCATCGTACCGGTGATCGTAAGTAAAAATGCAGGCGAGCATTTAAAGAAATTTGAAGCCGAAGCAAAAGCGAGGTTAAATGTTTATTTTTTCTTCACCAGTACACGCGTGCCTTGTGGCGTTTGCATATGCAGTTGATGTAAAGAGAGCAAACTAATTCAACCTACTCACAGCCCCACTATCTTATCCACATCGCGTCAACAGCAAATTCAAGTACTAAACTCCTCAGTTTATAGTGCGCCCAAGTATTGTTACATTTGCAAAGCAATCTTGTGTTGTTCTTTTGTTTGAATGCTGTCCAAGTTTCCTCCCATCCGCCTCCCATCCGTTCCGCGTCAAGAGGGTAGCTGTATAAAGTGGAGTGTATAGCTGATAAAGAACCTCGTACTTAAAGTAAACGCACGTGGAAATGTTTTTAGAGGGACGAATATATATTTTGTATATCAAGAAATTGCCCGATGTTGTCATAACCAGGGGAAGGTGATGCTATGCTTCGAGCGTCGGGCATCTGACCCGTACCTTTAGCGGGCCCGGAACGGCTGTTTATGAGCTGGAGCTAAGAGTCCGATACACAAGACACGAACCCACCACCTGCGTACTACGACTATAACCGCACCTGCACTCGTATTATAACGTCTGTTTATCTTGTAAAAAATACATTGACCTTTAATATCCTTCACTATTTCAATGAGATACGACGACCCGATTACACGCAATATTACACGTACGCGTTGTTATCAATTGACTTACCCTTTATACGAATGTACATAGTGTAATTACTATTTTTAGTTTATCAATCTGCTTGAAAAGATGTTTATAATTCGCATTTCGTGTGACGTCCCAGTCTTGTTTCCGACGGCGCTTTCTCACAACATCGTTTCTTAAACGTATAAAGAACGTTTCATGTTCATAAAATTGTGTTGATAGGCCCATTTTTATTCAAAGCAACTCATTAATGACGACATTTAAAGTAGTGTCTGAAAAGCACAAAGGATTTTTAGTCTTTATAGCTTGTCAATAATTAATTTAAGCTAGTAACGCAGAAACATCAACGATGACATTTGATAATTTATGAGTAGTGTACTTCAATTAGATTACGCTACAATGAAAATTCGACAGAATAGCAGAGTATAGCAAGTACACATATTCAGGTATTCTACAACTCCAGACAAACCCGTTTGGTATGAAACTAAATGAAAAGGAACATATTATTGGTAATATACTTCAGAAATGCGCATGACTGGGTGAATGACTTCACAGTACTTTGAACACTGAACTATCATTGTGTCCCAAACCAGAGAATTATTAATGTATCATGAATAAACTTGCATTGGTCACTACTCGTGGTTGGTTACAAATAGCTGGTTTTTTAAATAATATTAATAGGTAGAGTTATCATATGGAAATCATTATATTATTATGTATATCGTCTAAATCATTGATTTAATGTATTGTACATCATATCAAACAGCTTTAGCAGAGAAATGTAAAGAGAGCGGACCCCACCCCCTTCCCTTTGATACAAATATGCTTTTATGCCCAATCGTGATACCGTTTTCACAATTCCACCAATAACGATTTTGAATAACTGTGGGTGATTTTTATACAAAAATCCACTTATTTAGCCAATCTAATAGAGACATTTGGGTAGATTAGATTTCAAGTAAAGTGAACCGACCACAAATTGCCTTTTGTGCCTGTTTCGTTTGCCTTGTTTTCGGTTACGCGCCAACTTTCACAACCCGCACGCGCTTCTCCCTGTATCGTCAGAGCAAACACGATTTCTTCACCCAATTTCGCACCAAAAAGGTATCTAGTGGAAAACGATGATACGGCGAAGAATATAACAGTCCTTTCTTAATTGTAAGCTAATACGGTCATGATATCTTCGTTCATTGTCCGACAGGAAAAATATTTTCTCCACTGTGAGTGCTTTTCGTGTACATCTCGGCAAACTCACATCCTGTAGCGACTCACTCTCGGGAATAAGAAAACCGTAACTTCAGTTTATTTAGACTGTTAATACACGCTGCTATTGAAATGCGACCTATAAACTAAAATGAGCGTCTGTTTCATGACAAACATTTCAAATAGTATCACTTCGAATGCAAGTATAATATGCATTGGTGGGCAAAATTTGTCATAGCAACAGACAAGGTATTTCCATCAAGCCAAAGTGAAGGCGATTGATCAGGAACAGTAGACCTTGATAGTAAAGAGGAATACAATAACATGATCTTACTTCATATTCTAACTCTCAGTTTTCAAGTATTTTGAAGATAATTCAAGACAATGAGTTAAATCTTTTAACGCAGTTACTAAAATACTGTATGGGCTTGATATTTAATATGTAATATAATTAGTTATTAAATAAGAAAACATTTATTTAAAAAGTAATACACCTTATATGGAACAGGATCGTTTATACCAGGCCTTCTCAACTGGCGGCGCGCGCGCCACTTGTGGCGCTTATGGTCAGTCGGAGTGGCGCGCGGCTGTTTCAAAAAATCGAATAAAAAATAAATACAAATTAAAAATTAAAAATCAAAGAAAGACTGAAAAAATTAAGAATCTATATTTTAACACTTAAAAACTCAGCAAAATTAAAAAGTCGAAGTCGAAGTTAAGCCCAAAGTGTAAGAAAGCCATTTTGTCTGTTTGATTTTCACTTGATTTTGACATTTTCCGTTTATTGCACCAAAATAACTACATATAAATTTATTTCCAGTGTAGATTTTACCCAGGAATTGAACTAATTATTTCACATCAATAAGAAATTATGATTGATATTTAATGGAAGAATCAGGTGTTAAAAATGCCACATCTGGGCCTTAAAAAAGCCCTCAAATCCACTAGCTTCCGGGGGCTTCACTCCTGGACACCAACCGGTATCGGCTCGGTCGCAACACTCCCTCGCAACACAGTAACCAAACATACAGTTTGGCACTTCAACCTCAATAATTTTTTGTTTTGGCACTTCTAATAAACTAGTTGAGAAGGCCTGGTTTATACTAAAATAAATTAAATGAGATCATTTTGATAGGTAGCATCTATAGTCCTCAACTGACCAGTGAGACAACAACCAAATAACCAAATAAAGAAGAAAACAAAATTGAATTTGCTGACAAAGCTTAAAAACTGGCCCTTAAATATCAATATCTGAATTTTTCGACAAAGATTTTGAACGGAATTTAATCCCTTCTTCGTCTGACCCCTTCAATTCAGTAACCGTCGAAGACAGAATGTTCAAACATACAATCAGCTGGCAGAAATTTAAAAAATAGCAAAAGCCAATGAACTTCTTTATCATAGGTCTTCGCTTGTATGTTTATATACTTATTTTCTTTTCACAACGTTTCATACGTTAGCTCGTACTGCAATCGAAAAGCTTCGCAAGTCGACGATGCCCATAAAATTAAAAGTTTTTTTTTTTTTAGTCAGGGTATTATCTGACATTGTGCATCTCAAAAACCACTTCTATTGATAAAAAGTACATTGTCGGCTTAACTTAATCGAATTAATGAATCAATGTCAATAGACATTGTGTTAATAATATCTAACACTGTTAATACAAATTAAGTATAATGTTGCGTATACCTGGTACAATCTGGTACGCATTATTAGACAGTACTCCATGACACAATTATATGCTTAATTATAAGTCATGTACAGTTCAAATGAAGATAACACGATTATAATTCATCTACCAGCCGACTGATACAATGTGATAGATATTACAACAAACAAAACAGTACTTTTTTGAAAGGTTTATGAATTCTCTTGCTCCCACCTTCATCATATGCAACGTTGATAAGCGGATTTCCACTTCAATGGCGTATACCACATGTTTACATTAGACGTTGATAAGGTCAAGGATATTTTAAACAACAAACAGAGTCAGTCGTGTTATAAGTAGGTAAACGTTGTCTAGATAAATGTATCCAGCGTCTTTCCGGTACGAACTGTAGCAAAACAGCGCGTAATGTCGCTCGCGACAACATAATGATACCTGTCATCATTGAAATAGTCACGACCATTATCATCATCAACAAAATCAGCCCCAACAACAACAACAACAACAACAAAAATCATTATCCAACATCATCATCATTTGCCTTCAGTTCTATACTCTATACAGAACTAACAACGATGTGTATCAGGATTGTTGTGAGATAATTTGGATATACATAAGTACGTAAATATTCATACATGAATGATTCACCCCAATTAAAACTAAAACAACAACAACAACAACAATAACATGTATGTAAATTCGCCGATGTAGGTATGTGCCGTCAACTTAATGCTGACGACGATATACTCGGCAACGGTGTTTGTGGCAATATTATGCGGCGATAATACGTGCTATTGCCAATGCAAGTAAACTATTATGCCGTTAAAACTTGTTGGTTTTATCACGGATGTCACTATGACTAAGGTCAAATCCGAAAGAGAAGATTGAAGGAAATGATGAAATAAGAATTCATTACACGTCTTTTAGAAACACGTCGCAGTGGTAGCTCAAGTTAAATCGTACCCTTCATTAAAACGTATGAAATAATAACAACAATCATTCATCCCTAATTTTACCATGCACAGGCAAACATTAGTTGCATCTCGACATCGGCATTTAACGACACTGAAATACGCGATGGTTGTCTTGAAAAGGAAGTTGATATGAAATTACTATGTGAGAAACAAATAGAGTAGCCGTCTTGATAACATGACACAAATCTGACCCATTTGATGAGTCAAGGTACAATTAAACGACGATCGAGCTTCGAAATAATTCAATTAACTCGATAGGAGTCAAAAGCTCTTGCACACCCTTAACTTTGAAGTGAGAACAGGAATTGCGATCGAACAAGGGCCCTAGAATCGCACGGCAGAATAATAAAAAAGGGCAGCATAGAGAAATAATGAGAAGTGTTTCATCACAACAGGGAAACGGTTAAGTTGAAAACTCTCACTTGTGGAGAATAGTTCAGCCAAAAGAAATTGAACAAATTGGTATTTCCCCCCAAACCCTCCAAATTGTACTTGGAATGAAGCATGCGACTCTTACCGGGGCGCAGTCGGCGGAGAATCGGCGTGAAGAGAGCTGGAGAGAGAGATAGAGTGAGAGATAGGGTTGTCCCCACGTCAAGCTGCCTTGTCCTCAGAGAGACAATTAGTGGCTGGAGTGCCCCTTTAGAAACAGGGGAGACGAGATGGAGTGAAAGTGGAAAAGCGCGCCAAACCCAAAGATGTGAAGATTTCTTTTTCGTCGCTCATTGACAAGTTAAATATAAACGGACCAAACGCGCGCGCGTGAGATAGTGAAACGGGTCAAAAATCTCAGCGTTACGTTTTTCTGCGTACCTGCGTCCGTTGCCATGGATACCGATCTTGACAGGGATACGTTCTGTACCGCCCATTCTTGATTTAAGCATGAAGATGGCCCGATACTTGAGAAAGGTTTGATTAAAGATGGGTCGAAGTCCGCGCTGACTTTAATGTTTTGTATACATGCATATAAAGCTAACGTGACTCTACGATGAGTATTGATGATAAAGAGGATACCAATAATATCAAGAGATGTTCTACAGGTTGGGTGAAAAGTGACGCTGGAGTAAGATGAGATGATGATAATTGAGTTTATGTATGTATAGAAAGAGGCTCAACTTTTGCATCGCGGCGGTAAAGAATATAATGCAATTCAATGGAAGATGAGTAACTTTTAGATTTTAAAGAAGTTTAGATAATGATTCATTTATTCTTTCAAAATAAATAGATTTTTCGTTAAAGCAAGCCGATTACCTTTTTATAATAACACACCTTCAGGTCAAAGAGTAATTCGATTTATTAATGATACAAAGTGCAATTAAAAACAAAACTATACAAATTAGGAAGGGCAATCCAACTTTCGTGTTAATTTTAATTGCGTGAAGCATACATAATCAGAGGAAAAAGTAGGTTAATTTGAGAAATAAAACTGAAAAGTCATAAGTAAGTTATTAATGTTTGGAGCCTATTAATATAACTATAGAGAACTCACAAGGTCAACCTGATCGGCTGGAGGGTAATTTGGGACAATTATTCTTCCAATAAAATTGTATTAAAATAAATATCATGATATTCATTTGTATTTTCTCTCCTTAAAAGTTTTCTCTCCAATCTGAGCTCAACGCCTAAGAGGGATGGCATGTGGTAAATATATCATCTTATCTTTGTTAAAATCATATTTCAACATTGGAAATTAGCTTACGATCTACTTAAGATTTCCTACTTCTTTTACCGTTTTTCTATATATTGTTTGTTTTACTATATATATTAAAAGTCGGGGGGGGAGGGGCTCAGAATGAAGATCCATCTGAACATTAGACCTTAGGTAAACTGTAGAAATTTTAAATGATTGAAGTATTTTCATTTTCAAATAACACAACCCAGAGAAAGTAATGTGAATTACCAGACGAGTATGTGAATCTTGTGCACTTTAGTACTTAGTACTTGTGCATGGAAGTTTATCCGTCTTTAGGTCGTATTGATATTACGATTTGTCGCGTAATTTCGAGTAACCAATAATCATGACTCCATATGCCCGCAACTCGAAAGTATATTTGAGGATAAAGCGGCCATATGTTTGGCGCGTATGATCATTTCATGATTGTCTGTAATACATTGACTTTTCTTCCGTTCGATTTAAGTGTATCCCCGGAGACTGATAAGAAGGTTTGTGGCGTTTAAATAATTTCTAGAAGCGCACGTGATTGGTTGAAGGAGATATGAGAATGGGTTCTCGACGGCACACGAGCGTGAAAAGGAAGTGTAGTCATGAATATGTGACAGCTTTTGTGATGGAGGTCTGGGTGGGGTCGGATATCAGTGTCCAGCGGTCCAACGGTCCAGCGGGCGGCATATGATGTCCAGCGGTACAAGTCCCACCAAACTGACCCATCGTGACATTGTCAGCCTCCCATCGTCTAGAGGCCATCAACCCCGTATGTTTTACATTTCGACAACTGTATCAAATTCATGGAGAATTCATGGAGGAAGTGTTTTGCATGTAGCTAATGGTCTTCCCCTCTCCCCCGTCTTTGAGGGGAGGGTGTTTCTTATTCCTGACAGACGGTGGTTTGTTTCCAAGCTTTTGGCCGAATATAACTTGAGTTTACCCCCAGCTGATGGGCGAGACAGAACTTTGGACGCAGGAGACCCAATATACATTGGTATCGCACTGAATGTAAATTGTGCCTAGCCCTAAAAAAAAAAAGAGGCGTATAAAATTATGAGCTTTTATGATATCCTCAAATTTCCGACGCAATATTGCATAAATCACTGTTTCAACTCCTGGTAAGCCTAAATCCAAATAGCGTTTTGCGAGTTTGCACACCGACGAGAAATTGGCTTGCTCTACATACATGCCAGCGTATGGATTTGGAGCAAATGTTTACACACATCGACAGCCTCCATCTGGCTAGCAATTTGATTACGCGCCGACAAGTCATCAGGGCGGAGATGCGCGCACGAAATATCACGAGCAGAAGAAGCCCAAATCGGCTTCTTTCTTTGTATTTTTAGCCGTGACAACCCACGTTCCACTGACATGAGACATTATTATGACAGGCTGGAGAGAAATTGATGATCATTCTGTGAAAGCGTAAAGCGATAGCTCTTAATTTCTAAGATTTCTCTCAAGCTCCCCTATTCACCGGCAAACTTACGTTCGATGTTGGGATATCCGTCATTCAGGGCAGACTATTCTGCATTCATAAAAATTAGAATATTTTATTGACTACCGTGACTCCTAAATTAAATATTGAAAAGAAAGAAGTATCCATCATACTTTATTTCTATTCTTTCTTTCTTTCTATTTCTTTTTCTTCGTCTTCTTCTTCTTCTTAGTTTTAGATTCACCCCGGGTTTATATAAGGGGAGAAAATATCCTTTGAATACTCTGTTGGTTCAAGTTTCTCTATTTTCATACCTTTACCTTTTTTCTATCTTTTACCTCAAATTATTCTCCAATTGTCATTTTCACAATCACCCATTGATCTGGCAACTGACATCATTATCACGGTGGTGGTGGTGGGC
>BEXV01000005.1:33485-51929 GCA_003118195.1 Hemicentrotus pulcherrimus | reverse complement strand
TGTAACTTTGTTCACTTTTTGGACAAATCATTCATCAGAATGTTTTTAGAGACAGTGTAGCATTGAAATAAAAATACTATCGTTGCCAATAAGAAGAACATTGTGTGATCAATTTAGCCCTAAAAAAATGTCTGCCCTGATTATTACCAGAGGTATAAGGGCAACGGTAGGTCTCTTCTGAGAAACATGCTTTACATGCTTCACGGAATTAAAGCTTTAATTATTAAAACTGTCATACTAGTATAGCATCTTTAGAGGTGAACTGTTTAAACACGATATGGTACACTTCAAACACTTTTTAAAGCTATTTCATGTAGCAGATACATTGTGACAACTTTAATTGATTATTTGGAACCTAACCTCTATAATAAATGTTGTGTACATTATGTTCAAGAGAACGGCTGGAGGGTTCATTAATGCTGTTTAAGGGTGAAAAATGTTATAAATGCTCCTGTATTGGGTATTGTATTCTACCAAGAAAAAGTACTGATGTTAGCTATACGTAGCTTTAAAAACTTAACCCTCAGTGTTTTGGTATGCATGCATAACGTGTTGTTTGCATCGTTACCAAGGGGTCAAATTCACCATGCTTGCTCCAATAATCATTCAAAATATCCAACATTAATGTCATTCAAGTACATTCCCCATGTAAAACAGTTTTCAAAATGTTATATCGACACGTTTTAAGTGAGACTTTTGAGTAAGATCCTTACGTGTTGCACACTAAAACCGGGACCCAGCAAATCGGACTGCGACGTGAAAACGGATATGTATTTTTTGTTTTTTACTTCATTGCACAAATGGATCCTCCTACCTCTAATCTTTATGGACGCCCATGAATAAAAACCTTTCATTATCATTTTCTGTTTCCATCCAGATTTATTTCTGCCACTTTTCTTCCGGATCTCTAACAATTTCTTGCCGGCACATTGGGGTTTTTCAGCGTCTTCGGGATGCGATATCTCAGCACGTACGTACGTGTGAGCGCCACTTGAGATCTAAAAGCCGCGCCATATGCTCGCATTGAGCGCATCCATTGTTGGACAAGTTTAAACAGTGCGCTGCTCTTTGCTCGGCCAATACTGGCGACATATTGCCCACCCAAAACCTTTTCTCGCAATCATCAGCTATTCATAACCCCTAATAATCACTTTTTATCACTGTCACTCGGGAATGCTGCGAGTTTAAATACCATTCTCTTCTTCTCCTACTCCCCTTGTTGGTTGTTTCTATTCTCTTTGCTATTCGTTTTAAACGGGAATTTGTGCAAATGAAGCATGGTTGTCCATGTTTTAGTTGCATACCCCCGTATTCGCCAGCCAGCGCGTGCGAAACTGATGGCCGAGACCACACAAACTCTTGACTTTTTCAAAATATAATTATGTTCAATTTTATTGTACTAAAAGCAGATAATGTACAGATTATGTTGTTTTTATTTTTTTCATCTAAGGGGCCGTTCTCGGAAACACTTTAAACCAATTTCTGTGTTACTAGTTAGTAGGCCTAGATAGTCGAAAGTCACTCGCGATTATAAAAGAAAATAAATAATGAATGAAATTTTTAAAAAAATTTTTATTGATGAGCAAAATAGTTCGAAAAGTAATCTGTACCAGACAATTCAATAAATAAATCGTGGGTCACCCAAATAGCTTTGTTTTCTTCTTCTTTTTGATACTATATAGATTTCCTCAACTTAAGAGGAGATTATAATACTAATTATTTATCATTTGTAATTAAAATATTGTTTCCGTATGATGTTAGTGAGTGATAATGTGTGCGGTAAGAGATCACACGTGAAACGCTGATCAATATTCAATTATTAAATTTACACAAACTATAGAAATTCTTTGAAAAGTCTTTAATGTTCAATATCAAACTCCTGGCACAAAAACAAAATCTTCGTACTTCGTTTGAAATTTAGTCGTCAACGGGGTTCAATGTAACCCCTTTTATAATTTTATAAATGGTAAACATGAAATTGACATCATCAATAAACCTCCAATGGTTCTCCAAAACCGGGATTCGTGTCTTATCGGGGTATCTAACGATGGAAATGATCAGTAGAAAGTTTCTTAGACTTCCGTACCAATAATCCTCTACCATCGCACTCTAGCAAACTGTTCTTGTTTCATCTGTCATGGAAATTAAATCTTGTCTAGTATACAGACAAAATGGAGGAATTATTGGCCATCTTGACAGTCTCTTAATCACTCTTTATGATTCCATACTGACTCAAATATGATACAAGACCAAAGAATGACTTACAAGGGGAGTTTTCTTGCGGGGCACAAGATGGTGAATATTGGTGATGCGGCTAAGTCGCCGTATCGCCTTTCATGAGGAACCGTTTACCAGCGCCATAGAGTTTTGCTTCTCTCAAAACCACTGGGAGAGTTTAGAGCGCCGATAGCCGCCGGCAGAAATGCGAGCTACCTGGTCGAGCCGGCAAAAATCTGTTCAACCACCGCTACGAACTCCGATACTCTTGGCGTGAGTTTTCTCCTTCTCCTCCTCGATCCCTACCCCCCCCCCCCCCCCCCCCCCCCCTCTCTCTCTCTCTCTCTCTCTCCTTCTGAACCCCATTAAATGCACAGGAATGACTTCTCCGTGTGAATAGTATCCTATATATAATTTTGTATAACAACTCCGTGCCTCGAAGGCTTTTGCAAGTATATTTTTATCCATCCTTTTACCGCCATTATCATTTCTCCGTTCTGTATATATAATCGTTCGTTTTATAGTAAGACTCTAATCTCGCACCCCTTCCTCTCGCTCTTTTACACCCATCCCCACGCAAGACCAAAGACCAATCTGTTTCATGGTCCATCTCAATTACATATTTGGTTTCAAATCTGGAGGCTATGGAAGGGCGGAGTGTAATCGCATGAATAAAGAGGCCCAATTTGTCGCCAGGATTTGGATTCATACTATTGATATTGAGGCGATTAACTAACTTCACACTGAATACAATGTCAAACTTCGCGTGGTTTTCTGTTACATGTTGTTTCCTTCGCCGCATACGCTGAATGTCTGACGGATTTAACTTTGCTCATGTTATCTTTTTTTTAAACACTTTTATTTAGGTAACACGTCTGTATTCAGGATTGTTTAAGCCACTATATATCTTTGCTTGATCAGTACATTTTCCTGAGGTAAAATGATGTATATTCAACTTTAACATAGATTTATGGACTCTGCTGTTTGGACAGTAAGCTGACCCGTGCATTTTCAATTATTCCATTGATAACAAGAGCGTGATATTCTACCGAAAATATACTACTTTCCTTCATATATAATTGTGTATTTATTATATTTATAATATATTAGGCCTCTATCTTCTTCTAAATGCATCTTTCAGTACGAGCATTTTCCAACTCATACCCTCAATGATCATTTTGCTAGAAATTTGCCGGTCATAGTTTTAGAGGTAAAAATGAAGCCTCCGTGAATATTAAACTCAAACATTTCTCAACGGCTTATTTCTCTATAAACGTTTCTGTAATGTAACAGAATTTAACAAACTGTGGGCAGATCACCCTACCGCCCCCCGGCTTATGTTTTGAGATATTTCGAGGATGGCGACTTTTTTGCTTTAAGTGTCTTTATTAGCCAATAATTTCTGTTTCAAACTTATCCAATCTCTTTTTCCATTTTTCTTTCTATTCCTGTTTTTTTTTTTTCCTTTCTCTTCACCTCCTTCTTCTTCTTCTTCTTCGTGTTCTTCGTGTTCTTCTTTTTCTCCATACCATTTCCTTCACATAACACTTCCTTATTTCCTCATTCGATTATTATTTGTCTTCCAGCAAAAAGGTCTGAATATAATTCATGCTTGCAAAATGATTTCCAAAAATTAATCTTGTGACTCTCAGGGTTTTGAAAAGCTCCCGTTTCAATTTTTAAATGATTGCATGAAAAGGGTAGAAACAATGGGACTTATATCTAAATAAGATTGGTACTACCTTTGATGACGTATTTTGATAAAAGAAAAAAAAGAGTAGAACGTCTCGAATAATACTAATGATATCAGAAAGAAAACCGCTCACCACTATAGATTGAGCAACTCTTAATTTATTACACAATATGACATTAATTCAAGAATATGTCGTGTCAGAAATCAAGATTAATTCCGAATGTACTCCTCATCTCTTTATTCTAGATCCTGCTTATTGTCAAACATAATTATTATAGATGCTCTGGTTGCCTCATTAATCCCTCAAATTTAATTTTCTTGAAAGTAATGATAAATGAAATATCACTGGTCATTAATTACTTATCTGAAGTGGCAAAAGGAGCTTGATCAAATTAACTTCGTTGCTCCCCCGTGATACGGCTGACGCATTCCTAATTCACTCTTCATCCTCCTTCTTTTTCTCTAAAGGACATTAAAAGGGGCAGCAGCGAACTCTAAACTCGGGTCCTTCCTGAGATGCGCACAAGTAGGTATCAATTTTCGAATCATTAAGGCAAAATGGCATTGTTCACTCACTGTAATGTTTTGCCAAGCGGGGGTTTCTAACTGTACTTTCTTATTGATCGTCCAAGCTAAAACGATTTAGACTCTTCGCAGGCTTGGCGCGACCAAAACACCGAATAAAGAAAAAGAGAAGATCCCGCGCGCTTTTTTGCTTTTCCGTTACGTTCTCCTCTTCCTCCGCTATTATCACTCTGCATTCAAATTACCCTCGTCACTCTTCGATTTTTTTTTCTCTCTCTCCATCGTCTCTTTCGTGACTTCTGGTCGAATCCGACTTTTAATATGCTCCCGCCGTGTTAATGTCTATTCGATACAAGGCTAATATTACGCATTAGGAATGACGTTGCCTGCGGGCGAGAGCGGGCTTTTTGGCGTAGCGCTTCTCTTCTTCCTAACACGATGGAGCTAAT
The DNA here is from genome assembly GCA_003118195.1 of Hemicentrotus pulcherrimus. Classification (NCBI taxonomy): domain Eukaryota; kingdom Metazoa; phylum Echinodermata; class Echinoidea; order Camarodonta; family Strongylocentrotidae; genus Hemicentrotus; species Hemicentrotus pulcherrimus. The sequence continues at coordinate 47,045 of BEXV01000005.1, read as the reverse complement.
TTCGCGATGTCCCCAGGCTTCCTTTACCTGTCCGTATCACAGACAACTCGTCTCTTCCTCCTCCTCCTCCCTCTTTTCTCCATGTTCTCTCTCCATTCTCTCTCTCTCTCTCTCTCTCTCTCTCTCACCCTCTCCCACTTCTCTCCCTCTCCCACCTCTCTCTTCTCTTTTCTTTTTTTTCTCTTTTTTATATCATCTTGGGGTTTTTTCCCCCGTTTTTCTCTTCACATGAGAAAATATTATATTTTCTGAAACAAATAGATAATATTGTCCCATGTGAGATGTGAGATTAAACTCACATCTCCCTGCATATATCATTCATTTACCGTGTCTCGTTCTGCTACTTGACTTTCTATTATCTTCAAATTATCTACAGGTCATAGCCTTATGTTTTACTTAACAACTTCGGTAATTTTCTTTCAATCCTCTCTTTCCCTCAGTCCTCATATTTCGTTTCTTTTCGCGCTCTCTCCAAATTATTTCCATCACTCGTCTCTTGCCCTACTCTCTTACACTTAAACCCCACCCATCCCCTCTCTCACCCCCCTCTCTCCCTCTCTCTCCCTTTCTCCTTCTTGTTCCATCTCACTTTCTGTCTTTGTCTTTCTTCATATCCATCTTCCTTCTTTCCCTCGCCTTTTCTCATTTTCTTCTTCCCTCTCCCTCTCTCTCTCTCTCTCTCTCTCTCCTGATCTATCTATAGATAATCCTTTTCTCTGTGAATCGTTCTTTCCATATTTCTCTTCTCCCTTCTCTCGTTCTCTCTCTCTCTCCTGGCCATCTATCTCTCGTATGTAAACTTCATTTTGTGGAGCGATGCGGCGCTGGCTTCAATAAACCTGCCATCGATTACTAACATCAAATGATACGGCCGGGAAATGGGTTGTCAACTTTTCCAGCTATTTGCTCGGAGCACAAAATAAAAGGGCCGTGATAAAATGACTTTTTCCTCCCCTTCTTTCTCTTTCCTTCTATCTTTCTTTCCGTCTTCTTTTTCTCTGTTGAAGCGGAACTGTAATGGGATGTCAGAGAAAGGCCCAATTAAGGAAGCGGCATTGCTACATCGATCGCCCTCCCACCCGGGCTGAAGATACGGCAAAGATGCCTCTTCAACTTTAAATCTTATTGCTTTGAATTCATTCTCCACCCATCTCTATTCTACATTTTTGTCTTCCTCCTTTTGAAAAATATATTTCACTTTCTGTTTTTAACTTTATCACCCCTTTCTCTCCCGTTCTCTTAACATGCTTAATATCTTACAAATCTTATAAATAAACATCATCAAATTCCATTTTCAGAATTGGACGTGCACACGATTTCTATTTAAAAAAATGAAATATATCTGTTTTCACCATGTTAATTGTTTTGATAAGTTCATGTGTTTATTTTGTATGTTTGCAGCTAACCGAAATTAACTACCATATTATGGTGCCCAAAACTCACAATAAATTGTAGCTTTTACTTTAATGCCCCTCCATATTTGGTTATTGTTTTCAGTTTTTTTTTTTTTTTACCGCACGCAAACAAATTTTTATTTAGGTACTCACTTTCTGTCTGAGACTCTTTGCAATTACTATTTGTTTGTGCCTTTTATTTCATGAAGTCATTGCAGAATTTGAACATGTAAAATATGAAGCAATAAACCTAATCTGAAACTCACACTGTTAGGAGGGCCCTTTTCCCTAGCCACAATTTTATGAGGCACACTTGCCCCCTCCCCGTCCGCATTATACACGCCACGCTATTTTACTTTTTCTTATATAAGGCTTCGCAAATTATTTTGTTGAAAGCATGGTAACAAAGACCAAAGTAACTTTATATCAGACCGAAAGTTAGTATTTCTGTGATTGCATTAAAAAGGAATAGGAACTTTGTTTACATGAATTTTGTGTATACATGAAGGGTTATCTTTTAAAAACCGTAGATTCTCCTTCACTGATAAACAATTATTATCTAAAAGATGACAGTACAAAATTATTATAATGCGATTCCTCATCTTTAAATCTATCCCTCTCTCTAAAGTCTTTCTCCTCCATACATTTTGAGTGAAGCAGTAGTACTCCAGTCTGAAGCGCCGGCTGGTACGGCCTTGTAGCTTGCAGAGTAAGAGGGATGGTAAGCGCGCCAAACACGCAATGTACACAGAAAAATGTGACGGGCTGAATACAAAACCGACTCGCATCGTCCTGTTCAACTTTACGCTCAATCAGGTTTTCGAAATTTACCTCAACAGTTATCCGACTAAAGAGCATTTATGTCAAAATATGATTACGGCGGTAAAGCTGAAAAGAATGGAATAGCTCTGAGAGGAAATCAGAGAGAGAGAAAGAGAGAAGGGAGAGAAGGGAGAGGGGAAGAGAATCAAACAGAGGGTTAAAAACTGCCCATAAAAGAGGGAAAATTGAGACGAAATTTTGAATTTGAAAGTGTGTCATTTCATGGACGGCTCATTTAGTAGTGAAATATCTTTGCTTGCTCTGTTAAAAGTGTAAGGGGACAGACGAATTGTCATGGTTACATTCTGTAGATATTTTTCGGGAACAGTATTTGCCCCCACTCGGTCGAACTACCGCGAGCTTATTGAGGCCAATACATTTTTATCGAAAGGTGTGAAAAGGGGCGACCGTTTCTCATTTATTGTGCCCTGCATCTGGGACGCTACTCATCGTGTTTCACTTATTTCATTTGAGTTCCGGTTATAAATGAATAGTTTAAAATATTCATCACAAATTATTTAAATCACGTTAGGCTTAATACCGTCTTTAAAATCTACAATCGTCTATCAGCTCGCCCTTCTACACATTGACCAAGAGCCTATTCGCTTTGATAGAACATAACCCATTAAGAGTTTTTCACCATGTTTATCATAAACCCTGAGTACCGAGGCTACTTTATTCTCCTTACTCTTTTTCAACCATGGACGAGTCGGGCGATTCATTGGATATTTTCATAACTCTTTTTCTCCATCCTCCCTTCCCACCTTCGAGAGGTTTTTTGAGAGATGCAATTAAGATCTCGACAGCGTCAACTCACGTGTATTGTTTTAAGAGATGCCTGTCGAGCTTTAGTAAATTGAGTGTCATGTGCGAAGAGAATGTATATAAGGGAGGAATTAGAAGTACAAAACAACACATCTGTGAGTAATTGAGTTGACATGATGATTAAAATTATATATATTGTGGCGTTAACCCAATTTCAACATCGAATACTGAACGAAGGTTACATGTTATTTTCAAATTTAATGTAGAGATTACTGTCAGAATGGCCATGGAGGAAATACAGGAAAATGAAACATGATACACAAATAAATGCTCTCACTAAATATTTATTGGCGAAATTGATGATTAGATAACTTAAAGAGTTTCCATTTTTCACACTTTGTAGCTTGGAGATCAAACCCAACGAAAAAGTGGTAGTAATGTAGGCGTAAAATTGCGAGGCGAAGTGTCAGAAATCAAATAAAAAAGGCTCGTCATGATAAATGAAGAACAAAAACGATTTCTCCAATTTCTGAAAATCAAAACCATGCCGATGACAGTCTCAATCTTAAATGTAATGAATAGGAATTCAAGCTCATGCAGAATTGAATGAAATGTTTCTAACTGGCTAGGTTCAGGAAACTTTGTTCGATACCATTGGCGCCACCATTTTTTTTTACAAGCACTCAAACATAAAAGTAAAAAAGTGCATTCAAGTCATTATTTGTTCTAGTAGTATGATAGAAATATAGTCATCCCCGTGACTTCAAGAAAAGTTTCATATTTTGTTTTGGACCTAGACATCTACGAACCGAAAGTTCCCTTTTAAAAAAAATTGTTTCGATAAATTTTTATTTGTCCATGTATTTTCTACACAGAATAAACTCACAGATTCTGAGCAGTGTCGTAAATCTCTCCTTATAGCAATCTCATATATTAAGGAGAGCTCATTTTAACAAAATTAAACTGGAATGTATTATGTTAAGATAAACACAAATTGTACTATTTTTATAGCTGTTTCAAAAATTTGCATAAATATAGATGTTTGAAACAAACTTTATATTTTTGCTTTTTCAATCAAAAATTTGAAAAGCAAGTGTCTAGAACCATTATGAGAAAAGAAAAACGCAACAATTATCTAGAATTGAAACTAATCCATTCACGATTATTTTCTTCTATCAGTTTCATAGACGTCAATAAGTAATCTGCAGTAATCATGCAGCTTAATGATTAATCAATAAAATAGGCTATGTCTACATCTAACCAAGATGGTAAGACCGTGATATGTTTTTCTCATCCTTGTCCTTTCCATAATTTTTTTTTCTTCAACAATTTTCTTTAAACCTTCCTTAAAAATTGTTTCACAATACAATAAAAATAACTAATTTTAATCGATTCTATTAAAACAATACGTGTGAGATTTGAAATCAAATGAACAAGTATGGCTTCAGAGATATGTCAGTAATTTTAAACGTATTTCCAAAGAAATGTTAAAAGAAGGACTCATAAGATCCTTCTTAAATTAATAATCAATACAATGTGATCATTAAAGTTCCGCTCAGTTTTATGCGAAATAGTATTCATTGATAGATGTTCATTCATTTTTTCCATATACATCATACATAGAAAAAAGGGGTTGTCATAAGCTCAGCTTGAATTGACGTCCTTATCAAAGTATATACAAAAAAATCTTCGTACAATATATACAATCCATAATGTAAAGTAGATGGGCAAATAAAAAAAAAATAAAAAAAGAGGGGGAGAGAGAAAGAAAGAATGGGAAAGGAACAGTTAACAGGTGCATTCACATAATATCAAGACAACATTTTAAAAGTTGATGGTTTAAATGTGGGTAAAATACATACATTTATTTATTTATCATGTTTTATTTTTAATGTATATAATTGTGACAAGTGGATCAAATTTCAGAAAGTTACGTTAGTGTACTGTAAGTTTCTTAATTCTATCGATAGGTAATTGCAGGATCATGGTTGAAGAACTTCCGATTCTATCACTGTATGGAGGGGCCATTTAGAATTATTAAAGCATCACGCACAGGTTTGATCGCGTCTGGTGTGCGCTCACACACAGTTGCTTTAAATGGATACAATGCAAATCTGCGCCCAAATCCTAATTAAGGCGTCAATTAGCACTGACTGCACCTGAGTTAAAAGTGACAGCCCCATAGACATACGCCCCACAGCACCGACACAAAAACTAGACAATAAGGCTTCCCACACCATAATGCAAGCCTACATGCCTTTTCACTTGTCGGTGGTAAATGAGCCGCAAAACCGTGAAAACAAATGCAGAAATAGCGCTTCAGCGGCGCTCAAGCGGGATAATGATGTAAAGTCATGCTGCGCCGCGCGCGATTTAAAGTGGTGGTTTTGTGCTGACTTTATCGCCATAATAACGCTTTTATGAAATATTTTCAGGAATGATTTTTGAGGCTTTGTTCTGGCCTAAGGGCATTAACCAGACTAATTTTGACCACTGGAACTGGTCTTTTAAAATTATGGGTTTAATGAAGCGCCAGGTTAGACGTGCTTAAGGGAACAAAAGCGGTGTGGGATAAGTCTTAGGCTATAGGGGCCAATACTAGGAACTGGCATCCCAACAACATTAGTTTAAAAATCTCTGTTCAGGCTTTATGCCTATCATTGGGCGCCTAACATAAATCACGTATGTGCTGAAAGATAGAATAATAGCGACAGCTGGTAGTGGAAGGTAGCGTGTTGATACAACAGTGTCTTGCTGGGTTCGCCCGCCAGCCCGCTCCCGGTTGGGTTTGATGCAAGTCTCGCAGGCGACAAGCAAGGGTGGAACGTTTTGGGGTAACTGTCAAGCCCTATACTCCCACCAAATGCTTCTTGGTTTGCGGGGAGCCGTCCGGCAAACATTGCAAGCTTTCACAGTGGTTTAGAATGATAGATGGAGGGAGAAAGACGAGATGCGCAATAATTCTTCGATTGCACATTAGCGGTCTTCCAATGTTAACAGATATCAGACATCTAAATTTGATACATCACCTCGGATTTCGCCATTATTTATTGCTCTAAGTCAGAGTTGTGCATTTTTATTCACTCCCGAAAACCGATACAATGTTTGAAGTAACACCATAAAATCCCCTCTTTATTCATTTTTAGAGAGATGTAAAAATGAAAAACATGTCCTTGAAACTAAGACGTTACTGTAACACAAGCTCTAGAGTAATGATAAATATAAGAACAAACGATAAAACATGTTTGAGAGAAAAATTTCTTTAAAAACTTCGTAACTTTTGTTTTTATTCATCTCGTTACAAAAGAAAATGATGAAGATTTTCCTCATAACAGTTTTCATTCTTTTAGTCGTCGTAAAGTTTTTAAAGAAATTTACGGTATTCCCTCTAGAGTATGCATGCTTATAGGGAAGATATATGTGAAGAAGAAGAAGAAGAAGAAGAAGAAGAAGAAGAAGAAGAAAAAGGAGAAGGAGAAGTAAAGGAATAAATAGAAGACGAGAGTTGGAATATATTCACGCGCTCTTATAGATAAAGAAATTAAGCCTCTGGAATAGAAGCGGTTGAATTTTCCAACACCTTAAAATACTATTGAGTATAGCATCCGGGTTTTAATGTGGATATCGGGGCACCGATTTTCTTCTTTCCTCTTTTTATCTCTTCTTCTCTTTCTTTATTAGTGGTTGAGTTACTATAAAAGGGGATCCCCCATCAATAACCAAGTAGGTCCCGGAAAGCTGGGGGAAATTCCCGAAATCACATCGTGGTCACAGTATGTTGTGTAGAAAAAATAATAAGAGGAATAGCATCTGCGAATAACAATGCAATTTCTTCTTTTTCCATTGCAACTCAATCACTTTCTACAGTAATTAGCGTAGTAAAATTTACACATTCCATCTGTTGCGTTTCATAATTATTTTGATTATTAATCTGACCTGTATTATTGCTCTAATACTGCATAATTTCTTATAAAAAGTACATCTCTGACGTATCGCCTTGACGATACAGGTCTGTTGAAATGAAAACCGTCTCATCAGTTGTGAAAACGGAAGGTGTCGTACAAAGCATCGTGATGTAAGACAATCCAACTGATAACATTCGCTCCTCTCACTTTCTTCTTTCTCTTTCCTATATTCTTGAGCGATGTTTTGGCACGATAAGGTGAGATGTGCTCGTGTGGCCAATTTGAGGTGTTAGATAGCCGGGATAAGGGTCTGTGAGGCTTTTTAGACGATAATGATCAGTACTTAGCCGTTCTTAGGTGATGAGGGGAACATCTTCAGCTTCGTACTTCAGACATTAACCTGTGGGATTATGTGATTCACTGAAAAGGGGCCTCTATTTCGTACATTGCTATTCGAGACGTATTATAGTTGGCATCTACTGCTATACTCTTCGCATTTTTTTTCTAATATAATTTTCCCTTTTCAGTGTTATTCCCCATTCTTTATGTATTATTCTACTGTTACCCCTTTACCGATTCATCTTTCACTCGTCGTGCAATATTATTTCCTTTTACATTATTATTTCTATTCATATTCTTATTTCATTTTACTCGCTCCGTCTCAGATGTTACTTTCTTTGCCATTTTTGTTTCCTCCGTGTGATTCTGTCTGTTTGTCCCTTCACTCGTGCTCTCTACTGCATGAAAACATCCTTTTATGTATCTCGCGTTTTTGTTCTCGTTTTTATTTATTGTTCCTTTTTTCTTTATCAACAGTGATCATGATTGTTTTGTCATTAAGATATTTTGCTTAGAAAGATAACAGTAAAAGCATGCAAGGAAAGAAGAAGAATGGGGAGAAGGAGAAGGAGAAGATATAGCAATTTCTAGAGACAACCGACAAAATATTTTTGTCCATCTTCGTAGGAGTTAATTTTCAACTTAATACTAACCCCTTCTTGACCGAATCGATTCATAATTTTCGTAAAAATGAGTGTCCCCAAACCACATGTGCAGCATCAAAACTTGAATACATTGAAAACTAGTGTTCAGTATTTACACGTCAAATAAAAATAGATGAACCCAAAGGGAGACACAATATGACACTTGATTTTCATCAAAGTATAGGCTACAAGCCAAAATGACTTGATCATAATTTTAATAGGGTAGTTTTAACTGTATTATCGAGTTTTAAAAAATAAATGTTTATTATTGTGTAAAAGGGATCACGGTTTCTTACTAATCTGGTTAGATTTTATGGTTTTAAAGTCCAATGGAGTTGTGCTGATTTGTTTTGAATTGATGCTTACTCATCCCAATCTAATTCGTGCACTTTATTCGCATTTGTTTAAAAAACCTAAAGCAATATACATCTACCTTTCCTCCTAACCACAACACATTGCGTCCCTTTCTACCGCCTCAGTAATGGTTTTAGGGGTAACTTTATACGATTTGTAGGTGACTAATCCTACTTAAAATCAAATACTGTCACGCATAAGAGTAGATAATTGTTAGAAACATTCTACAAATTCAAATTTTGTTTGATCTAGAAGTATTTGAGTAATCCAAGCCTTGACTTAATCCTTTAGGGTAGAAGTGAACACTAGAGGTCAACAATGTGATACACACAGATTTAAGTTGACGCATTTTCTGAGATAATAAAGTCAATACAATTTGCAGTAAAATAAGAAGAAATGAAGTTCATGAGTCACACGCTGGAAAATGAGAGCAGGTGTAGCGTTGTGCGGATCGAGGCCTATTTTATATACGATACCAAATCAAAATGAACTTTGTTTAACGGGCCGAGACCGTCCTATAGTCAACAACAACTTTCATTAGCCCGTTTCTGGCATCCGTAACGCACCGGGGATGGCATCTCCAAGATAAATATAATTTTCGACGTAAAAACCTCAGGAAATGACCGATAAATTTGTGTTACATCCCGCCGTCCCCTTTCTGTTCTTGTACTGGTAGAATTTCAGTCGATTCTCTGGCTTGTGCTCCACTATCACCTTCATCGTCATCATCTTCTTCTTCTCCTTCTTCTCCCTCTTGGTGTTTTATTATGCAGAAGGTGGGCAAATAGGGATTGCCCGCGGCGAGAAATAAATTGACTTCCGTTTCCCGCCAACGGGGGCATGATTGATGCATATAGTCGGAGTTGGTAGGCGAAACGAAGAGTCATAACGCTTCTTCATTACACCGCTTAGATACACATCCTACCGCCTCGCAATTAGCTCGGTTTGAGAGCATTTACCCCCTCTCTTTCTTTTTTGCACCCCTCTAGTGTTCTTACTGAACCAGAACATGGGGCGGAAAAAGGGTCAAACTCTTTTGAAATTTACAAAAGTTTTGATGAAGTTGAATAATGCATTAACAAATTAAATATGCAATTCGATAGAATACTGGTAGTAAAAGGGAAATGAATGCGAAAACTGTTTTTTAATAATATCACTGTGATTTACAAAACTTATTAGCAGATTGAGTGGGTAAAGAATCATTAGTCAATAAGATGTTAATCAAAATGTCACCAATATTATTCCAGATTCATTCATGGTAGAAAGCGAGCTCTTGAAAAATCACCGAAGAGAAGATTTTGGTATTTCAGGGTATTTTTCACCTTTTAAAGGGCCTTTACTGTCAAACAGCCTGCAAGTCCATTCTTTCACATTTTTTTTTTTTTATTTTCACAGAAAACATCGGATTAAATCGCCCACTCACAAATCAGTGGAAGAGCACTGATATCCCACTAACGTGACTCACTTCATGTATATACACGATGTGCATTAATGTTGTTCGCATTTGAGGCGTTAAAAACTTTTTACAAGGATTGCAAGATTCATAATGTAAACAAACTTATAATTTGTTAGTTCCCTATTTTCATTTTGTTGTAATATTGTAAATGCCTATCATTGTATATACCTTTGTATTGTTTTTATTGAAAATGGAAATGAATAAAATGAATTGAATTGAATTGAATTGAAATATACATGTATGCAAAGTAAAGTGCAAATATTTCAAGCAGACTTATAGCATTCGCGTGCCCATCGTGTATAGCAGAAATCAGTGCCTTTTCTATCTTTTCATCTTCGACTGCTTTTGTCAAAATGAAGGATTCTGAGTACTTTCTATCGACTGTTTGCAAACAAACGGATTACTATCTTTGTTCGACCAGTGTGGCCTAACATATTAATCTCTTGACGGGCATCATTAAGCCCGGTCTGTAAAGGTTTTGAAAAATAGCTTACAAGAAGACCCTCCTCATCCTATAAGTATGTCTAAATGGTGTCATTGTATAGAGTATGGTATAGCGCTCCCATCCAAAGTTGAGTGGTATTCTTTTCAAGGAATTTTCAATGAAGAAATCTCTGCCAATAATTTGTCCAATCGTTGATACCATCTATTTACCGTGAGCAAGATTTATTTAGGACTACAAAGTAATCATTGGCTATTTGTCGAATTAAATGATTATGGCAATATTCACTTTCAAAACTAATGTAAATTAGTAAAGAAGGGGTTGTTGAAAAAAAGGAAGAAATTGCCCACATGGAATCAATGTATCTGGTACTTTGGACAACATTTGGGGCTTGACCAAACCTTTTTTTTTTCTTCATGCACGGGAATGTATATACGAAAAATTGTTCAAACCAGAATCATGGTTAGTTTGTTTTCTAGAATTGCATAGTAACGTATAGTGTAGAACTTTTCATTACAGGGAGTTGATTGCTTAAAGGGAGATAAATCATGGTGTAAGTTTCTTGATTCTGAAGAAGAAAAAAAATCAGCAAAACCTGTATAATAAAAGCAAAAAACAGAGCGTGTAAGTTTAATTGAGCATGTTTAGGAGGCACCGGTATAGGTGGCGTTTTTCAAGATAAATGGCACATTCGAATGTTACGCTTCTTCACAAGCCTACACAGTCCCAACTCTCTCTCTCTCTCTCTCTCTCTTCCTAAGTATCTATCTATCTCTGTTCTACTCTCTTAATCTTTGCTCTCTTTTGTTCCTTCATTTCTCCTCCATTTTTCACTCTAACTTTCTTTATCTTTCTCTCTCTCTTCTCCTTTTCTGTTTTTCTCTTTCCCTCTCCATCTCACTCTTTTCCCCATTTTTGTATCTTCTTTCTTCTAAATATTTTATTTCCTTCCTCTCTTCTTCAATGCCCCTTAGTTAGAAAATAATCTTAAACAAAAAGACAAAACTCTTTTCAACCCCGCGGATCGCTGGATTTCATGAATACGATGTTAATTGCAAAATTGGTACAATTACAATTCACAATCGAATAAAGGTATTTGAACAGGGAATCTTTGTTGTTGAGAAAGATAAATGGGGTATCCACAATCATGGTTGTTATTGTTATTTGTGTTGTTGATTTCTTTAGTGAGAAGGTTAGATCACAAAATACCACTCATGCGAGATGTACGTAACAAGCTTGTTTCTACCTTGAACAATTACTTAATTCTACCTTGAATCAGGTTGACTTGTAATACTCGTTTTACATTTTCATCTTTTACTAACATACTTTAAATCACTTCAAAATGATAATGATTATTTCACTAAAATTACCATTTCTCGATATCATTTATTGTAAAAGAGAAAGAGATAAAAAAAATCAGTTTTTATAAAATAATTATGTGCAAGGATTTGTTTAATATATCATGTCGAATCAATTTGAAAGAAATAATTATCAAACATTAAAACCAAAATTCGACGCATTTCGACACTCTTTCCAAATCCAATGATATTCAATTTTTTTTGGTAATACAAACTAAGAATGATAGAATTGAAATTGAAGCCCATTTTAGTCTCATAATACTAGAAAGAAACATCTCTTTTCTATTACAGTCTTACTATTACTCCTTAGAGTCTTAGGTTCGGTTCCCAGTCTAAGTGTCGATCGACGCATGCATGTTTACGGCAATTGGAACAGAATCATTAGACCGACACCATTTACCTAATGTAGAACCTATATAAACAAAATAGATGGAGGTTATGGTTTTTATGCACTTGCAGGGTTAAGAATTATGACTAGCAGTGATTCAGATTAAAAATTATCAGGCCTTCCTATTCAACAACTAGTTTGAGTGAATATTTAAAGTTGGAAGGGGGGGGGGCAAATTGATGATAAATACAAAAAAATGATCCCCGCCCTCCGAAAGAGACCTTCTCTCCTGAAAGCAATTTTCAATATTACTTATTGTACACATAATTGTACACAGTTTCTGTTCTCTTCGCCTGTGTGTAATATTATCTTGTGAAACTTGAGCAAGCTAGAGACGAAAATTTCTTTTGAATATTCTCATTTCCCCTCGGAGAGGCGTGTAATGAATATCATTCATTGCATTCAATTTTTTATTTTCGTATAACTTCCACCACTTTGCAACGTGTCTTGAACCTAATCAATCCTTAAAAATCGAACAGGAGACAGAGCGCTAAAAGTATGCGCGCCACAAACACACCATTTCAAGCTATCGACCTCTTCTAAATGCATGATACCATACTTTGCATATAATAAACCGCACTAAAAAGCTCAAACAAATAGTTCGAGTTTCCTTTCTTCTTTCCTTCTTTGCAGACACCCCCTTTTAGCTCGCGATGGACGTTGATTTCCCCTTGATTTCCATAGATGAGTATTAAGTCAGAAATAAGGGAATGAGAGAGGAGGCGAAGGAAGGAAAATGAAATCTTTGTGTCTACGTCCTTTTCAAATCGATTAGTTCTGGTTGTATGCACTAATGCAGCGGCACTCGTAGCAGGCTGTACCCGCCCACCCGTTAGGGACCAGTCGCCGGGCTTAATGAGCCACGCGCTGCTCAGCTAAAGCAGGCGTGAAAACGCCGTGAAATCGCCATGCCAATGGATGTCATTAAAGCAGCAAAAACACAGGTATTCTCGACGACGATAAATTTCTACACTGAATTCCTTCCCTCTCCTCTTTCTCCTGTCGTGCGCCTAAATTTTGCAGATTTGTTTATGAAAGCCATTTTACCCCGTCAACGTCGTTCGCAATATGGGCGATGATCGCTCGATTGATAAAAACCAATCTGCTTCCGTAATGGAATTTAGGTGGTAGTCATTTTTTATGTACAGGGCTAGAACTCTCTGCAAGATTAATAGGTGATAATTTATTGTTGATCCTCATACTACATAATGGCCACGATAACGAAGCGTTTCTTTATTCGGATCAATGAAAACAGGCGTCAATTGAAATATACTTTAATGAGAGAAATCCGTCTTATGAAGATGTTGAACCATTACACCGTGCATTAATTACTAGTTGAATTTTTTGGGTCATCATAAAAGCCTAGCAAAAGATATCTTTCCGAATCAACAGAATATTTCAAAAGATTGTCTCCCTGTCGTGTGTAGTTTTCGTCTTTCCAGTAATTCCCCAACTGTCAATAAAGATGTATTCTTCATTACCCATTAACGTTCGTGGTTGTCATACGAAATGAATCTTAACATAAGGTAGCCTGGAAAGAAAGTCATAAGTTTTAAATGTCATACTAACCTGAAACATTATTTTGTCTCTAATAATAATGTCACAATATCGTAGGATCGTGTTGATAGCGTTTTGATATTAGGATTAATTTGAGAGTAGGAAAAGAAGAGATCGAGAGGGGGGGGGGGGGGGG
>BEXV01000005.1:11526-25617 GCA_003118195.1 Hemicentrotus pulcherrimus | reverse complement strand
CCGGTTGCACCCCCCCCCCCCCCCCCCTTGAAAAAATCCTGCGTACGCCACTGACAGTGATACAAATTGTTAGAAACATTTAACTCTTTGACAACAATATTTTGTTCGCATATCGTTCCGCTCGGACCGCGGTGTTTAAGCCGCCCCTTAATATTTCGGGGGGCAGATGGACCTCAAAGATCTTTTCGGCGCGTGTGTGGTTGTACGCGGGAAGGAAATCCTTTTTTCCTCCTCGCTTCGCATAGTCTGCGCTACTTTAAGTGCAATGCATTGCCCCGTTCGCTATCTCTGCCCAATATTGACGCTCGTGCCGTGTGGTTTTAGATTTCATTCCGATTTTTTTTCCCCTCCGTTTTTTCTTCTTCCTCCTAACCACCTAGTTGCCTGTAAATCAGATGATGGATGGTTGTATGCCGCGGAACATATTGTGTTTGTTTTGAGAAGAAAAGGAGATTAAGACGAGACAAATTAGTATGGATCTATCAGCATGGAAAAAGACTGATAGCCAGTTAGTATCGACCACGGACATCACGTTTTATCGCGGCCTATTTCAACAGGTAGATTTCTCGGTACCCAGCAAGCAGTTTTATAAAGATTCCTCTTTATATTTATGTCTATGCCATTTTATGCAAAAAGGTATGAAACTGAATTTAGCTCGTCTTAACTACAAGTTTAATTATAGATTTTGAATAATTCGTATGAAAGTTTGTTGAAAAATTAATACAAAATTAAACATTTATAGTGAATATAACTATTACATAAAAAGATAGCACAATAAGAGGGCAAATCTTTGCGTTAAGGTGCCTGCTGCATGGTGACATGTTTATTGACATGATATGTTTTCCTTCTCCAAATTACCCTCTCCATCTAAAGCAACAACAATAATAATGTCAATCATACAACAATGTTATCAGCCATAGGCCAATATTCGTTTGATAATGAAGAAAAATCATACAAATGAGCATACATTAAGTGGGGCTTTTCTGTAAAAAAAATCACACATTTTTGGTCAGGAATGTAGAATTATGACATATTTTCCATGATAATGATATTTAATAGATGTTCATTAATCGTCTTAGATGTTTCATATACCTAACCCTCTCATCCCAATGCGCCCTCCCTCTCTCTCTTTTACTTACTTTCTCTCTCTCTCTCTCTCTCTCTCTCTTTCTCTCTTCCTCTCTCTCTCTCTCTCTCTCCAGCTGTCATCCTATTCATAGACCTAGGTATAGCTGTTAAATTCTTGAATCAACCTAAAACATGTACCAATGGTGCATCCAATAATTGATAGGGGGTTCAGCGAAATATATCGTGGCTGCCGAAAGTAGGGAGGTCAGAGGACCTGCCTCCATTACAGTCATGTTTGATTTTTCCCCTTCTGATCCTTAACTAAACCTAATATAGGTCATTTTATTATGAAATTAATACCTGCTAATATGTTTTTATTAAACATGTTCCCGGGCACGTGACATCGGCTCCGCCCCTCCCCTCCCTACACAATCTATGTTGTAGGTAATGGTGATGACGTGATAAGTATCATTATGGAGATAATATTTCGTAATAGATTTGTACCAACGTCAAAAGGTTTTAATCCCAGTGGTGATATCAATGACGACTATACATGGTAGAATACATTTGAACTTACAAGTGAACATAACGTAAATCCAGAGTATATGACTCACCCAAACATTTCGGAGATGATTCTCGCTCACCTATCTGATGGATCCAAGCTTTTCTTTCCTGGAATATGTATGACGGCCTTTCAACTTTCAGTAAGATTCTGCTTCCTACCACATTTCATTCGTCATTCGTTGTAGCTTTTTTACCCCAATTTTCTCACGGGAGAGGCGCATTTTTCGATTGCGCAATGCACTTCCTACAAAGAATTCCTTTATTTCTATATAAGATGAAAATGCTTCGACAATACAAAAGACGGACAATGGAGATAAAAGAAAATTTCCGTCGTTTAGAGACCACCACCATCATTATTAAAGGCACTGTGAAAAGTGTGGGAGTTTTGTCAGAAAAGAGGTATATAATTACACCCTTTGCGTGGAAGTGGACGCCAGAGTATTATTATTCGCGCAATTTAACGCCGATGTGTCATTTCTGGCATTTTTTTTCTTGAATTTGTATACTGTTCAGTGAAGAGGGATGGTAACTACCGATTCTCTTCCCTGGTAATTACACTTCTGATGTCAAAAGGCGAGGAAGGCGGACAATAATAGAGAGGAGGATAAAAGGTACTCCACTGACACGGAGTCGCTGAGATGGGATGTGAGCTTCTTTAAAGCTTTGACACGACTGACAAGAGATACTTGATTAGAGAGAGAGA
This sequence comes from Hemicentrotus pulcherrimus, assembly GCA_003118195.1. Taxonomy (NCBI): domain Eukaryota; kingdom Metazoa; phylum Echinodermata; class Echinoidea; order Camarodonta; family Strongylocentrotidae; genus Hemicentrotus; species Hemicentrotus pulcherrimus. Next base: position 23,282 of record BEXV01000005.1, on the reverse strand, counting down.
TCTTAATGAAAAGAAATGGTAACTTAATGAAATAGCTAAAGATTTATTGTTAAGTAACTTAATGAAATAGCTAAAGATTCATTGTTAAGTATGGATGCTCGTGTAATCTATGTTATGAATTCGTTGAATCAAAATAATGTTTACTACTGCACAAGACGTGACAATTTATTGCCGCCTTGTTTGGATCAGTTGTAACCATTTGTCTCCCTTCCATTATGCATGGTTTTGCCCAAGGAGTTAGTTTCAGTTCAGACTAAAAACAATAGACAAACATGTCATACAAAAATGTGAAGAAAAAAAATGTCGCCCTACACAAAGAAATTCCTTTTGGTTCATGGTAGTTGTGAGTTTTTCCATTCGTGTAGGTCTTCACATTGCCAAACAGATGGAGTAGAGTTTAACTGAATGATAAATATTCATGTCTCCGAGAATGTTTAGGAAAATATCAAGATTCGATGATTAAGTTATCCACGCTATAGAATTGTAATCTAAGAAAACAAGCTTTACTTCGGACCTATATAAGAATACCCCCAATTTGGCAGCGCGTTTAAAGTGCAAGTTTTCACCAGTGGGTCCACATTTCCCACAGAGCCATGTATATATGAATATAAACATCACGTTTAGTATCGTCTGTTTCGTTCGAAACATATTAGTAAACTATTCGCCTCTCACTCGGTCTTTCTCCACTCTTTTATGGAATTCCTCTTCCCCAACACTTCATTTATATCCCATATCTTTCTCTCCATGTTCTTTATAATACAATTTTTTCAAAGATTACATCTCCAATTCTTCTCTCCCCCCCCCCCTTCCTCCTCACTCATGAACCAATTTCACTCTCATTACACCAAAGGAGCATAGCATCTCTGATAACCCAAATTATGACGTATGATTGTTTGTTCATCTCCCTCTCTCTCTTTATTTTCGTTTTGGTTTTTGTTATTATGTAGTCGGCAAAGACAAAAACAGTGAATAAAAACAAATTGCAGTGACATTTGAAGTGAGTCACATGGATGACGGTCGGGAAAAGAAATAAAGATTAACCAAATAACTATAACCCGAAGGTCTTTTTCTCCAATCCATGTAACTTAACATTTTATATACAAAACAGAATAGATCCATCTTTTTCTCATTATGTTGATCTCTTCTTACTTTCGAACCCCTCCCACCAATTATCTCCCACCCCTTCTAACCCCCATCCTCCCCCTGCCATGCGCAAACTATCAATCACATGCCAAAGGCAGGGCTGTAACTTTTGAAAACTCTTTTTTTGTGTGTGTTGGCTCCTTGAAAGAAAAGTGGTCTCTATTATCCTCGTCATTGTGAACCCCTCGACTAGGCCGATTACCAGAAGGTGGCCAGGAAAAGACTAACGAAGGGTCTAATTATTGTTTGGAACAAAATGGACTTGTTACGGCTGAGAGCATTCCTCTCCTCTTCAATGACCCCACACGACCAGTTGTGTACCTCCTATTTTCTATTTACTTGTTATTGCGTTAAGTTGGAGAGGGTATAACCATTTTGTTGGATTAAAAGGTTGTTTTGATGCTGGTATGGATAAAAGAATGTTGTAGTGTGAAAGACGGGTGCACCATCCCACACACGATACGGGACGGTGGCGTCGTGTCGCCAGGGAGCTAGCGGGGGTCTGCTGCCAAGCAATGCTTTCGTGCCTCCTGCCAAATTCGTATTCAATCGAGAAAACGGATTAACCTCGTGGAACAATAATTGTTTACGTTTCTAACGTCAGAACCTGCTGTTCCTGTCTTTGTTGTTGTTGTGATCATAGCTTTATGTTAGAGGCGACATCAAGCTGGAGTCTTTACCTCAAATGGGATCATGGAATTAAATTCTTTGTCCCTTTGTTTCGCTTTCACAAAAAGCTGCAAAATCCATACATGATGCCACCGTGTGGGCGTTTTCTAATAAATTGCATTGCCTATTCGATACTTGCATTTCTCAGGAAGGAAAAAAAGCCTCTAATTTGATTCTCACATTCTCCTACGTACGCCTTATTGGAATAAAATTACATTCCGTGATACTAAAATTTCACTGACAAATTACCAATCAGTTACGAAGTGAAATGAAGTGAAATATGTCCCTATTCCCTAAATAAACACACCAAAAAACAAAAAAGAGGGAGGGGGGGGACAACAGAAAAAAAAGAATGCACCAGAGTCTATCAATTTGGGAAAATGCACAAGGATTTTAAAGCAGTGCTAATATTAAAAGCATCGTGAAAACTGCGCACATTGTATCACGTTTGTAAGATATAATTATCTGTTCATCCAATAGTCGGAAAAAAAAACTGTTCATCTAATAGTCGAAGATTAGATATGAAAATATCCAATTTGGATTAGTTTTAGCCCATTCGTTACAGCTTCCTTTCTTTCTAAGAATTAATGTGCCTATCACCTCCCCATGCCGTGTTCGAAAAGAAAAATTCCACTCCAATAGTAAACAATGGCCTGTCCAAAAAAAAGAGAGGTACATGTACCCCTTCTTGCTGAATTATATGGGTCGACGGGATGTTTTTTAACCCCCCCCCCTCCTCCTTCTGAAGCCAATCACTAGAAAATACATATAATAGACAATAATTATAACAAAATCACACAAGCTCGTATTAAAATAGGCACCATCATTGCATCAGATTTATTTTTGAAATAGAAAAGGAAAATTGGTCAAACGATGTTAACCACATAAATATTTTCTACATTGAGTTTAATACCATGATAGTATTAGTATGTACATGTATTCAATCTTTATACACTTCATATAACAAGAACCATATTTCAATAACCCTGTCCACAGTGTCCAGTGTCAACAAAATTCACTATTCATGTAAACTGTAATAACAAATGATTAAAAAGACGTTAGGTTTAAAAAAAAAAAAAAAACCTATCTAACGTGTGGGTAAATTATGTGTCTGACGAACTTTGAGGCAATTACATGCACAACTTAATTTCAAGTACAATGTATATAAAAGACGATCGTGATAGGGCAGAAAGTATTACCCAAGTTGGGCATGAAATTGCAAAAAAATTGGCCGAACACCAATAGCCCTTACATTGACAAAATTTTCCACCCAGTATTTTGAGTGTATATTGCGATTATCATCACATAATACGCATATGAGAAAGGAAACTGAAAAATCAAAGCTAATCAAAATAGCATCACTTTTCAAAAGTTTTCGATATCGAGAGCTTTAGGTTAAAACATTTATAATAACAGTAACAAAATAAATCCATCACAAACATTGTTGCAAGGTTTTAAAAACTATAAAATCTCCATACCATACTTTATTGCCTATCAACCTTTTATCAAAAGAAAGCCTCAATTGAATAGTTCTATTTCGGTCTTCCACCTGATCACTTATAAAACTTTGAAAAAGGTTTGTAACTTGGTTATTTATTTATCTCTTCTTTACAATGTCACTTTACTCATAGGGTCTTTCTTGAGTTTTACATTATTACAATATAGATTACAAACAGGGTGATATGTAAAGACCAATGTATATGTTTGGCAAGATATGCAAAATTATAATTTTTAAATAGTTATATACACATTTTAAGGAATGTGATGAAAAAAAGTACACATTCCAACATTTTTGTTGTCTTAACAGACAATCAAACAATCACTTTGAAACATTTAAGACATTTAAGTGTTGACAGATTGTTTTTATAGCCTATTTTATGACTTATTTTCAAGGAAAAATGGATGGGAAAATTCAAAAATGGTTGTGAGAATTTACTGTTAATCACTGTTACAGGGTGTTGTACAGCGACACCTTCATAGAAAACCATAAATATCTTTGAGGTTTGAGAATTTTTCTCAGGATTATTTGCCTGTTAAATTGAATTGAATTGGTTTGGTTTATTGAAAAATCACATCAAACAAGCAGCTCGCAGGCTGAAATTGTTCAATTTACAAACAAGTTAAAAATATAGAGAGATATAAACATATACAGAACTAAAATACATATTGTAAAGTCAACTTTTGCAGAAAAATTTAGCATTGGTAAGATGAAATCGTAGTTGCAAAACAAAGTTTTAGAGGGTAAGTACAGTAATGTTAACATTACATTACAAAAATAAACATTTTTTTCCATCAGCCTTCAACAATGTTACCGAGACACTTTAAAATGCACATTTTTAAAGAAACTTTTAAAGAAATTTGACATCTTCACGTATCGCGCAAAAAGAAGCTACCGGTACACTGTTCAAAAGAGGGCGCTAATGCACACACACACACTGTGCACGTTCAGAGTCTAACAATTCAGCGGGTTTAGTACCCACTCTTTTTACTTCAACTTCACTGAATAAACCATGGTTTATAATTGAGAATAGCGCCACCTTGGACCCGTTTCACAATTACGTTTTTCAATGACATAATGACAAAAATCAGTGACAAATCTGTTGATAACCAATCAGAAGCAAAGATTTCAGTAGCTTATAACAAAAACTGTCATTTGTCACTAATGACAAGTTTTGTGAAACGCCCCCCTGGTTGTTGATTAAATCTACATCAGATTCAACTTATCTCCAGTCACTTATTTTATGGCACACTGGAAACTCGGTCAAGAGAGTTTGTCATTCTATTACTGTTTATCAATTGCTATATTCTCAAAAATAAAAATTGACTACCAGTATATTATTTTTCTAAATATTGCTTTGATCTTTTGACAAGGTCATAAAGATATCAATGATACTGCATGTATGTACTTTTATGATGTACATGTGTTTTTTTGTTATAAATAAATAGCTCCCTACTTGTTCACTTACATTTTCTAAGCCTTGAAGGTAAATAAACATTTATAACAATTCAGTGAATGAGCAGATTATATTCTAAAACTTTCTTTGTTTTCTCTCCTTATTCTTTGAACTAAAGAATGCCTTTAACATGCCTTTTATTCAGTAATGCAAATAATACCAAATGCCTTTATGGCTTGTTTTGTGAAATTTGATTTTCAATATGACAGCTTCATCCAACATCTATATTTTGCATAAATAACATCTTTCAAAAACATTTCCATTCAAAATAGGAAATCATTCAATTTGTTGAAAATTGAATAATGCAACAGTTTGCAATTATAATATGTAAAAAGTAGATACAAAAATGAAATATCTTTAAAGGGGTCAGAGCCTCCAACTATTTGAAGAAAAAAAAAGACATATGTATTCAATACCCTGTTCAGACATGACACAGTATACTACATATAAATCTTTGCCTTCAAGTGATTGGCAAGAGGATATTTATTTATTTATTCTTGGAAGGAGAGGTACAAATAAAAACATGGCTGTGTGTAATCAGTAATCTATTTGTTGTAAGTTACAAATACATGTATGTAGAGAGCGTAATGTTTCATCTCATTTTCTTTAATATTATCCTATTTATTGAAGTTGTTTCAAACTTCTATTCTCGGATCCGATGGTTTTCCAAGTGTGATCAGTTTGTCCTCCTGTTTCCATTTAGGTTTCTCAGTCCTCGTGTGCCACACCAGTACCTGGTAGAATAAAATAATGAGTTCAATCAATATTTCATAATTATGATAAGAAAAATAATATCCTAATCTATTCTTTTCTAAGGTATATTACATTATAAGAAAATATTTCTCAGTGCTTCCAAATTTTGACAGTACCCAATTACTTCACCTGGGTCTAGGCTGACAATGCCTTGCCAGTAGATATTTGAGCCATGGGAGGGATCTGAACCCCATAACAGCCTGGCAACTTATCCACTAGACATTAACACTTCTCACTTGAATGGGTATTAACAGGATCATGTCACTGGAGCGTCTAAACCTGATGTTCATTATTGTACCCTCAGCCTGAAATGAGGATCTTCTGATGGATCTTACAAGTTTTTGCAGATTTTAATTTCAGAGCCTGTTAAAACAATCAGTTATAATTTGGTTGTTCAGCTTATTTCTTTGACTGGACAGACTGCCTAGGTCATTTATGTCAGGATTTCTATGGACAATCATCACGGCAGATAGATACCTTTGAACACCTCTCTGCAAGAGGCTCCAAGTCTTCCTTCCTAATCCCTAGCTGAACAAGAAGAGAAGACTCCACATAACCCCTCCTTGAGGTGATGTCAAACCTAGCATGTGGCTGCTGCCTGAAGAGTTTCAGACTCACTGCAAAGCCAGCCATGTCCATTGCAAAGGGTCGGTCGGGCTCCCACACAGTGTACCATGAGGACACCTTTCCTGCATCATTCAAGAGAGGGCGCTCAAAGCGAAGCCCACCAACTAGTCCCACAGGCCATACACTTACCTTTTGAGTTGTTCTCATCTGCAATAAACAAGAAATGCATGGAAGTGAGTTCTGCAAATAAAACAGGGCTTGCATCCACCCTACATGCAGTCTCAATAGCCCTATCAGTAAGTTTGGAAATTTTTACTTGCTGGACCTTTACATATTCACAGCAAGCAAAACAATTTTTTGCATGAAATTCATCCCTTTTTGCCTGGCATGTATCATGCCTTCATAAAAATGATTCCCCATGAGAACAAAAGCACAAATAATGTCTCTCCCACTGTAGTGGATATGTTATTATAGCTTACTTTCTTTTTGGGACACACTTTATATATAAATCTAAACTCTCAATTCCTTCTGTAAATTAAGAGGTCATCCTCTTAGTACCTTTACAATGACTGATGTTATTGAATTTCTTCGGATATAAGGCTTACATTCTTCCCATATACACCCTATATTTCATTCTAATATGACTCAAGTAGGATCTGTTCTGCTAAAGTACTACTTTTCAAAAATTAGAAATACTCGTATCTACCTCTTCAAAAATCTGCAAGCTGTATGTGTTGTCATCATCTGCAAAGTAGACTACCCCTTCCTCATCTTGAGGAGCATTCTCTAGAATCCAGTCAATACCAATATTCCTCTGATCAACACCACGAGGTTTCCTCCAAGAAGCTTCATTCTCTTTTAATTTGTACTGGTCTGTTGTTTTGACATTCAGGTGAGTGTATGGCAGGCCAGAGTTTGTCAAGAATCTTGACACAAGCTGGGTCTTCCTCTCGGAATCCTCCACCACAATCCAGTGGAAGTTACTAACATGGAGAAAAGTCTGGGTCAACCTCACCAGCTCAGCCTTCTGGACCGGCCTGGTGTAGGTTGGTGTGATGGCATAGATAGTTGGAATCCGAGGGCTGTCAATGCCCAGTATCTCATTGACTGCATCGGCAGCTTTGGCATATTGCTTGTTCAAGGTTTGAGTGATAGTTCTAATTTTCTTTTCAGTTTGCCTTATGTTTGCTCTAGTCCTTTCTAGTTCATGTTTGTAATAATCTGCCATAGAGTCTCCTCCAACATGGTCCGGTGCGCATCCGGGTCCTACAATGACAAATCATAAAAGAGAAAGAACTAATAGCCGGGTAGTAGCACACCAGTTAAGACCACACCTGTTTAAGACTACGGTAGTCATCAAAATATATATTGACCACTAGGGGCATATTTGCATTAGGAAAAGGTACCTTTAATGGTCATGAGGAAGAACTTCTAATATTACCAGCTTTAATCTGGTCAAAATCATGTCCAAAGAGGAAAAAATCGGTCCGTATCGAGCGCACTTTTTTGTATGTTTTCAATAGGGACAGATGTTTTTTTGTCAAGTTATCTTAGAGATTTGAGCGCTTGCCCAGTATACTTTGGGACCAAGTAATGAATCCAAAGTGGCCCTTCGCCACAATTGACAACAGTTTTATGATTTAGATTTTCAATTTTTGTTTCCAAACATCTGTGAGTGAAATCTATTGTATTTTATAGCTGTATTATGCCAATCCTTTTTTTTTCTTCACATATGGTCAAACTATACATCATTTCTTTCTCCCTTTAGGCCAAGCAAACCCTTTGGCATCCCCCTTCCCCCCCCCCCAAAAAAAAGGGGTGGGGGCATGATAGGACTTCACATATTAATATTATAGCCACTACACTTGGCTTGACGCAAGAAGTACGGTTAGGCAGGCCCCATGAAGATGGACCATCACAATGAATAGATTTCATGAATTCCGCTAAGTGAATTAAATAAATTGATTTGGAGGTTGCGATATCAATATTTCTGATTGAGAATCTCAAGATGAGGTATAATTAGCCCGAGATGACATCAGCTCCATTTAATTTTAGTTCCAAGGTTGCCAAATATTCATTGCCAATATTTTACTCAACACAATTTCATTTTTTTTTTGTCTATTTGGGAACCAATATGACTGGCCGGGGAAATTTTCTTTTTTCAGAAAAATAATCAAATTTTATTATTTAAGGTTCATAAGAAAATAGCACCCTCACACGGTTTTGCAAGTCACTACCTAGCCTGGATTATTACATGGGGGCTTTAAAAAAAAAAAAGGGCTCTGTAAGCCTTCTAATGGGGGCTATTCTTTTTTTAAAGAGCCCCTGTTTTTATACAAATTTCCATTAAAGGAGCTACACAAAGAAAATTCACTAACAACTGATAATTAGAGCAAATTACATATGGATGGAAAGATTTTCTCCTGAAAAACATGAATAATTTGCTGAGAAATCATATAGATATCATGGAAAGGCCTAAAATGCAATTTTTCAAGACCCTTCTTAGACCCCCAAGCGCCCCCGAACGTAAGCCAAACACACGAGCGTAGCGAGCTCTGACTCGTGACGTCACACACTGGATAAAACAGCTCAGTGCCGTGTAGCAGTATGCAGCTTGCCAGTCATGTCCCGTATGTGATGTCACAAATATTGACGCTCTATAAAGGACCGCTGATTAAGGCAGAAAATCTGGATCTCAAAACTAACATTTTTGAGAGTTGATTACTGCGGGCCCCAAACATATTTTGAAGAAAAGAGTTGTTGTATTAGATCAGCAAGGCGTTCCCTTTGCAATGATATGAGTTTTGCATCAATTCAAAACACTTTTAATTCTTTGTGTGGCTACTTTAAATTGGTACCCATGATACTCTTAAATTCTTTGCTATTTCATCATTTATTCATCAAGTCAGCAGTTTCCCTCTTACAACTTAGTTACATGGGGTTACCGACTTCGACTTTCATCCCGTGATGACATTGGCAGCGTGCACAGCAAATTTCTCATCACCCCTGTGAATTTTGAGCATTGGTCGCTACTATAGACAAGTTTGTGTAAACACTTGTTGAACAGTTAAATTCCAACTTTCCAAATTTCATCATTTATTTAAGCCAGCATTTTCCCTCTTACAACTTAGTTACATGGGGTTACTGACTTTCATCCCGTGATGACATTGGCAGCGTGCATAGCAAATTTCTCATCTTCCCCGTGAATTTTGAGCATTGGTCGCTACTATAGACAAGAGTGTGTAAACACTTGTTGACCACTCCTAAAATAATTTGCTTTTAATGGATGCAGGTAAACAAGAAAACAGAACGTGTGCGACGACAAAACAAAAAGGCACACAATGAATACGAAGTGGCTGATCAGCAAATTTGACAGTAGACTCACGATTTCAATTTTCAAAGAATATTTCTAACATCGCTAAATTGAAAAGAATTTATTTTACTGCTATTTTTGTGTCATCAATTGTCACTAAAGACAAGTACCAATTTTGAGTGAACTCAGCTCAGTTGAGTTATGTACAGTGGTGTTTTAAATGTTAAAAATTAACACACAAAAAAGGAAAACTAATGCAGCCATGAGTGGTGCAGATAGGCTTCAATTTATAACTTATATTTTATCAAGACACATAAGATCCAGAAGCCCCCCGAGACTTGAAAATCAATAGGTTTGTCTTATTTTTTCAAGAGGGTCTTTACAAATTATAATATTGTCGGCTTTGCTGCTATAGTGCGAGTATAGCTAGGTGCGTCATAAACTCATAATAGATGTTCGTAGACCTTACACTGACCGACACTCAGTGACAGAGCTAGAGGGCAGAGACCACTCCAGCAGTCAATGCTAATGCGTATTGACCTCTAGCGCTGCAAACACGCTAATAGGCAGCAATTGCATACAAGAATAGTCAATACACACACAACACACGCAATTATGCCGATGTGGCTGATATGCAAGTTTGACAGTAGACTTACAATTTAAATTTTTTAATTATTCTTTTTAACATCGGTAAATTAAAAAAATTGTATTTTACTGCTATTTTATTTATGTGTCATCAATTGTCACTTAAGTATCGATTTTGAGTGAAATCAGTCGAGTTCTGTACAGTGGTGTTTAAAATGTTAGAGAAGCAAAAGCACAGCGTTTAATACACAGCCACTCAGTCAGCCAGCGCCAGTATAGTGATGCAGCTATGTGTGGCCAGAGACGAGATATCTTACTAATATTCTTAGACTGCACAGATTTCAACATGTGGGACAGTCTAAAAACAAATTCATAAGTAAAACCGAAATATAACTTGATAACATTATACTTACCGCATGTTGATGCTAACCATATAATGCTTCCCGTGGAAACAATGAAATAAGCTATAAATATGATTCTATTTCGTAATATTCGCCGCATTTCGAGTTCATAATTTCCCAGCAGACGTCCTGAACCTGTAAAGCTAGTTTTCACCACGTCAATAATGAATGAAGTTAGCCCATTCAAAGTGCAGCATGCAATGTGTGTAATTGCCAATTTGACAAGTGTTCAGATCGCATTTTACACATACAACCACTGTACTATATACCCAAGTCATTTACCCATTGTGTTTTGTACAGGGTGAAACGAGCTTCTGTCTCTAATAAAAGCACACGAACTTGATATCACAATTATTCTGACCACAAAAGGTCAAGCTTTTTTAAGCGACAGTGCGAAATATCGTTAAAAAGGTGCACTATTCAAAGGGCAATTATTAAAAAGGAAAAGGGACACTAATCAAACTAACAAGGGGAACTATAACATTTGAAAAGGGCACTTTTCATACCAAAGGTGATAAGGGCTGTTTATAGGAGAAATAGCAAAGGGCACTTATTAGGAAGGGAAAAAGAAGCATTTATCAGAGGGGAAAATGCACTCATTTGAAAGAAAAATGGTCACTTATAAGAGGTGAAAAGTGGCACTTCTCTACCTAAAAATTGGTACACATCAGAGATGGAAAGGGGCAGCTTTTAAAAGAAGAAAGATGCACTTATCACAAAGAAAAGGAACTCTTGTCAAAGTAAAATTTGGATAAGGGTACTTATCAGAGGTGAAAACAAGGCATTTACAAGATAGAGAAAGGGAATGCGACACTTATTTCAGGGGGAGGGACTCTTATATCAGAAGGGTAAAGGGCACTTACTAGAAAGAAAAAGCTAGGGCATGTGCCAAAGTAGAAGGGGCACTTATCGCACCTGAATAGGGCCTTTGAATAGAGGCACTTATGCACAAAAAGTGGCTCTAAGTAAAAGGGCAAGGGGGCATTTATGACAAAGGAAAGGGGGCACTCTTGCAAGAAAAGTGGCACTGATAAGAAGGGCAATGGGGCATTTATGAATAAGGAAAGGGGGCACCTGTCAAAGTAAAAGGGGCATCTATCAGATTTTAGTAGGGGCAGAGGGTATATAGCAGATTCATGAATATGAAAAAAGTTGTTTATATATATACATATATTAAAAAATATACTTTAGCCCCTAATATCAGAACAGTGCACAATTAAAAATCAGGAACAATATCCAAGTACATGGTAATATGCATCATCGCATTGCACGTTTCTGTTATGGTTTTCTAAATGCCGAACAGTTAAACACATTTAGCTGCTCAAAAATAATTACAAACATGTTAAACCTATATCAAAAACCTTAACATCC
>BEXV01000004.1:732211-755596 GCA_003118195.1 Hemicentrotus pulcherrimus | reverse complement strand
TTTTCCCTCTCTCTCTCCTTCTCTTGCCTCTCTATGCCCCCTCCCTCTCTTCACTTTCTCACTTGCTCCTTTTCATATACCATTCTCCTTTCAACTATATTGGACGTGTAAGATGACTTAAGTCATTTCGTCAACTGGTCAATGACTCTGCATAGAGTTTTTCAGTCTTTTTTCCTTCAAATTTTAATATTATCAAAATATATGACAATTCAATTTATGCTGAAATTAATACAAATTGAATGTGGTTTATTTTATTTTAGCACGGTGGTATACTTCAGCCAATGGCTGTTCTTCAGTAAGGCCGTGCATATAAAACGCAATCACAATTCTACAAAGCAACATAAATACATGGTTAACATACAAAGTTAAATAAAACATACACGTATATAATATATATATATAATTATATATACACACAAATAGGTTAGAAGGCGCAAAATTCAAACAAGCTCTAATTTAGAAAAATAAAACGAAAAGAAAAAATATTAAAAAACAAATCAGGTGTTTTTGTTTGCTTGTTAAAAGTCAAGCATGTTTTGAAAGTATAAAGTTGGTTTATATTTAGTTTCTATCAGCAATTCATTACATAGTTTTGCACCATACTAACTTAAACTTTTCTTTTTGAAGCACGTTTTAATTCTTGGTAAAGTAAATATACGAGGAGCATTTCTTAAGCTATAGGAAGTGTATTTAATATTAAATTTACCTAAAAGATGATTCGGGTTTTTTGGAATACTTTGTTTCTTCGTATTATTTCAAACATCATCACAATAATCCAATTTACTTTGAGCAATTGACTTGTAAAAAAAGAAATGCAGGTTTTTGCGAGATGCAATGTCTTATTTTTTTTTAACAAATACAAATTCTTCACAGTACTTTTACACAAATTTTTCACATGTTTATCTCAATCTAATGAGTTATCAATGTATTTCCCAAGGTATTTACATACAGTAAACTGATTCAGTTTTATGTTATCAATAACAACATCTAGATTTTTCCCATGTTTTTAAGTTCCGACTAGCACTGCTTCACATTAATGCCAACCGATTACATGACAGACAAGCAAAAATATTCCGTAGGTCTTGATTCGAATGATTTTCAATATTTTGTTGAATATTACTAGCATAATAAAGGCAGATATCCTCGGCATAAAACGAAATAGCACGATTTTAAAGACATTTCGGTAAGTAGTTAATACAGATAAAAAATAATAATAGTCCTAAATTTAACCCTTGTGGTACTCCACATTCAATTATCCTGTGACCACCCTATTCAAAATATGCAGCCGGAAATTGAAATTTCAAAAGACTTGCTTGGTTTTTCGCAAAACTCTGTGACCCTTTTTTCTTAGTTAATTTTCTTAACATTTGTTACAGGATTAGCAAATTAACACAAGTATCATTGAAATTATTATTCACTAAATTCGTACACGGAGAAGATCCGTGTGTCTTTATACCTTAGTTCACCAATGTACTACATCTCGTAACAAAGTAACAAAGTAGTGCTACATAAGCCCATCTATCACTGGATTCATCAATTACTTCATTTTTATTTCATGGCCCATTCAGAGTAGATAAAATTCACTTTACGAAATATGTAACGTCGTATAAATATATATAAATTGATGAAAGTAAAATGAAACAGAGAAATGACAAGAGAACAAGAGAGAAATTACCAAACATAAGATAAGAAGGTGAGGTCACAATTTAAGAACTAGGTTTAAATAGTTCCATGGTTGAATATGTCTTTTCCATTAGGTTGTTTTTTAATTTTGATCTAAACAAAGTAATATCAGAGATTCAACGAAGGGAATCTGGAAGAGAATTCCACAAACGTGGAGCAGAGCATAGAAGGACCTGTCACCAAAGTATTTTTTTTTTTTTGCTTTGTTAACGGTCAAGAGAAATTAAGAACAATATTTATACTAGTTAGGTGCTTTTCCAACCAATTAATGCCACAAATATTGCGCAGTATGCCAAATAGTTATAATAATTCTAAAACAGTTGATCACTGTATTGGGCAGCCAGGAAGATTGATTACTAGTCGGAATCCATGACCCTTAGATCTGTTGGCCTCCATGATGTGCATGAGCTCTTCGCGTTTGTCAGCCTCTATTTTACGCAACTGTTCTTGGAACCGACGTTCCCGCTCTTCTTCCTGGAGTTGCATCTCGCGGGACTCCAGCTTCTGTCGCTCCATCTGAAGCTCATGCTGCTGCTTCTCAAACTCCATCTTAATCTTATGATCCCGCTCCAGGAGTTCTAGCTCCATCCTTCTCTTCTCAAGGTCGTTCTTGAGTTTTTCGACCTTTCTTCTTTCCACCTCCACCATTTCCCACTCCTGACTCTTCTCCGTCCTCTTGACGCTTTGATCCCCTTGATTTGATACCTTTGCTGTTTTCACTGGTTTCTCTGTCGGACCCATCTTCGCCATCTCCGTCTTCTTCTTAAGCTCCACACGCTGGTAGTGCCTGAAGACAGCTATATCATCTCCAATGGTTATGCATCTCTCGATCAGGTTCAGAAGATTCAGTTGGTACTGCGCATCTAGTTTGGTCTTATCTTTGGTGATGTTAGCGACCTCGTAGATATCGCCGATCCCTGAGACCCGGAGAACAGCGAGCAGGATGTCGATGTCGTTTCGCTCGGCTACGTCAACGTGGGTGATGACGGCAACGGGGTAACACCCTGCAATGAATGATAATAAGACGAGAAGAAAAGACAAACAAATCTATTAACATCTTTGTTTTGAGTATGCCCAGAGGCGTTGAACATTTTGCACCTAATATATTTTCATTTTATGGAACCCTACGTCATATTTCGAACAATATTGAAGGTATGAAATCGTTCAACATGGATGTTTGTTTCGCTCACATGTAAATAAAGGCTCAGACAAAGTTTACAAAGAACAGAAATATGATACGAAACATGGATATCTTTTGGTGATGAAAAAATAATAATCACATATAATATTGCTTTTCATTTGGTTATGGCTAGTTTCGTTTCGTTTCCTTGAGTTACGTTATTCAACTGTCTTCATGCATATTCTTAAAAATATATTTGTGTAAACCACTATCCACATAGAAAATTAAGCTTTTAAATTTAATTTCATTTTATGAGATAACAATTTGACCATTGTGGAAAAGGTTTTTGTTTCATTTTTATTTTTCTAAAAGAAAATATTGGTATTACATGGGATTTAAAAAATAAAATAAAAATTAAATTATAATTTACCTTGGCGACGGTGCAGAAAATCAACCAAGTGATTGAGCCCAGCAAAATCTGATTTGATGTCATGAATAGCGCTATTAATATAACAGAAAGAAGAGAATAGAAAAAAGGGTCAGCTTTACAATTGTTACTCTGTCATTGATTAATAATTAGAACAAAAATAACTATGAACCGGGAATTACTCGACTGTTCTTAATGGGCAATACAAGTCTTGTAATAAGTCCAACTGAACGAAAGCTTGTAATAAATCGAACCAATAATAAGAAAGTTATGAATGTTTGAAATAAATAAGAGATCACTAAGGCCATGCAAATCTCAAAACGCAAAATATATTATGAATAACAAATGAATATAGATCCTCTATAGAGAAAAGATCCCCCTGAGTCATATATTTTTTGTAAACTTGCAACGTACTATTTTGTTCGTCCGAACCAATGGGAAAGTTGTCTGGTTCAACTTCAAAGAGTCATAACCGATTCAGCCATTTTGAAAAGGCCCATATACCTGCATTGCAGTGATTACAACTTTCAAAACTTAATAACTTTTTAATTTTTTTGTCCGATTCCACTCAAACTTTCACTAGTCTACTTCTCTGATAGTATTTTACTATCAAGATGGGATTACAACTTTCAAAAAAAAATTGTCCGATTTTACTCAAACTTTCACAAGCCTACTTCTCTAATAGTACTTTGCTATCAAGATTGAATTTCTCAGAAAGGTGAGCAATAATTGAATTGTAAACTCTTAATCGTTTAATGTTAGTTTAGATGAACATCATGTTAGTTTAGAAGAACATAATGATAGCAATTTTCTTTGAAAGGATGCTCCCCAATTGCTCTCATAACACTTAAAGTATGACCAGAAATAGCTAAAATGTTCGGTCCTGGGGCCTGGGCCATGACAAAGAATGACAGAAACAGAGTTAATGCCTTTAAAATGTGATGATACAGGAGGCTGTTGCAGGTGTCATGGAAAGATAAAAAGACAAATGTGTGGGTCCTGGAAAAGATTGGAACAGACTATTTTGGGCACATAGTTAGGAGATCTGAAGGTGTTGAGAAGCAAATACTGCAAGGAGCAGTCGAAGGAAAACGGGGTAGAGGCCGTCCACCAATATTTTGGACTGATGATATCAAAAAAGTGTCTGGACAAGGAATGAAAGGTGCAACACAAATGGCAGGTGAAAGAGTTGCATGGCGTGCTCTCGTTAAGACCACAGCTGCGCTTTACAGCGCCACCTGAAGTTTATGTTGATGTTGAAGGTGATGATGTTCGGACCACACAACTATGCCGCAGAAGCCTGTACTTCCATATACTGTAGTATCGATTTCTGGCTGCAGTGTATGTGCTTTTCATCAAGATTGAGTGAAAACAGTATACACCGAATTAACTGTAATCGTAATTAGGGATTTGCCGAGTTTATTGTCCTTTAGGAACAAATTTTCTTATGCAAATTAGCAAAGTGGATGTTAGTATGTATATGCTTAGGTTTAGTGGCACAGATACGGGAACAACACTGCCCACTGATGAACGCCATCCACATTAGCGTAGGTTCTCACATAGGCCATGAATTATCACACGCTTGCAGTATCGAAGCCAGAATTATATAACACATGCTAGCAATATCTGCCTTTACATTATAAATGAACAGTCTGTGTATCTCAATCAACATAAATAAAAACATTCATTGCAATTGTTAACAGGCCTACCTGAACACGAAAACAGCACATGTTATTGGGTGCCCTTTCTTCCGATCAACTGCCGGGATATCGAACCCTTGTACTTCTTCACCTAACCATTGGACCTGTTCACTGTAGCCTCGGTCTCCGTCTAAAATAAAAATGAAGACATGCAGAAACCCGTCAAGATGATTTGATGGACTGATTTGTTGGACTGTATTAGAAGGAAAAAAACACTATGGCTACCTTTATCATGAAAACAACATGCTTATAGCTATATAATCAAGTTTAAATCTCAGAAATAAATCTATTTGAAAGGAAATTTAGCTGCCGAAAATAGCCGACGCGCACAACCCCCGTGGCGGTCATTAAAATTGTCAACGCCAGTAAAGATGATAAAATCATATAAAGGCTTACAAAAAATAAAATAGGCCTACTGGTTGTCAAACGTTTTTTTAAAGAAATGTGTATTAGTGGCGGTGTGCTATTATAAATACTTGGTAAACTACAAATATATTGTGATTGGAAGTCGTTAGTTTTATGTCGCAAGAAGAAATAGAAACCCGAAGAATTACTCACCAAGTTGTGCTGCTATTTCAGCCTGGGCTTGCTCTGCATTCGGGTTGTCTAGTCCTCGGTTATCAATGACGTAGATGCATTGGGTCAAATTAGCGATCTTTCTGAACATGGTATGACCCCCTGCTTTCTCCTGACTTGCTACTTCAATCCATTGCGACTTTCTCAAACGTCCCTGAGCTGCAAACTTTAGGGAATTTATCAGAGAACTTTTCCCGCACCCAGTTCTTCCAAACAATCCAACGAAGAGGTTTTCGGGAAAGGAAATCTTGTCGGGAAGGGTGATGTTTTTACCTGGTTTGTAATCTTGGACGATATCGCGAATCTCTCTTATTTCCTCCAGCAGGTCACTTTCGGAGATTGTCGCCATGTTTCTATTAATTGTATATCTCTACAGGAGTTTGCAACAAAGTTAAAAAGAAATATGTGAATTGCAGTTTATTCTAAATGTTATCTGCAACCAAGCGTTGCCAAGTTATTCCTGATTTCGCAAAAATTAACACAAGTATTTTAGATGATGTACGTATGAGTTACCCGTTGTTGTTGATGCCCGTTATTTTTGCCTTTTTATTTTAAAGTTATTTGCCTAACTGTGAGATTGATATCTAGCATAGCCAATAATTAGGGTAGACTCGCTTCCGGAAGCGGAGATACAAACGTTCACAACAACATGTGATGGCGTCGTTTATAAGGAGAATATACTGCTTAATGGAGGTGTGACTTATGCAGATATATCACTGCGCCTGCGTGAGTCAAAGTACCTCCCATTCCGATGAGAGCATGGCGAAACAATGACAATAAAATGGGTTTTTCCAAACTACATTGTAAAATCACAACCACAAAACGCCTCAATTTCCAAATAGATTGTGTTGCCATGCAAAATGCCCCATATAACTGCAGGTACTTTGTGCTAAGCTATTCTTTAACTGCTGGCCCTTACAGATAAATTACTGTGCATGCTCAATACTTTAGCTTAGCACCGCCCATACGGACATGACCATATTTGTACACAATGACAAGGCAGTGGGTTTTTCCAGTTCCCATATCGTTTTACAAACTTGCAAGTTACCCTCGATCAACACTCCGACGTTGATCTAAATGCGACGCAAAACATGCTTTAGCTCGCAAGCTATTCGCTCTGACTTTGCAACCAACGACCGGCAGAAGTTCATCATGGCGAGCTGGAACAACATTGTCATCGCTTTACTCTCCGTTTCGACGGAAAACTCTACAGATCAGTTAATTGAACAAATCAAGCGCGAGAATGAGGATTTCAGATGCGTCTTTGTGAAACTCACCCAGCAAGACTTACAGTCCTTCCAGCCTGGAGAGACGTACGATGCTGTCGTTCTGTTGCATTCAATTTCACAAGGTCGTAACTCCATCACTGATGTAGCAGACGCCAATTACATTAAGCTCTTACCCTAACTCAAGAAGATTTATGGTGAGTCATTCTGAGTGATTGTACTTCAGATATATGTTTCATTAAAAGAAATCCATGGAATAGGGGGATGTTAATAGATATAATGTGCTAACGAAAATTCTATTTTGAGATTATTTTTGTCCTTATATTTTTCAAATTCAATTTCTCTTGTTTGTGAAATTGTATTATTTTACTTCTTTTTTCATTTTAACGCATATCGGCACATACACTATACGCAGTGGCCACCTGGCCTGCATAAATGCATGCTTCTGCAATGCCTATGGTGGCTTCTATTGGGACACGCAAACGCAAAATTGACGTATACCTTTGCAAGGGTTTTATTGTATTTTTACGTCCAAGTTGTGAAGAAGAAGAAAATCTGCGTACAATTTCACGTCTGCGTGTTCATTTTGGGAGACGCAGACATGAATATCGGACGCAGATTTTCACGTCTGCGTGTCCCTTCAGGGCCATTGAGTACAGAAAAACGAAAAAAATTGTGACCAAGCAAAGGTAAACGTCAAATTTGTGGATTTTCACGTCTTTGACGTGAAAATCCACTTTTTTGTTGCATAGGTATACGTCAAAGTTTGCGATTGCGTGTCCCTTAAAAGACACCATAAATGCCTACAAAGCGTATCATTTAGCTATATATGCCTAACACGGGAAAGGCCAAACCCGTTGCATCGTCATCTGCTGTATGTATGTATCCTTGATTAAACAGTGCTCATGTATATGCAGTGCCTTCAAAGCATATTCGAAAAAGCGCCCAAAACTTAACCTGCCTGGGGAGGTGTCTACAAAAGTTCAATCGATCTTGGACATTTTCCTATCCCCTGGACATCCACCCCCGGACAACTAAACCCCGGACAACTACCTCCTGGATAGTTGTCGTAGGGCATAATTGTCTGGGGGTAGTTGTCCGGTGGTAGTTGTCCTAGGGGTAGTTGTCCCAGGGGTTAGTCGTCCTAGAGGTTGGTTGCCCTTGGGCTAGTTGTCCGAGGGGGTAGGGGACTGGGGGTGATTATCCGGGGGATGAAGTCCATGGGGTAGGTGTCCTAGAACCCTAGTGGATATGTTACCGGACTGTTGATCACAAGGTCCGCGTATCAAGTCCCGCCGCGGCACTGATGTCCTGTGGCAAGATATTGATCTACATTTTCCACTCTCCACACAGGTGTTGAATAGGTAGGATAGTACCCGGTATGATGCGAAAGTTAATGTGGTTGGATTAGCAAGTGGCGCTTGTAAAATGGCGACTGGCTGGAGCGCTCCCCAGGGAGTGGAAAATGTGCATACATTGTGTTGCGGGTATTAAAGCCTGAATCGGATGACCGGGCTTCGCAATTTTTTTTTTACACGCTAGCCTGGCCATTTCTATGAAAAACACCATGGGAACGACTAGCAGCCTACATGCGAGTTGCACAGTGATACACATGTACACAATGCATGACAATCATCAGATAAAAACATAGCTGGCCCTTGTAAATGAGACGGCCATCGCAGCCATCGGGCGATGGAATTCAAAAACTTAATTTATTTTTATTTGATATAGGAACTTTACATTAATCGTGATCTAAAGAGACACAAACGAACGAACGAACGTTCAGAAACTAGGGAGAGCAACCAAGTTAAACTGCGGTAGTGCATGCCTATAATGTAGGCTTTACCACCAGCGCACTTTTACGAGTATTTTGGTGAAACTGGCCAGGCGAGCGTGTAAAAAAAAATATTGGGCTGGTGCGCCTCTGCTGCGCCTAGAAAACAAAGTATTATAGGCGCGTAATAAATGTGAGCTAATATTATTAAAGCGATTTTAGTGTGTGTGGGGTTGTGCGTGTGTGCATGTGGGTGTGTTTGTGTGTTATCTTTTGATACATTCCTTATAGATTATGCAATGAAAACAATGTTTTACTGACAAGCAAGAGCGATTCAATTTTATGCCAGCGCTTATCACATGTTCGCATGTACTCAAGGCTTTGAGTATCAGTGTGTGAGAATGGCTATTACGGAGGCTTGACAATGAATCTGATTATTCTAGAGAAGTATTCAATCAAAAATATAGCCATGGTCTTATCTTGAAAATGAAATGTACTGCCAATGAAAAATCTCAACAGGAAAAGATTTATCTCAAAATATCTAAGTCCGTGCAAAGTCTTCTGCGATTAATCTTTAACTCCAGTGCGCGTAGTTTGAAGGTTTTTAAAGGGTTACTATGTTTTAAACGCAGAAATAATTCAATTTATGAATAAAAGGATCGAAAGAGAAGATAGATGGAAACAGGAATAAAAGGATCGAACGAGAAGATAGATGTAAACATTTCACTACTTCTAAAGTTGCTGCCATTATGAACTTTAATCATACTAAAGCTTTACAATTTCATAAACGGTTCATATGTCTATTACTTTTTGAAAAAGTGAAATTGAAGAGAATCATGAGACTGCACACCACAAACAGTGGAAGAGAGAGAGCGCTCTTCATTCATTGACAAAGATCTCTATTGATTTTGAAGGGTATTTTAATAGTAATTCTATAATAATGCGTTTTCACCTCGCTATTTCTTTTCTTTTTTGTTAAATTTATTTGATAATTGAACAGTCGAGGAAAAATCGATGTCAGGTATACATGCTTAATGTTAACCATTATGTTTAAAGTCTCCAAAGATTTTTACCATCTCTACTTTCTGGGATCCATCAGTGGATCTTGATGTATATGCATGTATTTATGTATCTATTGCTAGAATATGAGTTTAGAATTATTCATAGAATTTACATATATTTTGACAGGACCTGTCCGTGTTGCAGTTGTTGTTCACTCCATGACGAGCTTCAATTCTAACACCAAGATGGCACTGATGATGATCTTCAAGAAGTCCCAGCCAACCACCTTTCAGTGCTCTAATTGCGTCATCCAATGCAACAATCTAGCTGAAATGCGAGCTGAAGACCTCTCACGACTTACTGAATTTCTCGGGAAGGTACCAGATCATCCTCTACCCATCCATAAAGATGAGGCACATTCAACCCTGACCACATCGCCCTCTGCGGATAAAATAGATAGAAACGAGACTAGAGATACTCCACAAAGCATTTCTGTTTCTGCAAGTGCTAACAAAGGAGAAGAAAGCATGGCTTCTTCTGCTCTGAGTTCTACTGACACCAGCTCCATGTCTAATACAGAGGTTGAAAGTTCGAAAAATGACTCAGCAATTCCGATTGATAATGGTTCTCCTGTTGACCCTTTAGGGGTTGGTCTCCGTACAGAAGTTGCTACGACGCAACCTTCTAAAAGTCAAACTTCAATGACAATCACATCATTCGCCAGTATGGGAGATGGTATCCTTCAGAACATGGCTTCTAGTACGTCACAACTTGTCGCACGTTCTTCCGACACCGCACAATTCCCACATGCCTCACCGAGAGTCGAAACTTCACCTGAAAGATTTGCTACCCAAGACAAAGTGATCGACACAACCTATCCCATAGCCTTGGTCAATCTTTCTTCAGCAAATCAACCCCAAAAATTTAAGGATGATCTACAACGACAACTTCCCGGAAAAACAATCATGTTGATTAAAGACATAAAAGAGCTGGCAAGCAACTGGCACTTGTTTGAAGCTATTCTTGTGGACTTGGGATCATTACCGGAAGCTGTCTCTTACAGTTTGGATAATAACAAGAGCGCCTTGGATATTTACCAGAAATGCGTAAAAGAGATGTGTAGGTGTTACAGTCTTAGTTGTAGGCTAATCTCATTACATATCGAAATTTCAAAATGACAGAATCGGTAATGTCACCGTGATGTAATGCCTGACTAAACTCTGACAAGTTGACAAACTGATATTAACAATTTAAATCCTACAATATTTTGAAGGATCTTTGTCTTTGAGAGGACAAAAGGATATGGTTTTCCTGGTTCTAGGACACCTACCCCCTGGATATCAACCCCCGGATAACCACCCCCAGTCAACTACCCCCTAGGACAACTACCCCCTAGGGCAACCACCCTCTAGGACAACTACCCCCAGACAACCACCCCCTTTGATAACTACCCCCGGACAACTACCTCCTAGCTAGGGCAACTAATCCCCCGGACAACTTTTCTACGGGATAGTTGTCCGGGGTAGTTGTCCTAGGGGGTAGGTGTCCGGGGTAATCTGTAAATAATGACATGATTATCGCACCTCTATATTGAGTCGACATACCAACATGTGTGTAGTGAAAACTTGTTCTATAGAATTTCACTAGTATTTATTAGGATCTATTGTTAAAATAACATCTCTTAACAAGCTCTTATTCGTTTATAAAAAAATTCTGAAACATTCACATACTTGTTAAGATTTGTAATGAATATTCGAAGAATCTTCTACAAAAAAAATGAATTCCAATAGGGTATTACAATTTTTATATATTGAATAAACTTGAAGCAAGGGTTCTAATAATCACTTATCTCAATCTTACTACTCTTAGTGGTACCCCAGAATTTAGCCCTGTTGATGCCCGCTCCGACGAATACTCCTTCAGACCTAAAACATGCAGGTGAGGTAACTTATTGTTCAATCTCTAAAGGTAGTTGATGACTACAGCTTCTGTTTTACACATTTATTTTTTATTTTACTAATATTTTAGACCCTATATGCTTTTCGCTACGACTGTTTGGCACTGTGTTTATCGTCTTCTAGCCCCAGTTTTCTATGTAGATGTTCCTTTTCATAATAGAGAAACATGCCACTATCCTCACCCGTCACGGCACAATGCCAGTCACCATTTCTTCTCGTTTTACTATTTGCAGATATCATACGCCTCATAAGCGAGATCGCGAGGACCACAGAAGTTTCTGTCTTCCAGTACAGCAGTGAATCTTGCAGACCATCTCACTTTGATGTTGATATGAAAAAACTACTGGTTAACTGGCTTCTGGGTTGCTACAAAAGATACCACGAAGCTGTCTTACAGGAGGGACCAAGCTTCTTCGAGAGATTTCAGAATCTACCAAACAAGTTAGTCACGTTTGTTAAGAAGCTAGTCAAGTAGAAGTACGTCAGTGGGGTGGTGGATTCATAGGCCTATATCGGAGAAGTCCTTTTGTCTGGCAATGACAGTCTAGAAAGATAATGACTTGAGCATGAGGCCTTAATCATGTTGATGGCGTTGGACACCCGAGGATACTTTGTTCTGTCTAGCAAGGCAGCAACGTATATGTAATAAAACTGTATTTATATTTGATTTAATAAATGACTTTTGCTTCATTAAATACCGCGAAGTTTCTGGTTTAAAAAATCTTAATTTATATCTTCACAATATCTGACAAAGCAGACGCAAGTCTAATATATGATGTTAATATGATCTACGTTTAGGAAAATGTATACAACAAAATAGGAGAATACTTGCGAGATTCATGCCACCTGTCTTCGAATAAACACAACGTTTCGGAAGTCTTCTTCTTTCTTCAGGTTAAGAACAGGTTGACTTTGTTAAGAGTGAACAATAACAAAATCACAATATAAGAGAGAGAATCATTTGTGTTCTTGATCAATCAAAATGTTGGAAATTAGCATGAAACTAGAATGAATTCTCCTTTGTATACATATGTGTGTATGCATGTGTATTATATACGTAATTTGTTTTATATTCATTATGTCATTTTTGCCCCAATAATTAGTTTAAAAAACGCTTAAAACACCCCTGACCTATGTATAAACTATAAATTACAGCTTCTAGCTTTCCAACCACAATAGTCAAAAAGAGAAGACAAAATATTAATATAGAAGTCAGAGACATCATCAGGCCTATATACAGAGTTTAGCCAACTGACTTTTATTTGCAACAAAGCAACATCCGTCACATTTTGTCTACCTAGAATCGCGTCGGCACGGTGAATAAACACGAGTCACGAAACTGCGGAAGTCTTGGTTCATGGTTGAGCCACCTATAGGTGTGGGTCGTCTATTCAGCAGTCGATTATAAATACAAGAGACATTGTCAAAAGGTTTGAATGCCCTATAATCTTAAACCTTAACTCTGACCCTTCTTTCATCTCCAAAATTAATTACTCCTGTATCCATGAGAATGACACCCCCCCTTTTTTTTTTAAATATAAATTCTCTCTCTCTCTCTCTCTTCTTACCTCTTACTGACATTGAACTTCCAACCACCCCTTCCTCCCAAAGTCGGCACCATCAGACGGCAGTGTAATCACTATTGTCATCTTGACTGTCATTTATCATTAATTTTTTTTTGTAATCAAAAAATTACATACAAGTTCTTGAGAGTCTTTGCGACCGCGTTCTATATAATTTATTTAAGCAAAATAATAAATTCCACTAAAAATCGTTTCATTCGTATAGGCTATACTCGAAAGTTACAATACAGTGCGTCCCAGAAAAAAACGAAACCGAGAATTACCGATGTGTTATCTTAACTTAAGCACAATTAAAATTAATAAATGACACATATTTGTAAAGCTTAGATACTCTTCTTTCATTTGATGTAACTCATGTAATGCATATTTCACGCAACATAGTGTAAACGTAGCATCACAAAATACTTTACTCCGTTTTGACAATCAGCCATGCATTAAGTCTTTCATCTACGGCTGATTGTCAACTAAACGGAGTTAATTCTTTTGTCAATTCCGTTTGTTGCTACGGCAGCAGCCAGTGAAAACGAATTCGTTTGATAAAATTATGGGGATGTAAGCACTACTTTAAACAAACAGAACTTTGTCATTCCTTGCTCATTTTTCCTAATTGAGGTGTCATATGAAAGGGCAGAAACTCAACTTTCTAGAAACGTGATTTTCTCTTTGACATTCAGATACCGTCCGCCAAATGACTTTTTGGTTTCCTGTCTTCGAATTGATGTTAATCACTCATGCGTGAGATATGCATCATATGAGTAAGGCCGATATCAAATGAAAGAAGAGGATCTAAGCTTTCCGAATATGTGTCATTTATTGGTTATAAATGTGACTAACTTATGATAAAACATCAATAGTTCTCGGTTTCGTTTTTTTTTTTTGCTGGGACGCACTGTATTGTAACGTTCGAGTAAAGCCTATACCAATGAAACGATTTTTAGTGGAATTTATTATTTTGCTTAAATAAATTATATAGAACGCGGTCGCAAAGACTCTCAAGAACTTGTGTGTAATTTTTTTTTCTGGGACGCACTGTATTGTGATTTTTGAATGAATGAGATACTACGGTAAACGGCAGTTTGGTTTATATTCTATATTAGATATTTTACAGACCTTCTGTAATTTTTATTCAATGAAGCAACTTACAATTTGTTCGTTGGTTGGTTCCTTGATTTGTTTGTTTCACTCTGTATATCTCCTTAAAGGAATTTATATATTGGCACCGCTTTTAAACTGTAATATTCATAACTTTTGCGAAAACTTTAACATGTCAATTACTTTTATGACTTCTTTAGCATAGATCTGTTTATCTCCTTCCTCTGTTAAGTTGTTTATTTGCTTGTTTACGTTTTTTCTTTTAGCGTGTAAAAATTAATGCTCTGCTCTGGTATTTGCAGGTAGCAATAGCCAATAGGATAGATGTATATTAAACGTACTAGTAGTAATAACCAACATAATTTAACATTTTGTACAATAATGGGTGCGGTTTCTTTCGTTACGTTTGGCACGAACGCCCTGCACATAATAGTTTTATTTTCATCATCGTTATGTGCTCTTCGTATCAATAAATACACTTCAATGTTTTACGCTCTCGTTGTGGACGTTGAATTATTATACAAATCTGCACCATTTCGATGATATTGGTCGAGTTCTTCAAATTGACAGGGACCTGAGATTAATCAAGTTAATATTTTGTTTCTAAGAGACATGTAATCGAGACGTCTGCTGAAGTCTCGTGAGAAGAGCGTAAGATAATGAAAGTGCCAATGTTTGATATTTCAGGTGTCGGTACAGAACGGAATGTTACTTTGACTCCACCTGTCATCCCGATGTTGGACTGCTTCAAGTCCATTAACCTTCCATTGTTAAATGAAAATCCAAACAGTAGACCAATCTACTCAAATAAATCAGACAGGTAGACTGGTGAAATATTGAATGAAATCGGACAAAGAGTATGAAAGTAATGGATTTTTTTTTAAAGTTGTAATCATTATACGTATTTGTACTTCGAATTGACTGAATCGGTAATGTCACTGTGTCGCAGTACCGGGCAGCTTTTCCATGTGTTTCAATACACAAAATTACTAAACTTTCTTCAAAATGCATGAATAACGAGGGTCTTATTTTCAGAAGACATTTAACAATATGATATCCATATTATATTTTTAGTAGTGCCCCAATAGAGAGGGCAGAAGGAGAAGACAAAATGAATAATATTTTTGCACATGACAAACTGGGGAGTTATCCATGGCTATGTCACAAACCACTGACCAATTTCGCTAAGATTTAGTGATCTCATATTTAAAACATTAATAACTTTATTATTCGCCCGATTTACTTCAAACTTTCGCTCTTTTGTTTCTCTTATTTTTCTAATTTTATACAAATGAACTTATTATAAAGGTTGGGTTGTCCTTTAATTCTCAAATGATGAATT
Organism: Hemicentrotus pulcherrimus; assembly: GCA_003118195.1. Classification (NCBI taxonomy): domain Eukaryota; kingdom Metazoa; phylum Echinodermata; class Echinoidea; order Camarodonta; family Strongylocentrotidae; genus Hemicentrotus; species Hemicentrotus pulcherrimus. The sequence continues at coordinate 740,113 of BEXV01000004.1, read as the reverse complement.
CTAAAAATGCGCTTATTTACGCCAGCGATTAAAAAGTTGGAAAGCCTAAAGAATGAACTTATGTAAGATACATCGTTGCCTTTAATTTGTTTATATACATGTACATGTAATTAGTTTGGATGTGCGTGTGAGTGTCTGGGTCAAAATGAATTCTGTTTTATAATCATGACTTTCCTAATGGTTTGGTTAACATGTTAATCCACTTTTTGTATTCAATAAGAATGGTGTATACAATTTATTTTGTTTATTCAAAATAGCAAACACAAAGTTGCAGGTTTTATAAACAGTAGATATTTTTTTAATTCAATCATATATAACTTATCTTTACGTGTACATTATACTCTAGAATCACAGAAAAGGCAAGATCTAAAGGTCTATAAATTCCAATCAATTGCCTCCTAAAACAATACAAACAACATGCGACCATACAAAATCACACAGTAAATTAATATGGTTTATGATTTTCTATCATCCAAACAGATTTGTCTGTCTGTGGGGGAGCGTGTGGTTGTGTGTGTGTGTGTGGGCGGCTTCAGCGTGTGTGTGTGTGTGTGTGCGCGCGCGCGTGAGTGTATGTCTGTGTCATTGTGTGTGTGTGATTTGTGTGTGGGGGGGGGGGAGTATCTCGCGGAAACCTTGTAACTACACACATTACACCGGCATTGTAACAGTATGATATATAACAACAATTCTCAAGAACAGTATATATAAACAAATCTAAATTTTGAACGGGTAACGATTAAACATACCAGTATTATATTCTGTTTGGGGACCTTGCTCTAACAAGCCCAGCTTCAATAAGGTCTCCGGCCTCTTTCTTTCATGCACAGCACATGATCGTACATAAGTAACTTTTTTTTCATAGAATTTCTGTAGTAGGTTTATAACAAGAGTTGTATGTTGAACGTTACTATTGCGCTTCCAATTATGTTCGTTATTGCTGTTCCAGTTTCTTTATTTGGAATGCTATGTACAAATGTTTGTGAAAGAAGAAATAAAATGAACTATGAACATACAAATAATTTACAAATCTGAAAATAATGTTTCGCCAAAGGTCTTGGATCTGTTCCTCATTTACACACTCCATCAAATTCCCCAGCCACCATTTTTATATTCACGCTTTAATCTAACTATGAGCGGATGCAGACATTTAACATTCAGTACTGTCCATAGTTCTACAGATTACATGCGCAAAAGGAAACGCTATTTCACTTTGGCGCAGGTTCTGCAGCATCCGTCACGAAAGTGTGCTTGAGAGCAGCTTCCTGATTGGACGGTCATCAAAAACATGGTGTGCTGCATTCCTGCAAACTGTTAACAGAAAATAAAAAAAAGTATATATTAAAATGGTACTATCCACATGCATATAACAGAGTTAAAGGCACACTGTTCTTCACATGTAACATGTAACATGTAACATGTAACATCTCGATTCAGAAAGTCCTCCCATTTGCCATCTGTTGAAATTGCTAATGTTCTGATACAACCTGTTAAAAGTGCACGTAACCTTGGTGTCATCTTTGAAAATGATCTTCGGATGGATGATTATATAAGAAATATTTGTCGCTCAGCTTCATATGCCTTGTACAAGATAGGTCGTATTAGAAATTTTCTTGATAAAAAATCTACCGAAACCCTTATACATGCATTTATTACATGCCGTATTGATCAATGCAATAGCCTTCTTTATGGCCTTCCGGACTCACATATTGCAAAACTCCAGAGAATCCAAAACTCTGCTGCTAGGCTCGTAACAGGCACACGTTCTTGTGAACACATCACCCCAGTTCTTCGTGAATTGCATTGGTTACCGGTGAAGTACCGCATTAAGTACAAAATCTTAGTTATAACTTATAAATGTATCCATGAATTGGCACCAATTTATTTGCAAGAATTGATTCAGGAATACAAACCCTCACGCAATTTACGGTCATCTTCACAATTAAACCTCCTATCTACTTCTGTGTCGACTTTTTCTTATGGTAATCGCTCCTTTTGCAAAGCTTCTGCTGAACTTTGGAACAGATTACCTTTAAATGTAAAAAACTGTCAAACCATTAGTCTGTTCAAAACTTGTCTCAAGACACATTTATTTAAAATTGCGTTTGATGATTAATTAACTCTGTTCACTTTTGATGTGTAGACTAGATCTATTCCGTATGTATTGTAATTTGTAGGTTTATTTGCATTTTTAGTTTTGTATAAGATGTAATTGTGTACCAGTCTATTATGTGTATGTAGCGCTTAGAGACTTCGGTGGTAAGCGCTTTATAAGTAACTTTTTTTTATTATTATTATTATTATTGTAGTTACTTGCTCCCTCTATATAGAAAACTTCCCCAATCGGTGCCTGTTGGTCCCCTATGATCCTCTTTTTCTTATGTTAAATGAGGGCTGAGTTAATGAGAGCCACCTGTCACAGTGACCTCGCTGGCTCGATGGGTGGTCTTATCCCTTCTAGCTGAAGTAGTGCAGCCTGCCTTTAACATGTAGATTCGTTATTGAGAACATGACACATCAAAGTCGCCATCAAGGCCAATATTATTTACATAGGGTAGGTGTAGGGAATTGGAAGCCGTACGGAATTGGAGACCACCAAGCTTGAACCAGGGATATGAGAGTTAATTTAAACTAACAATCCCTGCTTGAACCATTCACTGTCTGTCCGTGTTGGCTTCAATATTGCTATAGAGCCATCTGTGGCCTTTTACAACACTACTGCACATATCCAATTTATTTCGAAGACCAAAATGCGTTCCTTCTCCAAGAAAATTGACACAATTGGCCAAGGTAAGCAATTTTGATCGTAAATTTTGCTGTGATATACTAACACAATTTTCACTGATTGTTTTGATGTATGCAGATATTGAGACGTGGCTCCTAAAAAGTAGTTTTAAAAAGAGTTTTAAAAGGAAGTTTATGAAGTGTGCCAACCATCACAGAAAACTTATGGCCATTCTGTGTTGTGAATGGGTGTTGCAATGCACATTATGAATGGTGTCTGATCAGAAATGTGTGCAGGCAATGAGGGACATCAGGTCCAAGATGGGGGTTGTTGTGAATGTCGAAGGTGCCGAGGACAGTCGATTTACCCGATGCTGGTTGGTTAATTGTCCATGTACAGAAACATCTTGGGCCACATTTGATTTATTTATTTATGTTTGAAACATCAAAACATTGCAAAATTTACACATTTCGAAAGAAGATAATTCGCATAAAGTAACTAATCGAAAACATCAAACATTTGTTTTATTTATTTGAATATATTTATACAGGATGATAATATCAACCAAGGCTGTTTTACATATTGGTCCTGTTTATACATACATGGTAAAATACAAACAATGAAATACAAAATATCATTGAAATACAAATATCATTGAAATATGCAAACATGAATAGATTACATTGGATATTGAATAATATAACATTTTATAAAATGACCAGCGACTAGACACATATATTTCCATTCAAAGGTTTACCCAGAATCACCGAAGGAGTTGAAACAATATAAGAATAAACAGACTAACAAACTTGTATTTATTAAAGTAGGGTAAAAAAGATATATATACACACATCCATGAAGATATTGGTTTTTTATTAATGAAAGTACAATCTTTTATAAAAGTATTAAAATGAAGAAATAGATGTAGAATTCTGTAAGTTAATAGGTAATGAGTTCCAGATAACTCCTCCTGAGTACATAAGACTGTTCTTAAAACATTCTAGATTGGGTTTGGGTAATATCACATTTGTTTTTTTCAGCGGCTCTAGTATTTAAGTTATGTCTATCGCAGGCCATTTTAATGGCATTGCACAGATGTGTTGGTGCAATTAAATGTACAGATTTATACATTAAAACAGCTAAAAAAAATAGTATCTCCTTGCGTCAAATGATTGCCATTTCATTAATTTCATTAAATCATCACCTCTAACATTTTCATAGTCATAGTTTGATGTAATTATACGTGCTGCTCTCTTTTGTAAGTAACTCTTTATTTTGCCTTGGGCAATTTCCCCAGACTGTGCTGAATAGTCTATACATGGTAAAATAATTGTATTATACATGAGCTTTAAGGATTTGACATTTAAATATTGGGACATATTACGTAATGAGAACAGTTTCATAGAAATCAATCTGGTAAGTTATTTAACATGAATATCCCATGTAAGGGGTTCATCAATTTCCACCCCTAAATATTTAAAATTATGAACCTGTTCCATTTTGGTTCCATCCATGTATTTATTCAAGTTATATGCTTTACGTGTGCTTAAAAGCGTAATTTGGGTTTTTTTCAGCATTAACTTTTAAATTATTCTGAGTATACCATCTATGTATTGAATGAACATCATTTTGTAACAATATGGTTAGTGCATCAATATTCTTATGAGAAGTATATATAACAACACAATCGGCAAACATATTACAGGTACATGTCTGCAAAGACTGAGCTATATCATTAATAAAAAAGTAAAAATAAAATTGGTCTGAGGACACTCCCTTGAGGTATTCCATTTGATAATTTTTTTGAGCTTGAGGGTATACCGTGACAGAAAACCATTTGTCTCCTTCCAAACAAATAACTACTTAACCATTGTAACTGTTCATCCTTTATACCATAACATTGTAGTTTCTTAAGTAATAATTTATGGTTAATTAAGTCAAAACATTTGGAAATATCTAAAAAAAAACATGCAGCTACTAATTCTTTTTCATTAAAAGATTCCAGCAAATCATCTATAGTTCTATGAATACATGTATTTGTTGAATGGTTGGGTAGGAAAGCTGATTGGGCAATAAAAATCAATTCATTCAAGCGAAGATAAATCAATAATTGTTTTTGAATGACTTTCTCTAAAAAATGTAATCACATGGCAGGTTACAGATATTGGTCTATAGTTGGTTGGATCATCTTTTTCCCCTTACCTTTATAAATTGGTGTTACTTTGGATATTTTCAAATCAGACGGAACTGAGCCATTTCTTAGACTTGCATTATATAGTAAAGCCAATGGTTTAGATAAAACTGATGCTCCAATACAAAGCAATTTAGAATCTACATTAAATAGGTCAAGATTAATTAGATTTCCTAATTTGCATAACAATTCATAAACAACACTTTCCTTTAGTCTTTGAAATTCAAAACTATAAATACATTCTGGATGTTTCCAGCTAAAATCATCATAGGCTTATTCATTTTTCCAACTGATGCAAAAAAACTGTTCAATTTATCAGCACTTAAATCATTAGGCAATACATCATTTTTACGTTTCCTGCCGGTGATCTTATTCAGCTCACGCCATATTTTTTTACTATCTTTTTAACAATCTCGAATAACATCCTTGGTATAAAACATCTTATTATCACGTCGTAATTTAGTAATACGGTTTCTTATGCATTTAAATTTTTTCTTTATTGCTGGGTCGATATCAGATTTCCTCTTTAAAAAATCTCTTTTATAAATCAGTTGGACTAATTCTTTTGAAATCCAGGGACAATATCTTTGTTTCATACGCATACTTTTAAGAGGTGCATGTTTATCACATACCTAAGTAAAAGTTGATTTCCATTTAAACCATTTTTCATCGATTTTATACATATCATCTTCAAAATCAAGATTACTGGTATCAAAACTTCTTTCTAAGTCCTGTAAAAAAAGAAAATCTCTATCAAATAGTTTATAATCACGAAATGAAACCTCTTTGGGATTATTATGTTTAGTCATTGAACAATTTATGCACGTATAGATGAGATAATGGTCACTTGAGGAAATCTTTGCAACATTGGTGACAGCATGTCTTTCAGGTATCGTAGTTGAAATATGATCTAAACATTTTGAAGAATTGCTTGTAACCCTAGTAGGCTTCAACACTAATTGTGTTATGAGAAATAAGTTTTCAATCAAATTAATTGGATTATTACATAAATTATGATCTAAGATGTAATCATAATTAAGATCACCTAATAATATAAGTTCCTTATTTTCTTGTGACACCTTTTCTAATACATCCAAGAGATTATTGAAATATGATACATCAGCATTTAGTGGTCTATATATACAAGACATCAATACTTGTTCGTGATTAAAAAACATTTCAAACCAAATACCTTCCAATGAATTACTTATTAGATCATGTCGCAATGTGTATGGAAGGTTGACAAAGTAAGCAAAGCTTTATAGCATGACTACCCTCAATGGATACATAATAATACGAATATGGTGGAACAAATGTTGGTAAAAAGGGAAAGAGAGATAGAGAGAGAGAAAAGAAAAAAGAAAGAGGGGTGTACATTAAGATTCACAGAAGTATGTGGTACAATGTAGTTGGATTTCAATTTGATATATGAAGATTTTAAAAAAAGAAGATGCACATTTGAATATTGGGTGGCCAACTTCGGATGTATTATAGAATGAGAAAACTCGCGAGGGGTTTCTGAACATGAATAAAAATTTGAGATCAGCGAGCTAGTTTAAATAGACTGTAAACCTTTGTTTGTATAAAAAAAGGTTTTGGGAGTATCCCAAGTAGGCCACATTTTTTTTAATCGTTTCAAAATTACATTAGTTCATTAGCTGCATGTATCTCTTTCAACAAATTTTTGAACTAACTATAACAATCCCATTTTCATTCAAATTGTACTTAAAATGTCTTGATTTGTAACTGTCCCTTATTACCTACACATGTAGGTAATGAGAGACCTTTGGTGATGACGTCATTAATTATTGTTATCTTATTAATCAGTTACATCATGACCACAATTTTGTTATCAAATAAAGAGAAGAAGTTACTGAAGATAATACAAAACATTCTGTATGTGTAACATTTTTCATGTTTATGTAATTTATGCAAATGTGCTTAAGGGTCTCCAATTCCCTACACCTACTCTATAACTTTTTTCAATTTAACTTTCAGTAGGCTCATCTAATATTACATGTGTATTACTTGAATAATAGATTCTTATAAAGGACTGATATTTAATATTTTCAAGTAAATTTTTGATATTAACTTATAATTCATATATCAAAATATACATAAATTAACCCAATGATAAGAGGCTCTCGAAAAAGAAATCTGTAATGATTTGCATTGTTCTATAGATATATCTCCCAATATTTCAGGTGAGATCGGTGGCCTGTACAATCATCCGCCCAATAATTCACCATCAAAAACAAAAATAAATTAAGAGAAGAATTAATGATGAGAGCCCGATGAGAGTAGTTAATGGTTATTATATTTTTATAATACATATTTAAATAGAAAATGAAGTAAATGAGACAACCGTTTATGAGATAAGAATAAATTGAATTCTCGCTCATACGGCTTCATCAGGAATTGATGAATTTATTCAATTTATTCAATCAACAGCATCAAAGAAATGCAGTGCACCAAATATGACTGATAAAATAGTTCACTAGTTTTTATGTTGTTTCCATTCACCCTATTTAAAATTCACGTCATTGTATCTTTATTTTTTTTGTTGTTTTTTTTGTCACTCATTTTATTCCCTGATACTTCCTAAAAACCTTTTTTTTTTTAAACGCAATAAAAATGACACTTTTTTATTTTTTATCTTTTTTAATGTTGACATTATTGCCAAGAAAAAATTATCAACCAATTCCTCAATATAAAGAACTCTTAAAGGTAAAGGAAAGCATCTGAGCAGGAATATCACATGAGTTTTGTCCAGTTTAATCTGAAGTGATTTTTAAAGATATGTCCGGGGGTGATGATACGTTTTTTTCAATAACGCAAGTAAAGTAATAAAATATTGTATCATTAAAGAGAAAGACGGTTTTGTCCAAATGGCAGCATGTAGGAGACGAAACTTTCAGTTTGTTCCCTGATTCATACTCAGCAGGGGCAGCGATCCCGGGGAAACGGGGGACACGCCCCCCCCCCC
>BEXV01000004.1:670529-681258 GCA_003118195.1 Hemicentrotus pulcherrimus | reverse complement strand
GGGTCCATGATGTTTAATATACAATGGTCTAGTAAACGAGCTCGTAAAGGTTAATTTCCAAAAAAAAATGATTTGTAAAATCTATTTGTGCAAAAATTCTTGTGAAAATTAATTTTACAAGTCTGCTCGTAGAATTTGCACACTAATTGATGAGCTTCCTTAATTCAAAATTGAATCCAATGTCTAATGTATTGGATAACTATAAATCATTCACGAAATGTGAGATGGAAGCAAAGAGGAACTGTGCCGTTGGAGATATGAAGAGAGAACAAGAGAAACAACGCGATTCTTGGGATAGAGAGAGAGAGAGAGAGAGAATGAGAGAGAATGAGAGAGAATGAGAGAGAGAAAGAGAAATGGAAAACGGAGAAATATGAGAGAAGGAAGAGAGATATGATAAGGAGGAAGGCCAAATAACAAAAATAAAGTGTTTCTCTTCCAGACTTAAAAAAAGGAGGAGGCTGGGCATTAATATCTTGCTTTTTTTCAAGATGGCTGTCATGCTAATTATAGCTGACCAAGCCTATTTGCATATTGTGCTATGTGAGTTTATATGATGCGACAGGCTGTGATGCGATGTATAACAAAATAAATGATTTGTATCACTTTAGGAGCTATTTAAACAAAATTTATATCAAATGCTTTTCGGGGGGGGTCGCAATTTAATTTCGTTACCGGCTGGTATCTGGCTGAAAGACATGATGACCTATGGCACTCTTTGGTATAGAATCATGATTCACCAGCGAATACTACAATCGTATTGGAAACAATGATTCATCATAATTTGCATTTCATTTTCATTTATCATCGGTAAAAATAACACGGGAAGTACCCGCTGGCCGCTACCGGGGAAAGAGAAAGCACTTTCGGGGGCGGGGGGTAGATCGACAGAAAATCAATAAAAGACAGTAAACATGTCCACTGTAATATCAACATCTAAAAATAAATGCTTTCTCTTACCCCCGATACGTCCGGGTACCGTGTCATTCATTTACCGAAGAGAAAATAAAAGTGAAATGTGTTTGACGAATCATTGTATTTCCACATAGTCGATTAAATACAAAACGTCAAAAAAATAATTTCGTTTCATGACGTATATCTAAATTAAACATTTGTTAGAAATACACGATGCAACTAACAAATGATGTAAGACCAGATTACAATACATTTTTTAAAAAATACAAGATTAAACCAGGGAGGTCTCACCTTCCTGATCAAACTCCCTGATTGAACCTGATTGCGCCATCTAGCGGCTAGAAGGCGCAAACGTGTACACAGATTTGATTTCGTCGGCTATTTGAGTCGTATTTCCTGCATTTTTAGGAAGGTAAACATTGGGCTATCACTTCAGCTTTTTTCAACTTCAATATTAGATTTATTTGAATTGACTGATACATTTTTAAAGTCTACTTCAGCCCGACAATGGTGATTGAAATGAAAAATTCTTCAGACAGTTTGTTATAACGTGCCCATATGCTTGTTTTTGTGTGGGTGACGTGATTGTCATTATGAATGCATTGCTTGTCATTTCGAACAACTATTACATTATTAGTAGTACTTTAGAGTTAACCGTTACCATACCTAAATTTAGTCGTATAACGTCTATCCCTTATCAAAATTAGTACCATATCGCTTAAAAACAAACAACTTTTAAACGTTCTTACAGATATTTGATTAGCCTAGATCTAGATCTAGTGTTAACAATAACGGGAGGCGAGTTGGCTCAGTTTTTCGAAACCGTTTTTCAAAACCATCTCCATGACAGTCGTATCTTTGTCGGCTACCTACTAAGATGTCATGAAGTGGATAAACCGTTTCACGAAGCCATGACAGACAAGATATCGATATATCGCGATACTAGAAGCTCAAGAACATAGTCTTCTTCACGATCCATTTGATTTATCACAAATAACCTAGACCGAATTTTTCCGTCTCTTTCGTTCGTTAGCCTCTTATTGGGGTAGGGTCGGCTCTCTCTCTTTAGAGACGGAAGACGACTATACGCATATCCTTGCTAACTCCATGGCCATATCTGGCCATATTTTGATGCCCCGGAAATCCCCCCAAATGTCATTTTACTTCCTATTTTGTATTTTCTATATTAGGCCTAGATCTAGGCTATAATAAATCGGTTCCACTTACCAACTTGACTGAAATAATCCGTTTAATAGTCACTTATAAGGATATCATGGGTCAAAATCGACATCCATGTTTTAACTCTCGCTGTGCGTTGAAATCTCATTTGTTCTAGTCTTCGCCGAAGGCAAAATGATCATGAGGAAAAATTGTGATAGTGCTGTTACGAACGTAGTATTAGCGGCCGCAGCGTGTGTACAGCTAGGTCTGTCATGTGATCAGCTGAGTGCCTCGCTCGCGCTAGCAAGCGGGCAGCTAGCAGCCCGGCGTGCATGCCAACAATTGTTCGTAAATGATTTTTATTTGCTGCAGCCGTGTAAGTAAGATGACCGATTTCTAGTTTGTGTTCACTTTGAAATACAAATTACACAAAACCAAAGTGTTTTTTTATAAAAACAGTGTTGTTTTTAAAATGATTCAAAGTGCGTGTAAAGCCTATAAATGGGTTGATTCTTGTCGACAATTTACTATCCCTGTCGACATGTCGCCTTTCCGTAAAAATGCACTTTTATCGACAAGGTTGTCAACAGAAGGCTTGTCGATGACAGCACTAAAGAAAAGACTATGGATCGACTATGGACAACAGTGTGTAACATTTTTTATCTCTAGTTTTATGTATATGTTATAGTTTAATGATTTGTGATTTAATGTTTATATTCAGCTTTTTAAAATTTCTGTATAATTTGTATTATCACTTCTTAACATTTGTATTTTGATCCCGGAGAATTACGTACCGAACTCGTCTATATTTTTTCTCAAAATGATAGTGAAACTAATCATACATTTCACAGCCCATGAAAAAGCAACAAACTGACTTGTGATGGCGCTTTACAGCAATTAAAAAGATATGACGTGTTCGGAGCAGTGACAACTCGCTTGTCGCGGAAGTTGTCGCTCATCTTGGCAAAGACAGCTTCGTGAAACACTTAGCTGACAAGTTGCGTGACAGTGGCGAGATGTCGTTGATCTTGTAGTTATGACGGTTTCGAGAAACGGCCCCCAGTTGGCCTCGGTAAAGTGTCTGCCAGTCGAACCCACACAAACACCACTGTACAAAACTCAACTAATTTCACTCAAAATCGGTACTTTAGTGATGATTGATGACACCTAAATAGCAGTAAAATGCAATTTTTTCAACTTTCTGATGCATGTTAGAAAGAATAATTTTAAAATTCAAATTTTGATTCTAATGTCAGACTTGCTAATCAGCTGCATCGGCATGATTGCGTGCAGTGTGCTGCGAGTGTATTGACTTTTCATGTATTCAAATGCTGCCTATTAACACATAGACTAGTGTAGTGCTAGAGGTCAATACGCATTAGCAATTTAGCATTGACTCTATGCTTTGCTGGAGTGGTCGAACCAAAGATCCCGGGTTCGACTCCCACCCAGGCGGATAAATGAATGAAGTCTGTGTTGTGTGTTAACGTGCCTTGTTCATAGACGTAGGCTATGTGTGAAAAACGCTTTGTCCCTCAGAGAGGATGGTAAATGGAGGCCCCTTGTACAGGAGAGTCACCACCCTTGCACGTTAAGAGCCCACTGCACTGTTCTTATAAGAGTAATAAGAGTAGGGGAAAACCCAGGTGTAGTGGTCCACCTGCACACCCCAATCAGGCCGAGTATATACGGCATCTACAATAATCTTCACAATTGAAGGAGGCAGGTTATCTTGAAGAAGAGAAGAATACTTACCATATTATTGTTTATTCATCAAATTTTTACTTGTCTCTGGTTTTGGGGAGTTTTGCTTTTTTTCCCCTTATTTTGTAACAATGTATTAATGACATAATTACGGTAATGTGTCTATAGTCTACCCACATACGTTATTATTATTATTATTATTATTATTCAGATGAAGATAAAGGTCCTAGTAAACTGTATTTTATTTTTTTATCTTTGTAGATTCATCTTTTGCAATTGGATTTCAACAAAAGTCCAATGGCATCCTTCACACACCGTCAGGCAACACCAAAGAAAGATAACGGACACAGAGGAAGTATTCGAAAGTTTGAATCCAGTGATGAAGATGACTCGAGTGACCAGAGTGACAGTGATGATGAGCAGTCCTGGAAGCGACAGAAGACCACATCTGCCAAAAAGGTCTCTCATTGGATGACCTTCTCAGAGCCTACCTCTCGGAGGGATCAGCAGGGGCGAGGCAGTAGGTTTGAGAGACCAGATCATTACAGGCCGCCAAGGAGCAGAGACAGAGATGGAGGAGCAGGCGAAGTAGGGAAAAGGAGGAAGAATAACATCTGGGGTTCTGTAGCCGTAGATCAGAACCAGGAAGCAGTCGAGAGAGAGATCACACATTTTGGGGTTGATCAGGTTATGGAGCGAGATGTGGAGAGCTACAGTTATAAAGATACTGAACAGCTCCCTCTAGGGGTGGCTACATACATCCCACCAGAAGACGATGTCGCCAAGGGACGAAGGCTCATGAAGGCAGTTGGGGAGAATGAGGATGATGCTTGGCTTGCAGATGATTCACCAAGACATAGTGAGGAGGAAGAGGAGCTAAAGCAACCTCATGATGACCTGCGGGAAAAACTTAAGAAGCGCGGCTCCATGGTTGCTGACCGGTTCCGGCGCTCCAACATAAAGAACAGGCTTGGAACACGTTCCAACAACACTGAACAGGTCATTGTGATGAAGAAGGTAGAGATTGACCCCAATGCTGAGATGAAGGTCATCGCAGGTCAGCTTGCGTACAGCCTACAAGAACCCAAGAGAGATCTGATTCTGAGAATAGTCAAGATTCTTGGGGTCAAGAAGGCGCTGGAGTTATGGAGTAAAACAGAGGAGATTGAAAATGATGGTGGAATGATGATAATGGTAAGGATCATGCATACACAAAATTTATTGTTTATGTTGCTTCAAACACCACAATGGTAAATTTTTATTTTTATTGACATAGTGTCAAGTTCTGGCAATGATCAAGGTGAATTTCTAACAGAATTCATGGACACTTATGGCTGTTGAAGACGAAAACTATAGATATCTTTAGAAGAGTTTTGATAGAAAATATGAGTAATGAGCACAGAATCCATGAAATAGCGCCAATTGACTTATTTAATGAAGCATGTAATCCTGTGATTTTATGTCCTTTGAGATGTTTATGAAACGGGTATCTTAGTGGTCCTAACACTGGACTCACTACATAAACATATAATTTTAAAAAAGCATCAAGTCTGCTCTTGAATGCTTTTTCCAGAACTCAAGATTACCCTAATTTGGTTATAGCATTTGAACTTTGAAGTCAAAGAAATTCCCAGAGCTAACGAAGCTGGTCTGATATTTGGAATACTTGTTTTCTCATATATGGGTCTGCAGTCGATACAGCCAGGAACTTTTAAGGTCATCAACAACTGCCCAATCAAGTTACTATGATTTTCTATCATTACACATTCATTGAAATCTCTGATAATTTTAAGTACCACACAAACTGTACCCATTACCCCTTTTTATATCAAAGCCCAAACTCATGAGTTCTGGTAATGACCTCTTTGGATATGGCCTTTCATTCTCTCACTCAGAACCGATCGAGGAGGCGGTCACCAGGCGGAGTCTTTATCCATATGATGAAATTAGATTCTGACGTATCCAGCGAAACCGTCAAAGACATCTTCTCAGAAGAGAAAAAGGTTGAGGAAGCAGAGAGGAAGAAGAAGAGAAGGCACACCAGAAGGTCTACCGCCCTCAGCAAGTAGGAGGAGGGGGATGTTGATCACCATGGGAACAAGGAGGGTGAGGCAGAGATGGAGGACATGGGGGATGGAGGAGGAGAGAGGTTTGAGGGAGATGGAGATGGAGCGCCCTGCGGTGAAATGGACATGAAGGATGAACATGAAAGGTTAGACGATGAACCCTACATGAATGAAATGTGACAAATGCCCAGTGCTAGCAGTGAAACATCGGACATGCCTACTTTAAAATGTGAATTTCCCTTGCCTCAGCAGTAGTGTACGGATATCAAAGAGGACAGTGATAGCATGATGTTCCCAAAACTTGGGGAGGTTCCCAAGAAGAATGAAGACTCGGATCCAGAGGATGGAGAAGTTCTAGATGACGATGACGATTGATTCCATTCAAAGGAATTTTTGTAGTCATCCCGATGGGCAGTTTTCTACATCATATTTTGAATACGGGACACACGCCTTTCTCATGTGGAACCTGAACTTGTTTTATTGGATGCTAAATGAATTCTAGAAGATTTGCAAGTTTGAAAAATACAATTAATGAAATGTAACGCATATTATGGAAACAAGAAGAGAGAACAATTTTTTTTAAGGAATAACTGATGCCTTCCAAGATACAATTGATTACTGCACCCAAAATCTTCTTCCTCTTTTTTGTTTGGCATTATAATGGCTATTAGTCAAATTTGACTACCGGTATTGTTTTTTTTTTTTTTCAAATGTCATTTTAATATGATAATAGTCATAGTCTATCCAGGTGTTATGTAACAAAAAGGGAATAATGGTGAACCATGGTGTCTTTGAAACCGATTATTTTACTTGTTTGGAGTCTCAAGAGCATAACCTTATTATGCCCTAACACAGAGTTTCCACTTTTGTTGTCTCAAACAAGATGATTTAATTGTTTTGTCTGTATGTGCTTGCAAAATATTAACAATGTAAAGAGGGTGCATCCTTGAGTTTCTAATTAAGGAAACTGCCGCTATGCTACACTGTTGCTGATTAATGACATGACATCGACATGCAGGATATTCTTCTTCTTTTTTTTTCTTTTAGAAAATGGTACACAATTTGTTTTTTAACACAAACTTAACACTAAGAGAAAATTTCCTTTACCAAACATTGTTTTATGTAATGCAAGGGTAATATGTTGTTAGTATCCTTGCTTTATTCTCAAATTATATGCAAATCTCCTTGAGTTATATCAAGAGTCATGCTACTTTTCATCTGCACTAAGACCTTAGGAGTACACAATTTTATACCTACACGTCAAGTTGCTGACAATCTACTCCAATTCAAAATAACTTTCCAAGAGGCCAACATTCATCATAGAGCTGCATTTTTCTGATATTTCCGGTGTTTCGAAGAATTAACAAACATTCTGTCATATTTTAATAGTTCAGTCAAACCAGGGACCTGTTGCATAAAAATTACCATTGATGGTAACTCTGCCACCAATGGTAACTACCATGGTAACATTGCTCAACTGCCAATCAAAATCTAGTATTGCATGGAAGTTACCATTGATGGCAAAGTTACCATCAATGATAATTTTAAAACAACAGGACCCTGGTGCTTGTATTTTACCAATATTTAGACATTTATCTAACCTATTTTGTTTAACTGGACATATGACGAAGTCCTGATGGGAATAACATTTTAGTCGAATGCAGGCATGTATGTCTGCCAATTTACATCAAATAGAGATCTTCATTCCCACTTCCAGTATTATAGCACTTTGAAAAAAACTCTTTGAATGGCTGTTCAATTTTTGGAAATATTACATCAAACAAAATTCATTTCAAGTTATCATTCATGAATCATTTTTTATTTAATATATTATAGCATCTGCTTCAAACATAAATAGTATAATGTTTGTTAAAAAAAGAATATGTATATGAAGCTCTTTGCCTTTATTACAGGTATCATTTACAAGGTGACAAATTCAAATCATATGCAATTTTGAAGAATTGAAGGTTCTTTTTTTATGCTTTGAATGTGGAACATGGTTTTACTTAGCCTTAGACAACATTAAGAGAGGAAATGCCTTCAGTCAAGTTTTGTTTACCAATATGTCATTCATAAATGAATACACTATAACATTCATTATTAATTATTTTACAAATTGTTCTCACATGATATGGAAATAATGCAGTTTATTATCAGTTTGCATATTTTATTGATTTGAAGTACACTGTATTTTGCCACAACAGGTTTGTTCATCAAATTTGTACCTAATAATTACAGTTAAATATTGTATGTGAAGTCACATAATAATACAAGTTAAAGGTGAGATATTTCTTTTACTTCAAGGAGTGTATATAAACCTTGCTACTGTTCAAGTTTGTGCTGAAAGCATTATTGATTTTTAACAACTTTGTATTTGAAAAAGAATAATCAAGAAGATATTTTTACCCACGTCAGAAGGTTTGATGTTGCTTGTTTTAAATCCTGTTACTTTTAATGTAGGTTTTATGGATGTACAGGGTGAAATATAATTGACATCATGATGATACAGAGCTGCCAACCATTCCCTGAATCACTCCGTTTTTTTCCTCCAAATTACGGTAGTACGTTTTTTCTTCATAAAATAGGTTTTTTGAATAATTTTTTATATTTTTTTTTTAATCATACCGCACGTCAAACAACTGCCCTAAAATGTTATTTTGATCACAAATTCAATAGAAAACTATCGTTGAAACATATTTGAAGAAAAAAATATTTGTAAAAAGAATGAAATGCTGATTATACGAAAATAACAACAAAATACCTACTTGTAAATAAACTATAGGTCCTAATATGGACACACAAAAAAACAGCATGAGGAATTGACATTTCTGCATTGGAAGTTTGTCATATAAGTTTCGTTTTAATGAATTCCTTTTTTTTTTTTTTTTTTGCTTGAAATTCCTTCTTTTTTTTTTGTTGCTTGATATTCCTTCTTTTCTTTTTTGCCATCATGGTTCCCTTTTTTGGTCGTACAAGGTTGGTAGCTCTGATGATGATGATGATAAAGGTGAGGATGATGATTATAAAGGTGATGTTGATGGATTGTGCTGTTTATGGTAATGATGCAGATGATGATGATGATAAAGATGATTATGATGATGATAATTATTAAGGTGATGATGGTGATGGTGATGATTGAAAGGTAATGATGATGATGGTGATAATAATGAATATGGTGGTGGTTACGATGGTAAAAAGAAGGGAGTTACCGCCTTAGTCTGCAAGTACAGACTCTAAGTGACGACGGATAGTCAACCTTTTTCGAAACGTCTAGTCACTCCTAGTACTACCCATCATCTCCAACCATCGCTATAGTTCTTTGTATAACTATAACCTCAAGAAAGATTACCAACAATCCTTTTTATGGCTACACACACTCTCAAGAAAGAAAGATTACCGACAGTATTTTTCAGGACTCCCCGATCTTTTTCAGCACACCGAGTCATGACTAATTATTACCACAGATTCACAAGACCTCGTCCTGATGACGAAGGCAAGGGGATGTCCCCGATGATTACAACATCGTCACCTTAAAATAATGGCCTAAGTCACATTTTGGAGAAAATTATATTTTTGCCAAGTCATCTCTTAATGAGGCTATCCACCTTTGTTAAATGACATACGATATGTGCTGCATTGAACATATTCATGTTGCTTATACCTTGTACCCAGTTAGTATAATGGCCTAAGTCAAGCATGTAAAGAAAAAGATATATATTATTGAGTAAACCAAAACTTATGAGTAATCTAATCCTCTTCCGAAACAGATTTGATAGACCGTGTTATTTGTATTTCACTAATCAAATACCTTTCTGTGTAAATTGAGCAAAAAATATCATTTATTCTATATTTGGTTCAGTTTTCTCTGTTTTTCTCAAATCTTGAGAATATGACTTAGGCCATATGATTTTAAGAAGGTGACGATATGTTTGCTTATGTCACATGAATATTTGCAATCCGCTGTTCATAATACTAGGTGCATGATAGTTACATCATAATGTATGTACTGATATTACATCAAGGTTTGTCTGTGTGCATTATGTGGAACCTAATACATTATCACATGCTTTCCATGATAATAGAAAGGGAAATGCTCACTGGCATCGCTCCAAAATGCGATTGTATGACCAAGGAGCTTTTAGCTATTACCCACTCTCTGCAATTCTCTTGCCCATTGGCAAATAGAACATCTCGACATAATTATCTGAGCTTTATAACCAGTTTGGACATCACGGGATCGAGCAATTTTTTGCTTAAAAACAGCCGCCGGAATTGATGACTTCAATCTCTTCTGCAGTTCGAGTTGCTTCTGCATGTGATAAACACTTCAACGCCTGGAGCTGAGTTACAGATTGATCCTTCGTTTACTGTTACTCAATACCTTTACTCCGGAAGTGAAAAATAATAAGAGACCGGAAAATACAATCGGGCTCAGTCTGTCTTTATGTTTCTCTCTATCTCGTCTTTATTTCATAGTCCGAATTGTACTTGATGTTAGTGCTTTCTAGACAAGCAACCATTGTTGATGCTACGCTTGAATGTAGGATTACACTACAATCTGAACTTGACATAATTGTTTATTTCTATACAAAGTTACAATATTTCGTTAGTTCTTCAAGTGGGCCGGTCTGTTATCGAGTATGGGACAAGGACCGTATGCAGTCGTCCAGGAAACAGTCACGGGGGAGGAGCGTGAGCACGAGCTTGAGGACGCAAGGAAGGGTAGGTCTTTTTTTTTTCTTTAACTTAATGAAAGTTATTTATCTAGCTTTCCTTTCATGTTACATCCTGACAGGCGCGGATCCAGGATTTCTTAGGGTAGGGGGCCCAAAATTTGGAAATCGCGTCGGCCGAAAAGTCGCTCAGTGGGGGGGGGGGGGGGG
>BEXV01000004.1:588956-600471 GCA_003118195.1 Hemicentrotus pulcherrimus | reverse complement strand
CCCCCCCCCCCCCCCCCCCTCCCCCCTTTCCATGCATGAACCAGCTGGATTTACTAATGGGGAAATTGATTGCAGTTTGCTGAACGGTTATATAAAAAGAAGTTTGCATTTTGAAGCAGTTTCCTAAAGAAAGATTTGTTTTAATGCTATATGTGTGCAAGTTATCATCTTCTATTTTGTTGAGGTCCAAAGACATTCTAAAAGGACATGAAGAAGGAAGAAGTAAGGGCAATAATAGGCATTTGATAGGATATGACGTTTTGATGTATACAGTTTGTGATGTCATACTTGATATGTAAGAAAAGGTACAGGGAGCTTAATTTTTGTCCACAACATCTTTGTTTTTCCACTGTTTTTCTTCTTAAAGAAATACACAAAAGTTAGATTTAAAGAACCCAATGGGATACTGAAGGTAAGATGGAATGTGACTCTGTCTTCTTGTAGATGTCATGGACATGTCTTCTTAGGAGACTGATTGTGTGAGGTTTCTCTGCCGTACGATTTGATATATGAAACACTTTGCTGGGACTTTGCTGTATTTATTTCTCTTGGGTTTCATGACAATGGTTTCATGACAATGGTTTCAATGATATTTTGATTTCTTGGCTTCTTTTTATTTCATCCTGGATTTTTTTTTTCTGTCCACTATGATTTGAGAAATTGAAGGGATTTCAACCAAGCATTGAGCATGCAATTTGATATGATTTGTTTTTTTTAGATGGGGTCATATGATTAGCTCTTTGTTCTTTTTAGCACTATCAGATTACTATCGTGCAATTGTAGATCTTATGTTCACCTGTGTTTGAGAGTTTTAGGGTTTGATGTTCATCTTTACTTTCCACTGGGTTTTTGTTCCTGTAAAATCTGCAACATACTGAATATATTAAGCCAACTGAGGTCATTGTGGATATTCTTGCGTTTTTTTAAATTCATTTTGTTTGTTCTTTTACAGTCTGAGGATGGCAATCTGAAAGTAAAGAGGTAAGTCGTTGTTTTGTTTGCTTTTGACTTAAATTAATTTCATTTTTTCAGATTGATTGAATGTAAATTTATTTTGAAGTACCCATTATATTTCATGATACCCCTCTACCCAAAATAAAACAATTAATGATATGATATACATATTTGTTGTCAGTGCATGACCATTTTTGTCAAGTGTAATTGCTGTGATTTAAAGATTCATCAATTTATCAATTCAAAATCAGTTGGCAGTACATTAATTGATGTCAAGATACCGAGATTAAAGAATAGAAGAAAAAAAAATTATTTGATCTCATTGTGTGACTTTGAGTTATCCTGTGGTGTTTAATTGTTTTTTTCTCCTTCCCTTCCCCCACATGCATACATTTTCTGTGCAGGTATGAGGATAAGGTCAAAGGTCTCCAGGAAGAGATTGGTAACCTGAACAGACTGGTGAACAACCTTCAGAACAGAAACAAGCGACTGGAAGAAAGCAAAGATAATCTGATGAAGGATATGGATTCACTCCGGGATGGTAAGAACCTCTAGGGGATATGTGGAGTCTTGAGTGATGGTGTAATATTGGAATAGAATTTTTATTTTTAAAGCCCCACTGCACTACTTAAAACTACTTGCGCCCTCTATATAGCAAACAATGTCTTATCGGTGACCTAGGGTCCCCTATGGTCCCCTTTTTCTTACGTTGATTGAGAGCTGATTTGATGAGATAACCACTTGTCAGTGACCATGCAGGGAGGTCTAATCCCATCTGTGCAGATAGTGCAGATAGGCTTTAAAGTGGTTAGGTGTAGTATGGCAAGGATGAGGAGTAGGGGATAGAGGGTAGAAAAGAGAATGGACCAATATTGGAAAGCATGGAAAGTTTAACAAGCAAGGTTAAGAAGACAAAGACAAAAACAGCAGAGTAAAAAGAGAAAAGAGGAAGAAAATGTGATGAAGAAAATGGATGTAGAGAAAGTGAAAGGAAAGAAGAAACAGAAAGGCTGAGCAAAGGGGATGATGATACAAGAAAAAAGAGAAATAATGACAAGTGGAAAAGAAAACAAAAGGACAAGAAGTTGAAGAAGAAAAGAGACAAAGACAGAGAGGTAACAGGATTGGGTAAAGAAAAATGACACCAATGTATGAAGACTAAACAAATGTTCAACATTTCTAGGGAGTCTCAGAGATTGTAGACATCACTGTGTTCTCTCCTACTTCTAAGTCATATTTATCCACCCTGTTCATCATTGTTTGTGAAATAATAAAGACAATATAAAATGTAAAGAAATTAAAACATATCTTCACCCTCTCCCCTGCAGAGAAATCCAAGTGCTCGAAGTGCGGTCGTCTGGAGAGCCAATACCAGGAGGTGCTGACGGAAAAGGAGAATCTGGAGGAGGATAACGAGGAGCTCCACAAGGAGGTGGAGAACCTTAACAATCTGCTGACCCTGAAGCAAAGAGACAGTGCCAAGGAGAGGTAAGAACTATTATTAGACAGGATGTCAAAACTACCACATTGCTGCCAACCGTTCCTATTTTGAAGGAGTGGTTCCTACATATTAATGATTTTTTTTTTCAACCACAGAATAGAGTTTAAAACAACAAGTTTGTAATACTAGTATGCACAAGTAACAGACAGGATAGAGTATGATTTGTTTCTACAATTCTTCTCCAGTACTGTCCATACTTAAACCCCCATTACACCTCCATTAGACATGCTGTACAAAGTTTAAAGTTTAAAGATTCACATTTCTTATGTTTTGTGGAAAGGCAATTCTGTCAAATGTCATTGTAAAAGAGGGGTAATGTTGCAGAAATATATGTAATATTTTGTTATTGTCTTGTTTGTTCACCAGTCTAAAGGTAAAAGAGTCACCCTTAAAGAGAACACCAAACTCTACCCTCAGCCTGGAACGCTCTCAGACCTCTAGCAGGGCGTCGCCCATCTCATCGACCACACCCTCACCCAGACCTGGCTCCGGTAGAGCTGCCACACCCCAGCAGCTTGCCGCTGCTCTCAAGAGGCTTTCAGTCAAGCAAAGCCCACAGGGAGGGGCAGCAGGAGGGGGCGAGGACAAACGGGCGCTGTCCCCGGAGCCGAGAGAACGTAAAGGCCTCAAGGACCTGGGCAAGGCCAGTGGCTATGAGGATAGGAGAAAGTCACTCAACAGCATGGAGTCCAGGCTACAAGCACTCAGGAGCTCACAGGTAGGTTTGGTTCTGTGTCTCTAATGGTGGCTTCTTATATAGCACTTGTGGCTGTCACGCTGTGCTGCTCTTGATGCTCCAACATTTTCACCCTTGGCTTAGCGGCCTAGCAATATATAGCACTTTAACATGCTTGTTTTTCACCTGGGTGGAGAGTGGCAAACATTCATTAATGTCTTGCCACAGCTCATTAGAACTGGGCTGAGATTGGAACCCTAAACCCTGTGATTGAGAATCAAGGGAATGAACATCTTAGGCAAACAAGAATGTTACTCAAAGAATAACTTTTCAGAAACAGTAATTGTTTGAGTTTAATTTTTCTTATTTTATTGATCATTAGGCACACAGTGTCTTGTATGAAATCCATCTATGCAGTTACATGTACATGTACACCAATTGTTAATCAGACCCCCACTTGACTTTCATCTTAGGGTTTTTTATGGTCAGTCAGTCATGCACTTGGTAATTTTTTTAACCAAACCACAAAGTTGGGGCAGTTTCCACAAAAGGCTATCTGTTCTATTTTCATAGGATAAGACCATCAAGGATATGAAGAAGCCAGCTGTGAAACCAGACTTGAATTCGACTGGAGGGGGAGGAGATGGAGGAAAGAAGCAAGCTAGATTTGTCTTGCCATCTAGTAAAAAGTTTGAAAAAACCCTTGGCTCCACAGGAGGCTCATCCAGATCAAAGTAAGTACTTCAAGCATTTTTTCTTCTTCTTCTTCTTCTTCTTCTTCCCCTCTTTGGTTTCCTCTTTATTTTTCAAGTGATGAGTTATGCTATGGGAACCACTGCTCTGTGGTCAACTTGGGAACATAATTCCTATCTTCAACCCTAAACCTAGCACTATACCTAACCCTAACCCCAAACCTAACTTTGGACCTAATCTAGAACTTGACAGCAACCCTATATCTTTTGCCAAAATGAAACTTGGAGCAAATGTTCAAGTCTTCTGAAATATATGTACATTTAGTTTATGCACATAAATCAATAGATGCTGATTCTCCACACTAATAAAGAGTGACATCTCTCTTATTTTCTTTTTTTTTTTCTTTTTTTTTCCCCCAAACATGATAGAATCCATTTGATATCCAACGGAACAATTTTTTTTTACTATTTTCCATTTTGTTTGAAATTAATGAAAAAACAAAAGACAAAAATGAGTCCTGATGCTTTGTGTCAGGAATACCTTATCTGGAATGTGAGCATGTTTGTTTTTGTCATGTTTTGATACATATGACATGCAATCAAAGAAAAACAAAAATGTCAGAAAAGTAAGAAAGTTGTTTTTGTGGTGCTCTCTTCAAATTTTAAAGTTGTGAATAAATGTAGTTTGCTTTTGATCGAGTTAATTTTTTTTCTTCAAGAATATTGTGATTACAAGTTTTTTTTATATTTTATTTGTCTTTGTCTTTTTCTTATACAGACTGAACAGCACAAGGTGAAGAAGAATTTTAAATGCTATTCAACCATATGCCTCAACATTTAGTTACTTTCATTTCTTGCTCTAGTCATTGACATGACCTTAAAAACATGGAGAATATGTGCACACTGAAAAGCAACAAAGCAGGCCTTAAATTGTATTATATTCAAAAGTAAAGATCAAATGTTTTATATCTTCTTGAGAACAAATTTTTACTGTTACAACAATAAACAGAACAATCATGCATGTCTTTCTTTCTATCAATTTGATGTATTTTTGTATAATGTCTTTCATTGTTCCGTCTTTCTTTCTTGTATTTTGTCTTTCTGAAACCTATAGGCCTCCAATGGATGATAATGAAGTGTAGAAATAGTAAAGTATTCTTTATATGTGTGTTGTTCCAAATCCATCATTTTTCTAATACATTCATACCAGCTTATGTGAATAATAATAATAACGGTATTGATGATTATATAAAAGTGCTTTAATACACACCCACATTGTACACATACACATAACTACCCAAATCACACGTCATTGTGTATATTTTGTTGGGTCGATGTTTTTTTAACTAACAATATCATAAGCTACAGGTATGGCAGAGTGCAAGGTGTTAAAACTATGCTAAATAAAGAATGGAAGAACTGTTATTCACATTGCCAAAAATTTGATACGAGCTAAAATTTTACATGCAGCATGATTTATATATATCAAGTGCCATGTGAACAGTAGACACACAGCTCCATAAGTATATAAATTATTGTAATGATCAAATACAAGAGTGGCTTTTACAGCAGTTGCACATACTAATACCCAAGTCACAATGATGGGACCGACACCAGACCGGCACCAGACCTAACAAAAGAATATTTTACCCGAATTGCTAAGATTCACTACGTCTAGAGTTGGTTTGGTGGTAGTACTTGGGTTTAAAAGAAGCATGAATCAGAAAAAGTTTGACAATGGGTTTAAATCAAGCAGTGTGGCTTGCAAGTATGTGTACTCATTTACAGTGATCCCTCATTTTTTTAAATGTGGAAGTCTACTTTGAAACTGAATGATTTAAGTGCTCATGGTGGTGACATGTAAAGTTAGTTCCATTGTATGTCCTCAATACCATAACTGTATTAGAACATATTCAGTTCACGAATATAAGGCTTGAAACCCTTACCCTAGCATAAATCATGAAACAAAATATAATGTTTGATGATAGTGTTAATTAGTTTAGCGGTGAAAAAAAAAACTATAAAATAAAAAGAATTAGGCACATGAATTTTAAATTGTATGGAATTGTCTGATAATTCAAGAATTTCAGGACAATACTTCAATATAATTTTACAATTCATTTATAGTAGTCAGAGATTTTTAACATCTGTATCCCCCCCATGGTGAATTCAAGTGTTTGCGGTTTCTAAGAGCATACAACATACATGTTACAAAATTGCAATCGCAAGCTATTAAAGAGTGTTTGCAAAGAGTACTAATCTAATATGATTATACTGCGTACTAATACAATCATTATTGGTGCTGCTTGTGTGGAAATGAATATCATATGCCTCATTCTTCAAAAAGAGAAGGAAATTCATTTTTTATATACCATTTACATGTTTTTTTTTATACCACATACATTATGTCACATTTTTGGAATCCCCAAGATTTTTCTTGGTTATTCCAGTGCACAGTTGCATTTTCTAACCTTTTGGGCACATTCACATATTTGGTTTTGAATATACCGGTACTTAAAAAAACAAAGATACTCATTTTTATATAGTTTTTATATGGCATCATTACTCAGTACTCAGCTGCATATATATCTTTTTTTTTAATGGAAATAAAAGTTGTTCACTAACCATTTTGGCACATTCACTAATGGTTAGATCTAAGGTTTTATATTTTGGATATGGAATGAAACGGAATTAAACTCGTTTTTTATAATTGTCAGGTTTTTTATACCACATTTATCAGATTTTGAATTCCCAATATCAAATCTAGATATGCAGCTGTATTTATATCACTCATTTTGTAATGGATTTTTTATTGCATTTCATTGCTAACCATTTGGGCACATTCACATACAGTGTAATTGAATTCATAATGACTAAGTACTTTTTATGTCACTGTGCACTGCTAATACGAGATGGTATTGAGCCTGTATGAAAACAAAAATTGATTATGGCAAAAGACTGAAGACCACATATTAAGGTCCTATGGATGGGGACATTTATTCCTGATTGTCGTTTTTCAATTGCTGTAAGTATTTTCTTGTAAGTGATTAATTAATTTTTTTTTTAATTAGTGATGGTTTTTTTCATAATGCAGAAAAATAAATAATGCAAGAAAAATTCATATGCAGAAAATTACATAATGCAGAAATATTATTTCATACTTTTTAAATTTGCACCTTTGATTAAAAGCATTGTTCTGTGTATGGATGTTTGTATCAGTTTCTAGTTCATGTTTACTGACATGTACATGTTCATTACATTTGTATTTGTATTGCTGTTTCTCAATGAATGATAGTAGATTGTCTTTTGAACAATCTTCTCATATTTTCTTTGTATCACTATAGCCTGAAGAACAACAATATCTAAGAGACAAAATATATGCAGAACACTTATCCTGAGAGTAAAAAAATATGCACATTTTTCTATCACACAGAGACTTTCTGTAACAACATCCACTATGCATTCTTTAGAATCTCTTGATAGAAATCGTTATAGTAAATTCAGATTGTATACAGATGTAGCTCATAACGTGGACATTCATTAAAGTGGTGAACAAATATATTTGTACTTTATATTGACTGGCAAACTAATAATTATGTAGCCCATACAAATTGATTTGATGGAACAAAGAGAAGGCATGCAGGCATGTGTTTTTTGTTTCGTGATAAAATGTAAAAATTTGAATGTATTGCCTGCTTTTGTAATACAGGAGTTTTCATACATGTAGATGATAGAAGTTGTATTGTTCGCGAGCATCGATATCTTTTGCTTGAGCATTTGATTTGTTTTAAAAGATTGTCTTTTTATCCGTGTTTAATAGAGCCAGTATGATGACATAACCTTGCCAAATACAGTTTCACTTGCACGACAAGAAACGTTGTAAGCCGTCCCGTACAGTAGTAAGAATACTTGCGTATGTAAAGGTAATATATTGGCGCTTTATTGAAAGAGTATATTATGCGAATGTAATCATTAAAAGAAGTATTTATGAGCTAGGTGAGCTAGGTGTATTCATATGATATTGGTCAGAAAATACAGGAATTAGTCAAGATACACTTTAATCCTATATTGCACACATGTACATGTATATAGCATCATAATTTGTTATTTCCACATTTTTGGGTCTCTTATTTGGGGTTTTTTCCCAACCATCTGTCTGACTGTCAGCACAATGAAAGTCACATGGACAAAGGTCAAAGGTCATTTACTATTGAGATGATACAGATGGAAGCAACATTGGAGGTGAAGTCAAAATCCCGAAGTTTGATTCACCAAATCTTCATGCTCCAGTGCTTTCTTACTTTATTTTTATTCTTCTTTTTTTCCTTTTTTCCTTTTTAAAAATCTTCTTTCTGTGTAATATACAATATTCTACTTCCCCTGGATATGAAATCTGTAGGTTTCAGGTTCTACACGAAGTATACAATATTGTAATCATTATTTTGTAATTTTAGGAAGATTTTTGACAAAGTCCATCACAGGACTTAAATAGTTTTAAGTTTGAAACTAGTCTTTACAAAGGTTCTCCTTAGGAATGTAGGAATTTTGCAGCAACAGAATACAATAAAGATGTACCATTTCATTCAATAAAGCTGTCACCCTTGATTTTCACAATTGAAATCCGTCCAAATCAACTACAGGTCTTTCTGCAGCACAATAGCTGTGCATAGAATGGCATAACAATATAACCAAAATAAAATGTTAAACATGGGGGGAAATCAGCACCCCATTATTTGAAACAGTTGCACATTTATATGACATGTAGATTACAAATGTAATTAGAATCATTACAATTTATTGCATAGATCATAGAAATGTTCATTAATTTTTAAAAAAATCATTTTTTTTCTCTATTTTATTTACCAATGCAATCTACCTGTACATAGTTGTATGTAGTTGCTGTTGTTACTTGGTCTGTGGTAAATGAGAAAATTAGTAATGCTAATTTTATTTTAATTCCCTTCATTAGCATTATCATGCGTCTATCAATTTTATATGTATAAGCTCACTGTAATGTTCTTGTATCTTAGATCAAATCTTTATTCTACATTGAATGTGTGCTATAAAAAAAATGAAGTGTGTCAATGTCATGTGAATCCTGCCATAAGCTTATACTATGCGTGTACTTAAAGATTAATCAAAATTTAGAATATTCATCTATCTGTGAAAAGGAGTGTGTTTAGGAGTAGTTCAATAGGCATGGAAAGAAATGCTGTTATAAATATGAGTGGAGAAGTCATCAGAAGTGTTCATTATTTAGAATTATATGAAACTAAATTATTGAATAATACAGTAAATGCTCTAAACAAATACCCAGCCTGTGAAGGATTGAGAGAAATTTGCTTCATTGTACAGAACTGTAGCAAAGTATGTTTAACTTTGTCATCAGAATAGTGATGTCGTTTTTTTACCTCAAGACCTGGAGGAATAAATATGTTTTCAGTAAGCATCATGTTTCAAGGTCAAGACCTAGTCCAATTAAGATCTAGAACAAGTCCATGTAGCCTTGACAAAGGATGGAAAACATGATGCTGAGTTGAATAATTCACCAATACTATGATATCAGTTTGATTTCGTCGATCAGAAAATTACAGTCAGCGCTCTGAATATAAGCAGGTAAATTATTCAATCTGTAAAAATCCTCTTACTGGCAAAATTACAAATTGACAACTCCCTGTGTGTGAGAGCACTTGTAAAATGTTTCATTCATTAAACAGAATTATTATTTTTTATGCTTAAATTGGCAAAAAAGCTTAGGGAAGATAGCAGACCATTGTTCCATCGATACCCTGAAAAATGGAATATTGACTCATGTAATGAAAAAGTAGATGTGAAATGTCATACATGTATATCTGTGGGGAAATGTTCTTTTATAAAATAGTGATCAATCTCTGTACAACAAATGAATCTTTCACAGTGGTTGTTGATTATTTTACACGTTTTTTCACAAATAATCATTAAAATTATTTTTGGTTAAAGAAATACAATAAAAGGTGGACTGACTGTTTGGGAACCCATGTTCTTTTTCTTCCGGTGCTCATATAAAAGAAGGAAAAACTACATGGAGTATTTCATCCAAGTCCTTCTAATGGTGTCTAACAAAAACAATATCAATTTTCTCAAAAACTGGAGGCTGATATTACATGTAGGTCTTCCAATGTTGAATCAAATGCTCATGAAGGGGCATTGAACGAAATAGAATTACAAGGTCATGTATTCGTAACATTTTGATATTTTGTGGATTGTGTTGTCACTATGTACATGTGCATAACATACGTGGACAAGATATAGGGGAGATATACCGAATCGTTCAAATGTAAAACTATTATGGCATTTTGTTGAGATTGTAAGCATGTGTTTTGAAAGAAATTGTGTTTAGCTGCAAATTACTATACCTTTGACAAATTAAAAAGAAAATAACCATTCCATTCTTGTACTAAATATATCCTTGCTTTTTAATTTAGTCATCATTCCATCAAAAGGTCTTGCTTGGTACATATAGCCTATAGTTTTTAAGAGGATAATTGTATTATAATTTTGATTCAACTTGTGTATGATATGTGTGAATATATGAATGCATTCAAAGATAATTTCAATGATATAGCTCGAAGACACACATCAGAATAATGCTACTACTTACGGTTAGAGCCAAATTTAAATGATTGTATAATGCATGTATAATAATTTCCTACATTGTTTTCAACGGTAGCCTGATAGAAATACTCATAGGTTTACTTTGTCAGATTATTATATATATTTACAGGTAGGTCCCGAGACATTTATTCTGGAGATTTTTAGGTTTTTTTTAATAGATATGAGTCTATGTATATATGTATATACATTACCTCACGCTTGATAGCCAATGATGCACTACCTACTTGTAATGTTATGTATAATCTAGAATTCTGTACTGTCCCATTTCTATAGAATTGTAGAAGAATTGCATCCCCTTGACTAAGGATTTGTCCTCTTTACTTGCTGTGTCAATCAGGCGTATATTTGTATTTATTAAATAAAAAGAATAACCCATTGAGAGAACTTTGTGTGAATTTGTTGTCTTTTTGTTGTTTCGACAGGGTGATTATTTTTCAAATTTGTTGTGCAATATCAAGGTAACTAAATGATTTTTTTTTTTAAATAACATGATGAAAATTTCTTTACAACTATTATTTGGGTACTGGTATAGTCATGTACTCCCTTCAAGTACCAAACTGAGAAACTCAGTGGAATTTTCCCTGCATTTTATTACTGGTACTGATATACATGTACATTCAACCACTTTCACCTTTCAACATATTTTCATTATTCTGCTATTTTGAACTCATCATTTTGTACTCCTTTTTTTGGTATCTCGATTTCTTGAGGAGTTTTCCTTGTTTTATCTGCTGTTAAAAGTGTGGATAAACGTTCTATATTTGTGACAAATTCATACACACGGATGTTCTACAGAAAAGAAAACTGGTACAATAAACAAAACAACAATGATATGAGGACGGTAGATCACAATTAATCAAAATGATTTATTCACTCATTCAAAAAAATCTGTAGAAATGTAAATCTAAAAAACATATTTTTATTTGAATTACAGTGGGTTCTACAATGGAAATCTGGAATGGAAACAATTCTATACTTTACAAGAAGAATTCTATTTAACTCTTATCGTGCCACAGGGCTAATCCCCTCTGTGCCAGG
>BEXV01000004.1:558554-575585 GCA_003118195.1 Hemicentrotus pulcherrimus | reverse complement strand
ATTAGTATTATTATTATTATTATTTTAGATTAGAGACTGTTTTCAAATTTAAAAATGTTTAGTGACAGGATGCTCGAGACTTATGTTAGAGCATTGGGTTTGTTATTCTTAATTGAATTGTGTCATTCCAGAGTATGGTAATCAAAAGGACTTATTATTCAGGTACTTTTGCACTTAAAGATTTGTAGAAAAGAATACAAAATTAAAATTAGCTGAAGTTTTTTCTATGTACGTTTAATGTTTATATTCAATCAACGTCAAGATAGAAATACAAATATGACCTAATCCAGATAATATCCAGAAACGACAAGCCTATTATTAAGAGTTACGGCTTCAGCATTTTATTGTATTTTGCACTTCTTACTTCTCATTTTAGTGACCACAATTGATTGTTTCCACGTTGGACTTGCACTACGATATAATTATATATGGCATTAACCTTAATTAAATCTTTCTCAACGGACCATGTTAAATTATTAACAATCTTCTTCATCATATTTTGTACTGAACCTATTCTTTACGAGCTTTGCTTTTTATTAGGTTTCCTCATATTTCGTCACTATCAAATAAATATAGTTGTCTTCTTGTAAAAGCTGTTAAATAACTTGATCAATAAAGAAATTTGTAACATGTATCTAATTTCCTTTTGTGTGATTATAATTTACAAAGTATATTGTTTTATATTGTAATCTTTGCATTGATACTGATACTGAAACTGGTTTCCAAAAGGAAAAAAAAATTGTTTTCCATATTAACAAATTGCAATTTGTACTCAAATTCCCCGTTCAAATTCGTGGGGCATAAATTTCTGGTGTTTTTTGTTTCCTCTTCCAGGAATCACAAAAAATGCAATTCTCCTTACCGACATTACCAATCAATCAATGTGATTTTACTGATTTGTTTTGTGAGAAAATCATTGAAAGAAATGCCAAGAAACTTATGATTTGTAATAAATCATTTTATATAGGATTGGTCACAATGTGTCTCCTTTTATTTGAACTAAGTTACTGATATATGATTATTTTGCAAACGAGTAATCGTTTGTGCCATGTCTATTGTACTATGGAATTTTATTTTAACTGTTCTGTATAAACGTTATGCTTTTTGATGTAAATATGTTCATAATTATCCTTTACTAATTCTCATTCTCCTTCTATTGCAACGGCTCCCTCTCTTGTCCCTCGTTCTCCTAGTCATCTTCCTGTTCCTTCTCATCTTCCTGCTCCTTCTCCTCTTCTTCTTCCTCCTTCTTCTCATTGATCTCTATTCTCATTAGTTCATCATTGTAAATCATCGTCATCGTCATCGTCGCCATTATTATCTCCATTATCACTTTCATCATCATCATCATCATCATCACCATCTCAATCATCATCATCATTATCACCATTTCCATCATCATTTTCATCATCATCATCATTTTCATCATCATCATCATTATCACCATCTCCATCATCACTTTCAACATTATCATCACCATCATTATCATCATCATCATCATCATCACCATCTCCATCATCATCATCGTCATTATCACCATCTCCATCATCATTTTCATCATTATCATCATTATCACCATCTCCATCATCACTTTCAACATCATCATCACTGTCATTATCACCATCATCATCATTATCACCATCTCAATCATCATCATCGCCGTCATCATCATTATCACCATCTCCATCATCATCATCATCATTATCACCATCTCCATTTCCATCATCACTTTCATCTTCATCATCGTTATTATCGCTATCACTATCATCATCATCATCATCATCATCATCATCATCATCATCATCATTACCAGCAACAGCAACTCAACCACCAAACATCATTTACTACTAATCCACTACACACACTTTAAGACAAACTAGTAAAGATTCAAAGAATAAACCCAAACTGTTCTGTTTAATCCCTCCACATCAGTTTATTTAATAAATGTTATACATTGCTATATTACAGTACATGATTCTAAATAGCATACTCACAAATAAAATCATTTAGGATAGAGGAATGATGGAAGATAAAAAAGAAATCATGATATAACACATACATTAACAACATCACAAAAGACAAAATGATTACACATGTTGTATTATAACTGGATTTGATTAATAAACCATACTATGACACAGACTATGTTATATAAAAATCATGTATTTTCAATACCTTGCAACTTCTAAATTTTTGTACAAACGATAATAAAATACTCACGATAGTAATAATTCCTAACGTATATTGGAAACATTATACACTAAAAATAGAATGAAACTCAGTTGTAATATTGGGAATATAACATTTTAAACATGTATTACATTTCCAAATACAAATCAGCAGCTCATGATGATGACATGCAGTAGAAAAATCTGTGTGATAGCATCGCTAGTCCTTTAAAAAAAAAGTAAAATAGCTGTAGGCTATACTCACTGTTAATTTAATATAAGAAGGGATATCATTTTCCAGCTCAGTATTTCATTAAATTACATCATAACCTTATACTCCCTTACATACCAACTAGAAACTGGAATGAAAAAAAAAAAATGAAAAGTCAAATCAAATAAAGATACCATTTTGTGTTGGAACATAATATACAGGGGTCAGTATTAACAGGGGCCCTTTCAACAACATTCCCTCAAATTTCTGTCGATTCAGACCTCCCATGGTCATGATCTTAAAAGATCTGAAAAGATCTAAAAAAGATCTAAAAAAGATCTAAAAAGTGTGGTTCATTTCATCCTGAATCGAAATTTCTAACAGTTGCAAGGAAATGAAATATGGCATTCAGCTTGAGGTTTGGTAGCACACATAATGAGTTCATTGTGCACAAATCTGGAGTTGTAAGGTGTTGTTTATTTTTATCAGCACATTAAACATTCCTTTCTAGCATTACACATTTTGTTACGGATCTGTTGGAAACTATCTGCAGATAAATGTTTTATAAAACAAACAATATGTTAGTATGTTTTATAAAAAGACATACACAAAACATAAAAGATAATATAAAAAATAATTTAAGCTTTACAAAGTAACATTAAATGATATATATTAATAGTACGAAACATGTGAACATTTATATCGTTTACAATTCTCGTTATAAAAATGCATCCTTAATATTCACTTTGGATGGATAAAGATTTGCATAAAAACACAAAACCATAAAATTAAAAAGTCATAATGAGTACAAGAAATGTGTTAAGATTGTCATTGCCTGACATAGCAGTAACTTTGATAGCATCAATGGAGTTTTCAGAGGGAGCGAAATACTTGTAAGGACAAGTTCTGATGAGACAAGAAATATAACAGATATTTCATTTCTAAGTGTGATTTCAATTATTACAAGGAGGCCAATAATAATGTAGTATCTAAAGATGTAGAAACTAAATGGCCGTAAGTCCATGAGCTTTGTATAAGCACTAGCTGTAATGGAACACTCACAAAATTCTTAGGATTGAATTAGGGCAACCATTATACTTACTTTTTAAAACTCAGTCACATAAGAGAATGCAAACTGTACTACCTGGGTACCATATACAACTACAACTAGGGCCGCATAATTTCTCATGATTAAGAATTAAATGTAGAAATTACTCCTTAACCCATGGACTACTGACTTCTATCTTTCCCATAGGCTTTAATGCGGGAGCAACCCGCTTCCATTAGGCGACGTGTCAATATAAGTTTCATGGTATAAAAACAGGTGATGAAAGTACAGTAGTACAATATAAAATCTTACATACACACACAAAGAAATAATGATTATTATGATGTACTCTCTGTACAGTATATGATCATTTTAAAAAAGCACCAAGTTGAACCAACAGCAATGCAAACACTTTCAAAAAAATCATCCTTAGGTAATTTCCTGTCTATCACATATCGTAATGTGTGACTGCCAAAAATGACATAATACGTAATACGTAATCCAAACTGGACTTTAACTTTAGGATTCACAATTTGGTACGGAAATTAGTCTTAGATTGATTTTTTTTTAAGTCTTCATGATAGTGTTAAGCAATCTTTACATAAAGATTGTTAATGATGAACATATTGTCTGCACTGAGAAACAGTAAGGCATTAACGCTGTATATAGACTCATTAAGGCCCTTCTGTTTCTTGTCAGATGATCTATTGTATGCACACATTATATAATAAAGCAAAGAGCACCTACACAATCTTACACACATGTTCAGAGTATCAATGGGGAATGTCCCCCAGATAGGATGTAAAAATAGTGGGGTCCTTAAATCACACTTGTCCATGGGTCTATCTATGTACATGTAGCTTGGAGCAGTAAAAGTTGAAACTTAAAAATATGAGGAACATTGAAAGTTGAAAAAGGGGGGCAGCAATAAGCAATGAGATTTCCATTCTTCCTACCGGTAGTTTAAAATGAAGCCAACAAAATCTATGCAGGCAATGATAACATTAAAAGCATTAACACTTTTTTTGGTGACGGAAGACCAGATATATTATACTTTATCCTGCATTTATGTTGAACATTTTCCATGAATTTGCACCAACATGTCTTTATGAGAGCCAGAAATGTCTTAACTTGAAATTTGTGTCTTTTACACAAGGTTAATGCCCTTTTGGCTCTAAGCAATTGAAACTGAAATTCTATGCGAAGGAAGCAGAACTTTCAACCTTGGCTTCCATTCTTCTAAACCTAATCAATATTGAATGGGAGTTGAATGGTAAAGAATGACTTGGGAAGGTCTCTGTTTGTGAAGGAGCGACTAAAAAAGCTGCCAAAAGAGAGGGGAAAAACATGTTATTGTTGCTATTTTTTCAAACATTCACGTTCATTACTTTATGCTGAATCTTGAATCTTGATCAATATCGTATGTGAGTTAATGGTAAAGAATGACTTGGGAAGATCTCTGTTTATAAAGAGGTGACTCAAAAAGCTGACGAGTGAGAAAAATAATTGTATCGTTGCTATTTTTCAAACATGCTCCTCTGTTGCAAAATTATGAAGCAACTCAGCAAGAGAGTGCTCTCAGTTATAGATTGGATGCCAAGTCACATTATGGGCCCTGGGGGGTGTTTCACAAAGATCCTAAGTTGAACTTATCTCTTAAGTTGGACTTAAAAATTATGGAGAGCCGTTAGCATCCTTGAAAATATTTTGTAAAAGTTTTTTTTAAAGGCATAAAATGTTGATTCAAATCATTCATATTTTCTATTATCATGGGAGATTTCATGTTCTTGATGTAGAATTTATGAAAAGTCTAAAATACTTGCAGTTTTGCATTTGAAAATATTTCATTAAAGGGCTACTAATGGCTCTCCATAATATTTAAGTCCAACTTGGAGTTAAGTTCGACTTGGAATCTTTGTGAAACACCCCCCTGGTTCCCTTAGCTACAAAACAAAATGAAAAAAACATAATTTATATTACAATATGTGCACAGACCCAATGTGTAAAACCTTCCACATACACTGTATCTATCTATCTACTAAATAGCTTGGAAGGATTCCAAGATTCCAGGTATCTTGATGTTTAAAAAAAAAAGAGTAGATACTATCCTGGCCCCTGGAAGAAAAGGTAATCTTTGTTTCGTAATACTTTATTTTGAAGCTTAAACAGGCATTACTTTGGACTGGAGCCATTTCTCTCTTTGAATCCCTTGCATTTTCAAAGGCATGGTGAGAAGAAATTAAATCCTTCAAAATGTTTTATTCATGTGGCGCTATTGTGGTGCCTAGATTTGACAAATGAGGCAAACAAAATTTCTTGTCTCTCCCTGATGATAGTAAACACTGAAAAGGGTATATCGTAGAATTGCAAAGTACAGATTGCGCATCAGTGCACGGCTAAACACGACTGCTCTTTTTCAGTATGTGTGAGAATATTTTTTGATGAGAGGAGGGAGAGGATATTCCTTCATGCCTGATCAATGAAAAGTCTGTTGATGTTTTCATTTTAAGGCACATCATTTATAAGATGCATGTGCTTCATTTTGTTTTAGATGCCAAGACATCCCACTCCTGACATTTTATAGAATTTTGTCCTCCCGCTGTCCACTTTACCCTCACTTTGTGTACATAGGCACGATCCTCTCAGAGTTGATATCCAGAGTAGCAACATAATGAAGAATGAGGGTTCAATGTTTGAACATTGAATAGTGAAACATGAGTGTATTGGCACTTCAAAGTGTCAAATGTACTCCATAAAGTGTCATAAAATCCTCTTTATGACATCAATAAAATAATGAAATAATCCATTGGTATAATAAATTATATTTTCCCCCCTAAGGTTAGTACTTTATGCACTTATAATTGTTATGACTCCTTGTCCGGTTTCCAGCTGTAAATCATAAATTCCATTTGAAATTTTCTTCTAGGAATTACGTTTCAATTAACCCTGCCCTATTTAAATCATTTTTTTAATATGTTCCTAGTAACATTTGTTTTCACTTCTTGTACCCTTAAAAGCTATAAATCATTATTTCATAAGCTTATAATAATACTTGGAATAGTGTCTTTATATATCATACCAAGATGTCTAAAGTGATTGAACGTCTGCAATAAAGCTACACGATGTAAACTGATGGTTTGTAACCAAGGGGATCAAAATGTACTTTTCCCATGGTGATAACAATTTCAAGGTCTTACAGTACCTTTCATTTCAAATAGACTAATTCTTGTTGCAGCAGAGTAGCAGTAGAAGAAAATATCAATGTAACCAATTTGAGGGGAAAACAGGGAGTAGATTAGTGGTAGAAGAAGATATCAGTATTGCCAATTTGAGAGGGAAATAGGGAGTAGATTAGTGGTAGAAGAAAATATCAGTGTTGCCAATCTGAAGGGAATACAGGCAGCAGATTAGTGGTAGAAGAAAATATCAGTGTTGCCAATTTGAGGGGAAAATAATCATCTAGCCCTTCAAAAAAGATTAATCCCGTCATAGATTGTTTAGTATGATGAACTGCATTGCTATGAAAGATAAGTGATACCCTTGTAACCCATACAATTAACATCAGATATACGCTGCACTAGTCTCATATCTACCCAAGATCAGGAAAACAAAATCAGATGATCAGAGGGCAATGGTGATGTCTCCCCAATGCTGAAAAAAGCTGAAGGCTAAGGCAACAGATGCACGACTACTGGCATTGCTAGGTATTACGGTTTCCTTGGAAATATATACAGTACCAAATGCGAATGATCATAATACTCCTTTTCTTTTTATTTCTTTCTAATAATTCCTGGAGAAAATGGAATAATAAATGCATTATGCATCATTAGAGGTGAATCATAAATCCTGTGATAATCTGACTACACATCATCTGCTCAGAGCAAGAATGGAGCTAACTCACATACTTTAACACAGAGTTAATGACCTTCTGGCTTTGAGTTTGAGCATACAATATGTCCATGAACGCATATCCTACGTAAACATAAAGCATGCATATGCTTGTTTTTAGAAGGATAACGTTTTAGTTCGGAGCTCGGCCATTTAGGCACTGGATAATTCCTTCGGCAAACCTGACTAATCCTGTCATTATGGAGCTAGCAGCGAATAATAAGCCACTAATGTGGTAGATACCCTAGCATATCTGAGTGATGACAATTATGCAGCTTTGCTCTTCCCTTCCCCCACCCTTTTACTCTTAAAGATAAAGACCAGTTGGTCTTGCGATTACATTGTGAAAGAAACGTTGTGGAATTGATCAGAAAAGGTTGATAATCTAGAATAGTAGTGTGTACTGCAAGGTCCTGGAATCATCAAAATGATAAGAAATTTGGCCCAGTCTTAGTAAAGTTACAAGCACTGTACACAAAAAGATGTATATGGAACTATGCGACACTTGCACGATATCTTTCAGATCCAAAAAGATATAATAATTTACCAAATATATCAATAAGTAGGCGGTTTCTCGGCAAAATTTGTATCATCATGTATTAGTCAAAACATATTCTTTCAATTGATTGGTAATAAGAGCTTCCATTTCATTTTTAGAGAGGGGGCGTTTCCAAAACTGGTCTTTACCTTTAAAGAGAAGGCTGAATTTGGGTAAAAGTAAGATTTGTGAGATTTTACATTATATCAATTCCTCGGTGGAAGAAGATCCTAGCAGCAATGCAACATTACGAGGATTGCTCTTAAATGCCCTAATTTTCCAAATATGGAGACAGATAAAATAATTAAACTTTGGGCCACATTTTCATGCCCCACATATCCACATCTGCATGTAGAGCTTCAAACTTTTTCCGTTTTTGTTTTCAAATTCAAGTTTGATATCAACTGATTGCCACAGCTTCGACAGACAATTATTCTTGTCTCGACCTTCCTCATTACTATTACACTGTTTCTTACAAAATATAAATCGTGTGACCAGTATTCCACCTCATACTAAAGAAGAAACGAGAAAGGGAGGGAAGGAAGCAGATACAAGTTGAGCGACCAGTAGCATGATGCCATCCCCATCTTCCTGACATTTCAAGTGGGAACTGTCTCACGTTCGCTATTAGCACGTGACGTGTTTATATCCCCCAGGCCACGTCTCGTAAAAATTCATGCAAGTTTAGGATGGCCGCCACTGTTTATACACAAAAGCACCTCTTAATATCTTCACCCCCTCCGGCTCGTCTCCCCCTGGTTGTCTCAAGCAGCCATCGAGGGGTTCTAACTCGGCCTTGTATATTTTATTGCGTCTCAAATTTTAATGATAGTGGATATGCCTGCTTCAGATTATTCAATCTCAAACCACCATGATGAAAAGCCAACAACATGAGATAAACACACATGAATGTAGCAGCAGCAGCAAAAAGGCAATGTAAACATAGATTTCAAAGACTAATTAAAAAGATGTACACATAGATGTACACATTTAAGTT
This sequence comes from Hemicentrotus pulcherrimus, assembly GCA_003118195.1. Lineage (NCBI taxonomy): Eukaryota > Metazoa > Echinodermata > Echinoidea > Camarodonta > Strongylocentrotidae > Hemicentrotus > Hemicentrotus pulcherrimus. The sequence continues at coordinate 566,735 of BEXV01000004.1, read as the reverse complement.
CTCCAGAAACATTCATTAAACTTCGGACAAGAATTAAATATTTATTTGGTTTGCCTACAGTTTCAAATGCTGAATTAACTTCAAATTTGTTTATCAATTTTCCAGATTCTTATTTTAAAAAATAACAGGAGCAACAGAACATAATTTTTAAGCTGTAGTGAGCTCCAAGTTCAATATTAAAAAATATTTCCATTCCTGCTTTTTAGGTTAATAATTCTAAAAATGATTCCTTGGTAGGACGGGTTGAAACAGCATTTAAGTAATGATAATAGGTAAAATATCAATTCGAATTCAATGTATTCCCTTTGGTGGGTAATTTAAAGCTGAAATACTTTCCATAAAAGATATGCTATATTAAACAGATGTCCATATAGCATATTTTTTAATAGTTGCCTCTATGCATAATTTGCATCTCTTCGAGAGATTGTTTTGAAGATAAAAAAACATTTTTCTTTGCCATATGTGAAAAAAGAGATTGGTGTTGGTTAATGAGAGGTAAGAGAGAAAGATAGAGAAAGATGATGATTAATTAATGGGACTTTGTCCCATTTGCAGGCCACAAAATGAAAAGAATATGAAAGTACATCTTTAATATAGCCCAGCTAGTGTAGTTACCCTGGTTTCTTATGATAGATCATACACAATAGATATGCATGTCTATGTATGATCACTGGCGATAATAAAAACGTTGACACCTATCTCTGCAAGTGTTGCCAATTGCAAGACCTGTAATGTTTATGAATGCATGACATAACAACGCATCCCCCGTTCCTGATTCCCGCTCTCTGGTATTTGACACGTTCAGTGCTTTGACTGTCACTCTGCCATGATAATGTTCACATGGACAACAAACGTCTGCAAAGCATGGCAGATGGTTTTCAGGGAGTTGCCAACTTTCTGGCTTGATCAAACAATTGAAGGCCGGTGGTGTTCAAGCGTGCCTGAATCTAGCTGATCGCTCTAACAGTATGTCTACTCCACTGCATAGACTGATCGCTTTTGAAGATGGTACATGCAAGTACCTGTGTCAGGAGAGCCAGCGACTGCTATGGTAGCTAGCTACATGCTATGAAGCAAACTCACTGCATGGGAATCTCTACAATGTGCATGTATGAATCTTACCTGTAACTAACAAAGTGCTTAAAGTAGCAGGTTATAATGGAAAAAGGTTTTCAGGATTAGATTCAAGGACTTCACTTCTACAATCATATTTTAGCAATTAAAACTAGTAGGAAAGAAATCTTTAAATTTTGTCAAATTAATTTTATATGTCATCATCTATAAAAAAAAAAAAAAATTTTAAAAGGCCATGAATAACAGAGTCATAATGATTTATTTTCTAAATGAGGTACAATCAGGCAAAATGTATAGGCAAAGACAGAAGCTGACCAACATTATCTATTTTCAAAATAATTATAAATGTATATCTTTTGAAAATGTCATGAAGCCATGCAGCTTAATTGCACAAATCTTTACAGAAACTAGGCAATAAATAGACAAACTCGCATTCCCCTGCTCCCCCTTACTTATTTTATGCCCCCTCCCCACATCATGTATCTCATGGATCAAGGATAGAATAGGAACCAACCTTCATACCATTCAAATTCATGTCAGTTGTGTAAGTCTACCGATCATACTTTTAAAACTATATAGAAATCAATGTGGTTCAAAAGATGAAAATGGAAATAGCATAACTCAAAACAATTTAATTTCTTCGTTAAAAAAACATAACTTTTATGAAGACAAAAACTATATGTAAGGCATTACAATGGTAAACAATTGAAGAGCTTAAAAGGGGCGAGGCGGGGTCGACTGTTTGGAGCCAGAAGGGTGTTATCTCATGTACCTTAACAAAAAGTTTATTGCCCTTCCTGTTTTGAACATGTAAAATTACAGTCAATTAAGTTCTACACTTTATGAGAGTGCTTTACTGAGTTTACTCTCAAGTTCCTTTTGCCATAATTTACAGTGAAACTTCTGTATTTCAAACTAATCTCTTACAAAGGAAAAAGTAAATTATCATCTAATATAGAAAATAAGTACCTGCATTTATCCCACACAAACTATGCTAGCTAAATTGGGTGTCTGTAAGGCTTCTTAAGCAGGAGGTATAATGTGTGGAAGTTCAGGGTAACCGCTTCCCAAGCCAGACATGCACCAATTGTCTCCCCATCGCATCTCGTTTATAATTCCTTCAATAATTTTCTTGGTTGGCTGGTAAACTCATTGGGCAGACCGGTCCTCATTGTTTATGTCTAAGCAACCCCCAAATGGGTTTCCGGTGTAATCCGCCCTCTGAATAATGGAAGCGGCATCTAAAATAGTAGTTAGGCTGGCTAGAAATACGGAGAGCGCAGGTAGGATGAAGGGGCTTGCTGGGGGAGGGCACTTTGCTAGAAGGGTGGTGGAGGGGGGGGGGTGATTGAATCTTGTTGATGTACTTGACAGGCATATTAGACATACATAGGAACATGTATCTATGCTTTCACAACATTTTCAAAAAGAAGAAAAAAGAAATTTATGATAAATATTCCATATATTCCAATTACATTGCAAAAATATTTTATACGAATATAAAGCAATCTTGCCTTCTTAATTTCAAATCATTCAGCATGAGCAATAACTTACACAACTTTGACAGTACTGCATGTTTTTTCAAATCTAAGGAAACTTGCTTTCGGTCATTTCACGGATGATTCTTTGACGAGTTGAACTATAAAATTTGGAAATCAAATAATGTTCTTTGGATTTCAATTATTCTCTGAAATTGGGAACTGCAGCTGGATTCAAATCTGTATGAGAAAAAAAAATAATGCAAATTGGCTTCTTTGGTTTTAATTTTTGCTAAGCATCGAAAAACACAACCCCCATATATGTTATGATCTATTAACACAGTTAAGGCACGTACTGCCCTATTAGCTGAATTTTGTCCCTTTCATATTCAGAGTAAGAGTCTGTACCTGCAAGTCTAGTTGAGTCCTTGGCCTGCGATTGGCTTTCACATCAAAAACTTTCTCTCCTGTCAAGAGCGTAAGATATGGTCTCATAAAAGGGGGCTCCGAGGGAGTATTGATGTCTTGGAAATAAAGTCCTACAAATTAAGTTTCCGGTATTCTCGTTCATTTACCAGCCAAAAATAGAGCTAGATGACTGTTCCAATTCAAGGAATTATTCCCTTGAAATAGATTAATGATCCCTATTTTTTTTTTGTCATGCCATATTGTTGATTAGCATTACTGGCCTTCTCATTCATTATTAAGCATCTCATTAGTTCCATGTCGTCGTTGATGATTTCAAATCTCGTATTTGGTGAGAATCAAGGATATCTGCCACATTCTGGGACTGCCATGCAATAATCTGGAAATCAAGTAATTAATCATCCTTTAATTTTTAATTTACCACATAATGATGTCATGAAATGATTTCATCCCCCTACCCCCTGCACTCTCCATTTTATGCATGGGAAACATGTTTCATGCATCAATTTAATCCAGAATGCAATTCCAATTTCCTAGGCAACATTTTTCTTAAAATTCAGTGTCTACTCCTTGCATAAGAGTTAAGCTTAATTCTAGAATGCAATTTGGGTCATGCTGAAAAGGTAGGGACTGGATAGTGCCTGTATTGTGCCTACCAGAATTCAGTACTTTACCGTTATAGTAAATTTGAAAGAAACAAAAATGATCTCCCCCTCCCCTTTTTTCCCCTAAAGAATCCTGGAATCACCCCTGTACAATGTAATAGTGATTTGAGATTTAACTATAGATGTGTTCTATTATGGGTTAGCCATTAATCAATTCCAATCTCATAAAAGTGGGGGAAATTATTTTAAAAAAGGTTGATTACCTGGTGAATAAGTTGATTACACGTGGAATGGTATCAGTTCACTCGGACTGATTAAACAGTGACCCAGTTATTATCGGCTCTGATCTCAGCTCCGATCTTTGATTGGTCTGTGGTCTAGTGCTGATAATTATCATTAGAGACGTTATAATGTTATGGTTATTAACCCATGTGGGCCTGATAACATCATAACACACGGGTGGAGGCGAGTTACAATGAAAATAACCTAGTCTGGGCAGGGGAAGTATGAAATGCAAATATTCTGTGAATTCCATCATGGTTTGCTGTTTCTTCCTTTGTAGAAAACTCATCAAGAGAGGCATAACCCAACTGATCCAAGTCCTTTCATAAATATTGAGAAGTAGGAAGAGGGGGTTCTAAAATATTAACTTCTGTAAGGGGATGATGGTATAGGATGGTAGTATACATGAATTTCTGACTAATTTTAACTAGACAGTAAAATCAATGCAGGAAAAACATTGCCAATATGAAAATAAAACATTGTGAATTAGCAAACTTTGTAAAAACTAATTTTGCGAGGAGAAAATGCCCCTTTTTCTGGCTAGTTTCCCCCACAGAAGGATTTCCCATTAGTAGAGAACTACCAGTATTGAACTTTTGGTGCGCCTCCAAAATTTCAATTCAAAGCGGTTTGGACTTACTGATTACGTATCAAAAACAAAAACAACATGAAATATTTGTATAAGAAAGGATATTGAAAGGTATTGGCAGGGATTTTACCCAAGTTCATTAGCAAAGGCACTCAGAAAACACAGAAATACAAGAAGCAAATTGCTTTTTTAACACAGTCAAAAGGGATTGCTCTGCATGATACTTCCCAAATACGCTTATTTTACCCAGCTTGAGAGAGGTTTATGAACAATTCAACCACTCTGTTTTAAGTCATATATTTCAGAGAGAAGATATATCATATTTGATTGATGGATCCATTAGCTTTGGTTAGTATATAGACAGGACAGGAGATAACGGAACATAGGTTTAAAGATAAAGGAGAGGGAGAGAGATGCTTATACATGTGACCGAGAACGTATGTAAGGAGGACTGTTCATACACAAGAAATATTGCGATTTAAATCTAAAATCGAATAATTTGGTTAATGTCTGTTCACATTAAGGAATAAAACACTAGAGATGTTTGACGCAGAATTGGCTTAAGAAAATACAATGACTCTCGGGGGGAACTTTCTTTTTGACAATTTTCTCTTGCTTTGTTTTACAACTTTAGAACTGGTTCCTTTAAAGAGCAAACGCTAAATAGCAATCATGGTTATTCACTTTTAATGCAATGGTTATTCACTTTTAATGCAATGTGAATCAAGACCTTAGCTCTGCATCTCAATCGTTATGGAGTATTACAAAGTGCTTTTTTAATATATTTACAGACAATCCTATCGGTAAGACTTTAATAGCAGTTCCCAAAAAATCTCACTAGTTATTATGTGTGAATGGAACTCTGGAGGAAGTACAAGGATGCTGCACTCCTGACATCAACCTCAAAGAAACAGGGACCGCATCTATTAATCACCAGGGCCATCTAGATGTATGACAAGCCTGTGTAAGGCTGGCCATGCACCTTCTTAATGACTAACCACACAAACAGTGATAGGGAGATAAAGAAGGAGCTATACGGAGATAGCGAAGAAGCCGAACAGAGAAGTTTGGCGTCTCCCGTAGTGACAAAACGTTGTTAATTAATCACCTTGTTAATGGGTATTCGGCTCGGACATGGGGAATTCGACTGGCCTAGTCACCTACGGGGAAGACTGAAGTACTGACATCGTTAAAGATGGGATGATGTATGAGTATCCGTTTTATTAAGTTCTTGATGGGATAGCCTTGTTCTCGTGGATGGCAAAACATAGGCTATTGCCCTTTGATATCTGGTATTAATCTGTAAGAAAATCCATCAGATAGAAATGAAAGCCATAGGTCCCTTTGGTTGCTTACCTACAAGCAGGAACTTATTAGTTAGATGAAATAATCAATAAGTAATCAACCTCAAAACACCCTAATTCTATAACTATCATAAAATGCAAGAAAATAATAGTTATCATTTCATCATTTCTTAAATAAACTTATTTTTCTTTCATTACATGATTAATTACAATTATTTTGTGATGCTATGAATTTGTTGGGAAAAAGATGTGAAACAGAAGCCTTATGTATCACATGTGATTGATATGTCTCAGGCTACCTTTCCATGGCAAATCTCTTCACTAATTATTGCCTAAATACAATGTAGATGCATATATCTGGGTACATGTTCAGAAAACATCCTTGAATAAGTGAGCAAACCTTCTGCATCCTCATATTTTTCCATGAAGGCTCTTAAACATTTCACATTTCTCCACATTGTTACATAATTATGCATAAATTAAAGACATCTACACTCTACAGACTTGTAAAAGGCCTTTTAACCACACTTGATAATATGCAACTCTACACAAAAAGCCTTACAATACTCTTTGCCAGACCTGGTTTTCAACAAAACTGAATCGTGTCAATTCAGCTTCCGTTCTACTCATGATTAATGTGCAAGTACACAGATGCTTGTCAAATGGGAAGGAAAAAATATGGGCGTAAAACAGTAATGTGGGAATGTTTATTCTGCACATGCTGCTTGGCACACATACTTTCGATTATACTGCTCTCTCCTTAGTAACCAAGAAGATGTGGGATTTTTTTCTTGTCAGGCAGCAGCAGCACGGCAACGACGAGTGCCGCTAATGGCTGAATTAGTTCTCAGCGATACGTCTCGGTCGGATTACAAGATGTACTGTTCAATTGAAGTTACTTGGAATTAATATTTTCAGCTGGTTCACATATTACCCACCTCCCTTATTACCCATTTAATGGCCTGATTAGTTTGTCATTGTAATGTATTCTATATGATTACGCCCTTAAGTATTGGAGTGTATGAAAAATACCTCGCTTGAGCATTCATGCATGGGAAAAACATTTTGAATTAAAGCTATGCCACTTCATGAAATGACATACATATCATTCGTCAGTAGCCAGAAAGGCATCAATCATGTAAAGCACTTTACACTTTACCTAGACTAACACTCTCCTAGCTTTCTGACAATACACGCCTTAAGTTTACAGATTGACAAATACCATGATAGCTTTCTTTAAAAAGATGAAATGGCATTGATGTAAAGAGCCCTAGCTGTCTGTTAAAAATCAATAAAAAAAAGTACAAGGCCCCCCTTTTTTTTAAACAGTTCAAAGGATGTTTTCTTATCTTTCTTTGTTCAAATTCACTATCCAAGCATGGTGTAACCTGTCACCTCCACCTCTTCCTTACTAACTTCGCATTTGAACACATTTCCCCATCTACAGAACTTGAACAATAGTACTCAATTTTTACCTCTCATTAAATGACAATTCTGAAGGTTAAGGCAAACTTCTCGTCCACGTAGCGGAGGACACATTAATCAATTAACTGTCATCAAACATCTGAATCTAATATGCGCTACCACATTGGAGTATGACATATTGGGCAAATGAATGGATCGGTCGAGAGTAAATATGGATGGCGAGGGTATGAAGCACTTGTCTTGTACTTGTTTCCCCTGGCTACTGATGACCAACAAAAAAATGGGCGAGTTTATTTGTTCACATGGCAATTGGTTTGGCTGTATGAGCTCATTATATCACTAGCTATTGCCGAATGGGGTGGAGTAACTGAAATATTTATTTTCTTTCTTTTTTTGCTCATTGATCGGACTTCATGTTTGCCCAGGTACCAAACATTCTCCTCCCTGCTTAACAATTTCTGGCTAAAACAAGAAATTCTGTTTCAATGAAAAATAAATTTAAAAATAAATAAAACAGAACAAACACATGTCATTTGATTGGAAATGAGGTTCACAATGCACACAATTTATTGTTACCCCTAAGCCCTAAAAAGTTATGATACCACGCTCCACAACCCCCTCCAATTTAAACAAAATCCTGGCTATAGCTATGCAACTGGTTCCAGTTCATCTGTCCATGAAAATATAACAACACAATAATAAAATAAATGAACCATTCATCAATTTCCTTTTAAATTGAGACAGTGCATTAATGTATAATTTTTAATTAAATGAACTGATGATTGCCGACAGTTACCAGCATAATATCAAAGTGCAATAGACTTTTATGACAGAGATGTAATACCGATATAATTTCATGCATCGAAGGATGGATATAAATAATACCAGCTAGGTCATTTTCTACCAGCTCAAAAAAATATGGTAATGATGTATAACCATGGATGTCACTAGCAGGTAAGGATCCAGGATTTTGTAAAGGATGGAGGTGGGGGTGGGGG
>BEXV01000004.1:540333-558418 GCA_003118195.1 Hemicentrotus pulcherrimus | reverse complement strand
AGGGGGGGTGGGGCACAATTCCAGAAGAATTATAAAGGGATGCAATTTTGTTTTGCATTTTCGATATGCCAATTGGGTTTCAAAAATGGGAGGCCAACTGTACCCTCCTAAATCCGCCAAAAGGGGCAGGGGAAAAAAATTGGACAGGGGGAGGGGTTTTTAGTACTATTTAAATCTGAAGATAAAACGAGAACGAGGGAGTTGAAAGAGAAAAGGACATGATTAGAGGGGTGAAGAGTGTGATAGTGAATGGCAGAGAGAGGGTCAGAGAGGGAGAGAAAGAGGGAGGGAAAGAACGAGAGAGAGAGAGAGAGAGTGAGAGATAGAGGGAAAGGGAAAGAGAAAAGAAAGAGAGATATAGATAGATGGCCACTACTGCCATTTCCCCTCAAAACCAAAACTCACACTATCTCACTGTCATCAAGACTAAAACAGTAAGAAAATTTACTAAAAAACATACTCTAACCAAAAGCATCCTCCTCACAACCAAGGTCATAATGGCCAGTAGTATCAAATGACACCTTTCAAAACAAAGAAAATAGACAGATAACTCTAGTCATTACGAACACTAATTACGTGCATGTACATTGTATACCGCGAAGTATGGTAATTTCAATTAAGGAGTCATTCACAGGCGTTAATTAAAAATGTGCCTTAAAATCAAGCTAGCTAGTATGGTACAGGTTGTTTAATAATTCCTACCTAACAACATCATTAATCAATGAAATTAGTGAACGTTGGGTATTGATACAAGTTGTCTTTTATGTGAGAATATACAATTACAAAACTAGTTTTCTTGACAATATCATCTGCTGATAGCCAGAGGGGCATTAACTTGTATAAATTTAATGTCAACATCTCAACAAATGATATATTTTTACCTTCAAATTCTATAAAGCAGTCAACCCATCTTCTTTCCTGTTCTAAAAAAAAAATCTGATTACTTTTAAACTGCATCCTTTGATTCATTTTTCAATAACATTTTGAAAGTGGAAGCTGTTTCTAAGACCCACTTTTACATTAAAGAATAAGGTCTGAAAGGAAGGGGGTACTAATCCGTCTCCCGGCACAGACACGATTTGACACTTAAATCACATTAACAGCCATGAGCTTGGCCGAGAGTTTGTCATTATGTCAAAGAAGAGCAATCCTATCGGTCCAGAGCCTATTGATCAGTCTTCATAGTCTTATAATTCAGGCCATTTGTTATAACTGACATTGATTCTTTTCTGCATACTAGGGGGTCCTTGACTGTCAGTAGGGGGATGGGGGGAGGGGTGGTGTACTAAAAAGGAATGCCCTTGCCCTCCCACTTCTATCAAACACAAGTACCTATTGGAGTACGTTCAAACATCTCAGAGGCATTGTAATTCTCTGGCCAGTTTCTAGATCCTTGAGGGGTTTCGAGAGAGAGAGAGAAGTAGGTCCGAGTTAAGGCACAAGAAAGCAATCAGCATTCTGTAAATTTTGACCACGTCGTCGTCGGTTCATGTAGAATGGGAAGTGCTTCTCAGATGCCAGCCACTAACGAGGAGTCAGCATTTCAAAGGAGAAGTTTAAATAAGGGAGCATGTTTCGTAAAAACTGGAGCTGTGACTTCAATTTGAGAGATTTGTTCCATTGTAGTAGCAAGGATCATAGAATTAGCAACAGAATATATGGCTAGAGCACATACATAAAGTGGACATTTTTTTAAATCAAATATTTTCATGTCTAGACTGTTACACTTGGATGCAATTATGTCAAAACCAATTTTCCATTCCCATACAATTTAACTCTCTTTTTCCAGGTCTCAAACATTCTGGAAAGATGGATCTGAGCTATGACGATGCCTAAAATGAATTAAAATGTCAGATTTTCCCCCTTCCTTTAAAGTATAAAAAGTTTTATCTGCAGTCATGATTATTCGATTTGATTCCTAATCCCATATGTCTGCATTTGTTATGATGCTTTTCATTTACAGAAGCAATTTTTCGGAAAGCTTTCCTGCATCAATTATAATTTTGATGATCAAAACAACCCCATTTTGATTTACAAAACTTCCTTTACTACAAGCACAATCATCTATTCAGAATAACCAGGGAGATTCCTGGAATAATCCAGTTTCTCTAACAACATTGACATTAAAAATAGTTACAATTAATTTGCAGTTATTGTGCAAAGACAGCGAACTCCGTCTGAATGATTGATTATGCAAGTTTAAGAACACATCCAGGGGTTGGTAACGTCACTGGGCATTATTGAGACTTGGCTTATCTTGGAAGGTTTTTTTTAATCAAATCTGAAGCGTATCTTGCATTAGACATTACATGCACACCTGCTGCTAGCTAGAAGGGCAATAACTGTTATACACCGGTATCCTAATGTGGTGTTAATGACCTCCTCCGGCTCTTGGCAACATATTGCCTGTTCGTAACCAAAAGGGCACTAACTCTGTAAAGAATATGAGTTAATGCCCTTCTGGCTCCAAAACAGATGGCATCTGGAAGGTTCAAGTCTAATCCCATGGGACAATCAAGCTCTATGTCAAAATTATAGGCATATAAAAGGCAAATGAGAAAGATATAAGAAAATTTGTACTTTTTTACAACTCTATTCCTTTTTAGTGAAAAAATGTGGAGAGAGCGTACAAATGTATATGGCATTGACATTGGGATTGTAAAGAAATGTTTGTCATTGGTAATCGTCNCAGAAATAAAAAATGAAATAATGTATGAAAGGTACATTAAGAATAGGCAGTACATGAATTAACAATGAACATGCAATTATGCATTCTAGCAAAAACAAATCATGGATGGGAAGAGAACCAAAGAAAGGCCCTAGAAATTAAGGGGAAAAGGGCCCTTACAAATCTTAAAATAGTCTCATTAAAAAAAAAAACGATTAAGATGATTGTTTCCATGGAAGAAGAAAAAAAAAATCTGAAGAAATAGGGCATTTCTCACACTAAACAGATCGATGATGTAAAGCGTTTTAGTGTTGTTGTTTGAATGTCAAGACAAAAACAAGTCAATCAAAGCATCCGTACAGAATGATACAAAGCATGAAAGCAGTAAGAAACGTATCTGCAGAAACCGTAACAGTAAATTCTTCTCAAGATTCACTTTCAGAATCGTTTGCTGTTGATGTAATATCAAATGATATCATGCAATTTATGACCAAGTAACATGAAAAATGTTACTTTCACCAATCATGGCAAGGCATTTAAATTACTTTCGAGGGAGCAATTGCTGCAAATTAAAAACTACAAATTGCCTTGAACAGCAGAGAGAGAGGAAAAACTGTAAATACCATGGTCGATAACATTACAGATGCATCTTCCCATCTTTACGATGGAGGTTCAATGACCGACTTTAGTTATACACATTATCCACCTTAAACTCTTGGATGGAACCAATTAAAAAACATGAAAGCAATTTACACCAATCCAATATCAATCAAGCTTATACATTGTGTATGTGTCTCTCAAGAGACTTTTAGATAGCTTTTGAGAAGAATCAGTGCTTAAGCTGACAGTTATTTCTTCAATGTCTATATATTTTCAGAAGAATATACCGGTACTGTTAGAAATTTTCTTACAGCTTTCATGCTTTGTATTTGTACCAATGCTTTGGTCGACTTGTTTTTGTCTTGGCCTGAAACAACACGCGATTAAACACTTTACATGTCAGCTTCTGCTATACCCAATGGAAAACATTTATCAAAAATAATTCTTTAAATAATACCATAACATTGTACTACTTTGATCAGATTAAATGAACTTGTTCATACATTAAGACAAATGTTTATGGGATAATCCTAAATTGACTGTCTACAATACATGTAACACACCATTTCCTTTTTTTATATAAATATACTCTGCTCCAATTTGGCTAAAAGTACAGTGCTATTTACTGCAGTCTGACCTTACGCACGACTCACTTCTCCTTGAGAAACTGTATCTGAAAGTCTAACAATACACTGTTCACTTTCATTAAATATTAAGTCTTTCAGTAAGAACATCAATTCATTTTGCAATCACATATTAAATGACACCCCCCCCCCCCCCTCTATTCAAATTGTTGAAAATAGTTAGGGAGCATTAAACTCATTACTCGGTAATACATCACTGACATCCAACTTCAGTCCCATCCATTGTTATAGCTGTCAGCTTTACAGGGGAAGGTTAGAGGGGCTCCAATGCAAGATTGAGCTTCTTTGGTCGCTGAGGTGATTCTCCTTTAAAGTGGTTTTGGAAATTAGCTTTGACTTCGCCATGCAAGGGGCTAAAACTTGATGAACTGGGGTGAAATTGATGAATGCTGCAAGCTATTTAGATCAAATTGGATAACAAGAGATTTATTTTTTAAAAATCAATCCTGCTAGAAATAGAATAGACAAAGAATGTAGACTTTGATGTATAAATGGAAATCCATGCCTGGGTCAGACGCTGTCAATTTTCAGTCGAAGTACAAAGACAAAAAAATAATCAGCAGGAAAGTATGATGCCCAACTGGGTCATATGCTCGTCAAGAAACGCAAATGGTCTATTTTGATCCAGGGTTTGTTTGAAACAATCCAATATCAAGTATGAAAATACATGCATGGAATAAAATTGAGGGATGCTATTATCAGAATGAAATTCATTACAATATCTATCTAAATAAAATAAAACATCTGACATATTGGGGTTAAACTAGACTTCTATTTTTGAGGGCTGGTCTACATTTACTTTGCAATCAAACAGTTTCCTAATCAACAACTATGGCAATTGCCAATGCCATCAACAGAAAGTTCTTACACAGAGACTCTTTTTATTTTTATTTAAAAACTTAGGAGGCAAATTGCTAGTACCGGTAACCCTAGTCATTTTCTTTCTCTGATTAATACCATCAGGGTCTTTAACAAAAGATGACATTTTCTGCAAATTGAATGGGGACTCGAGTGATAATTCATCGACACATAATCTAAAATAGTTTGTGTCATTATTTCTTTTTACTGAGCTAGGATTTTGATATTGCATCTCCATGCCCCTCCTCATACCACTTAAAAGCTTACATCATTCTATATAGGCGTGTCTGCACTATCTCGAGATTGCCAAATATCAAGCTATTTGAATTATCCTGATTGCAAACTATCTAGCTTATTTGCGTCCTCATTAAACCGAAGTAGCAAATTAGCTGGATAGTTGGTCGGGATAATATCCCAAGATATCTCAGTCTAGTTTGCGGTTTTCCGTGTTTACTCGAGGTCAGTGGTTGTACTAGCGCGCTGAGCGGTATAGATCGCATGTACGAACCGGAAATCGTTGTGCATGATGGGATCAGGATATTTGACTCCGTACTTCGGTCTAATAAAGACGGTCGCAAACTATCCAGCTAGTTCGGAAATAGTGGGATATTTCGCAAACTAGACCGAGATATCTTGGGATATTATCCTGACCAACTATCCAGCTAATTTGCTACTTCGGTCTAATGAAGACACAAATAGCTGGATATTTTGCGATCAGGATAGTTCAAATAGCTGGATATTTGGCAATCTTGAGATAGTGAAGACGGGCCTTACGTATCCTGATATATCAACTAAAAAGTAGATATTGCGTGTACACAAAGGATTGTTATTAGACACTAGCTGACCATACTTACCGGTATCAGGGAAATACATTTACTTGAGAGTTATAACCTTCAAGGTAATTTAGTTTTGGTGAAGATGGAAAATATGTTCTTAAAGAATCAAATGAAACTGAAACTGATTGTTGAAAACTTCAAATAAGGGATATCTGCTGAACAATTTAGGTAAAAAATATATATGATAGCTACATGACACATGTATGATGAGCAAAAAATGTTTAAAAATTGAGCCAGTCATCTCTCTGCACTTGCAAACAAGATTTGTCTTTTCTATGAATGCATTTCTCACCATTTTTTCTTATTTTTCTCTTCTTTTGATTATTGTTTACAAATATTTTGTCTTAGGTAAACAACCAACCTACTGCATGATATACTATACTCTAGTGTTGTATTAAGTATGTGTTTCTCTGAAACGTTATTTGATAATCTGAAGTCCTGAACTCACAATTACTAGCACCCAATATTCAACTGAAAAGTGCCCTGCCAATTCTAAATCTACATGTATTTGGCAATACTTTAACCTACTAAATTTATTCATTCTCCTATTTCCCAGAATTCCTCTTTCCTCATGATATGGTTTAGTACCAAGTCTTTCCTGTCGGTGCCTTGTGGGTGCTCAGTGGAGTCACGCCTTGAAATCAGGGTCATTTCATGCTCTTGTTTCCTAGAATCAAAAAAGTGCACAACACTTCCATGACAAAGAGATGCATGTAGTATCTTTTTCAGTTTCAGTTCAGTTTTAGTTATGCTTTCAGTAGCTGCATTTACACTTCAAGCAAAAATCTTAGATACCGGTAGATTGTTCTCACATTCCGTTTTTTTGTTGATCGTTGCATTACACTTGCATAGCAACCACTGGTAAACACCCCAACAGCAAAAATCCACCTCTGTAGTGTGATTTTGTTTAAATGCCTTTTGTTTAATAAATGCCTTTTGTTTAATAAATGCCTTCACATACTAGAACTTGAACACATAGTCAACTCCTTTTTGGCTCTCACAAGATGATATGGTGTGTATGAAGTTCCCAATGTCTTTCGTTCCCATTGCTGTTTAAAGGTATGGCTTTACAAGGAAGCATCAACATTTTTTCAGACCTGCGTCTCATAAAACAAATGAAAATTAACATTTTCATAAAACATGACCCAGCTTTTGATATAATACCAGTAACATGCATCACTGAGAATGAAAAAAAGGAATTCTTATACTTATCCTGACAAGATGGCATAAAATATTGAAGTGTGTATACAGATGAGTAGGCAAGTATGATAGCATTATCCCTGGAAATCTGTTTGTCTTCAAACATAGCGGCATCTTAATGATGTAATTTAACACCGTGAGTCAAATTGCACATGGCGCTGTTAGACATCATCTACATGTAGATACATGCCACACTCAATGTTGGCAACTTGGCATGTCTAGAGGGCCATTATAAAAGGCAATTTGGGAATAGAAATGCTTTTGAGGACAAATAGTCTTGTTTGGAATTTCATAATATTTGCTGATCCTTAAGTTGAGAAAAAAATAAGGGTACGACTTCAGTTGGTTTAAAACACTTTGATCAGAGGGTCTTGGAGGAGAACACTGTTGAATAAACGATGAAAGATGAGGGGAAGCGTAATACCATTTTGAGAGGGGGCAGGAGGTATTGCAGAAACTTATCATAGACAAGCTTGATCCAAAGTTTCAAAAAAAGAAAAGAAAAGATCATCATAATTCTAAAGCTGAAATCAAGGGATTAGAGAGCAGTGCAACCAAGAAAGCTAGCAAAGAAATTCTTAATGTGTCATTTCTCGCGAGAGGATCAAATTAAAATTCTGAAATATGCTGACAGCAATTTTGAATAGGAAAGGGGGCTGTTGCATCCCCCCTCCCCCTCATCCCCAAGATGTCCCTGCTAGAGACAAAGCATTAGGAAGGATTTTATCCCCTCAGTGGAATTATATGACGTATGGAATGATGAATAAGAAATATACCCTGTCTAATGCACTTACCTTATACAAAATATTAAAAAATGATTACACTTTACCCAAATGCATGCTGCACATGCTGTAGATTTACACAAAGTCTGGAAAGGCTTGAATAATTTTTTTTTATAAATAAAAATTATTGGGTCTGTGCACACATGAATAACGTTCACTACTACCTATCCAATCGTATCCTAATCTCTGTAGCTCTTTGTACAAAAAATGAGAAAGGTATTTCCCTGCTACATGTATTTCCATGGGAAATAGTTATTACCATTTACATGTACTATAGAATATACATTAGTAATATACCCCCAAACAAACTAAAAAAATGCTCGAAACATGTCAGATATCAATATGCACTGACATCGTTTGCTCTTTACAAAAATTGTTTTAAAAAAATCACAACATAAATGATAATATGTGTGTACATGGAACAGATTTGGGATTATGAACACTATTTGGATAAGGTATCAATTGATGCATTTGTTATGTACTAAAAGGGTTAATTATGTGTACACCATAAAGATTATAATGGATTACCTAACAAACCACAGAATCCAACATGAGATAAAGGTAGTTCCAGTCTACCATTTGAGAAATGACAAGATTACAGTACAAGGCTTTGGGGAAAAAAAAACTCATTGAAACAGCCACAAAAACAATGTTTTGCTCAAGATAAATATAACGCCAAAAAAATGTCACTTTCAATATGCTTTTTCGTTAAAGGTTCTGGAATATTGCACCATTGATACCTCTTATGAAGTACTACATGTGTATATAGAACTTGTGTATCATACCATGGACCTTTCTTAGTAGGTCCATGATCATACAGTATTTTCTCAGAGTCTAGACCAAGTTTCATATACTGTATACTCACGACACACCCACTCATATATTGAAGGTGTCTTTTCTGTTGTGCGATGGAACAGGACACCAACTAAAAGGAAATTCCCCTTTTCTTTCCTCTTTCTAAATGATTTTTCCCTGTATTATTGGTTTAGATGAAAAAGAAAACATTGTGGTAATGTCAAACCATTGTTGGAAAATTCTATGATATCATGGTGACTTCTATTGCTGGAGGAAATGGTGCCAATCTACAGCATCACCAAGTTCTTTTGAATTCCTTGGATTATTTATGCTCGTCCAACCAATATTCCTAATCTACGCTGTTGATCTCAATCCTCTGTATACGATACCATACAAGCAATTAACACTGCTGCTTCTGAAGCACTAAAAGAATTGTAACATGAAAATAAGGGGATAAATATTTTCTCTTTTTTAGCTATAAATATTTAGAAAAGACTGCTTCAGCTGTTGTACAATGGAGGCAAGGAGAAAAGGCAAAAAACGCAAAAAATAAAAAATAAATCTATAATACATGTATAAGCATTCTATTCTAACAACTACATGTGAGATAATAAGTTTTGAGTATTAAAAAAAGTAAATATATTTGTCTTCACCCTGAATTTCCATATTTTAAATCCCTAATACTTTGAACCTAAATGATGTTTATAATACCAGTGTTTTTTCAATCTTTATGCTAAGCTTTCTTTTGCATTAGAGCGAAAGAAAACTTCAGGTAGGGTTTTTTTACGTTTAAAATGCTATGAAATATCAGAGCAGCTTGTATTCATCTAATGGCCATAAATTCAAAAGATGCAAAATAATACTTTAAAAATTCCTTTAGCCATAACCTTATATCATCATAATCATCAAAAAATGCAATTTAGTTACCTGTATAAAAAGTTTGATCACTAGCTTTTCTGATAGACTGGCATAAACGTATCTACAAGTATAGGCACTGTTCTCAATCATCATCACTAAAAATGTTTACTATTAAATAGAATCATTCATTTGAAGAATTCAACATACCCATGATGTTGATACAAAACAAAAAACTACCATTGATATTTGCAAGAATGTTTTTGATCATCAACACACAATGGATACACCATCCCTTCTGAGAAAGATTGAGGGATACATTTTCAGACGAAATTGCATGAGAACTTTCATCTCTTCATAAAAAGAAAATTGCATGTATTAGAGCACACACACTGTATTTCAATTCGTTCATCGACTTTGATGCATAAAATATGCATAAAACTATTCTGAGTTGTGCTGGAGTTCCTTAAACAAAATGACTCCTAATTCTGCTTTTGTTTATCAAACTGGACAGACAAAAGTGAGTTTTTTACTTTTCTTTTTAAAATTTTGAACTATTACACTCATCTTACCAGCAATTGTATGTTGCCTTGTGCCAAGTACTCACCAATTCACAGACCCTTATGTACACCATTACCAAAACGTTGATTTGACAGGGTGTAAACATTGCATTAGAAAGGGTTACCGGTATCTGCTGCATGCGTTTCCACCCGATTGACTCCACGATTTCCCTCTTTACCAGATCATCCTGTCGAACTTCTGCAATGCAACCAGATAAGGATACCAAGAGACTTCCCATCCCTTCAGGCATGATTAGAGCTGTGAATTACGGATCGCTCAGCCGTTAAATTCCCTTTCAGCTTTCCTGGATGATACAACTAATCGGTAGCATCGAAGTCAAAGTTTCCTGCTTCAAAGATCCGAAGATCAGATCCTCGAATAGTTGCCATACAATAAACCTAGAGCTGCTCCCCGATTCACTGCAATTTGCTCCACTATCACAACATGATGATCTACCTGTTCCTGCTGATTGAGGCTCATCTAATTGGGATGTTTAACAACGAAGGAATGATTTGTTGCTAGTGTGTATTGTGATTAGGGCGAATTCTTTTTACATAATGTAGAGATATTTCATCATGTCCTTCCTCTCAGTAGAGCACACCAACTGAGGATATGCAGCATAGCCTTCACATAAGTCTATACTGTGAATTGCGTTAAAAAGTCTGCACAAGATTGCTGTGGTTCCCGAGATAAAAACAAACGAACAAACAAAACACTAACTAAGTATGAGTTGAGTCACTTTGAGCTTCCACTGTCAATAATTTGCACATTTTTTTTTCTTCATTTATGATACAAGTTTGATAAAATTTATCAAATGTAAAAAAAAAAAGACTTTGGAAGATAGAAGGCCAAGACGAAGGGGTTATATGCTTCCTTCTTCTAATAATTTGTTGAGTCCACCTACAATAACTGAAAGGTTTGGTTTTAGAGGACTGTTTGGTTCAAAAAGTGAGTCCATAAATGCGCCATCCTGGAAGAATCCAAATACATAGTCTATCCTGCCTTGCGATTTATCCGTCAGATGTCTCTCCACCAGTTTGGTCAGGAGCAGAGAGCAGTCATTGAGCGCTCCTACCATGAAGTTCTTATCAAACGTGTAATCCACTTCGCAGAAGCTGACGAATGTCATGATCATGGTCCGGAACTTTCTCCTGAAGGCTTCAGCGATTTTGATCTCCTCGGCGTTGAACTGTTCGTTGCGGTAGAGGATGCCGATCTTGACTGTGATCTTGATGATATTCTTGATGAGTTTATCTGCCTCTTTCTTGTTCTGCTTGTACTCCTTGCACAGCTTGTAGACGTTGTCCAGGAGTTCACCCATGTTGTCGTCGATGAAGACCTTGGCGATCTTCTTGGATGTCATCTTGCCCAACATCTTCTTCTGGACCCGCAGACCCAGGTTCTTGGACCCACCCACATCAGCAACTGAAAACATGAACAAAAAGATTCAATAAAATAAGAGACTGTGAAAAAAGACCCCCAAATAACACAAATAAATAAAATAATGAGGCACATGTAGAAAATGAATGGAACACCTCCCAAGCCCTTCCCTTTAAGCCTCCCAAAGCGGGCCACCCCCAAATTGGCCCGAAATAAAAATATTATTCTCCTAGGACCGCTCCTGGCACATATATATATGTGCCAGGAGCGGTCCTTATACAGTTAACAACTAAAATATTTATTCCCTTAAATTTTGTAATTTTGTTCAGTTACATGAAAAATTGATTTGTTCCCATTTGTTTCATTACAGATATTTTCAAATGATCTTTCAAATACAGTTGGAATTTAATCTTTTCTTTTTTGGGGCCTGCAAATGGGACATACATGTACCGGTAGTACCTTTATTACGATTTCACATAACCCTGGCTTCCTTGTTAGTTTTAGACTAAGATATTAGTGTCTGTTCTGTCAGACTAGCTGCTAACTTCGCCTCAAACGCTAGGCAATACAATACAGCTGACAAACGGCAAACTTGTGTTCAACAATTGCATGCTTCCTTTTCTATACAACCTTCAGCTCGTTTTTGCTTTTTGCCTACAGGTTCACCTGCTCCAGCTATTTGTATCATTGATTGATGAAATCATTTATGTTATTGCAGACACTGTGAAATTGCAATAAAACAGCGGGATGAACCCGGAAGCGAGTAAAGCTTATACACTGCCCATTTTTCCAAACAAACACAATATTTACATGCATTTGAAATAGAATTATCAATGTTTTAAAAATGGGTCAAAAGGGACCAACAAAATTTAACAACTACTCAATTCATACCCCTTGTAAAGTTGATATTTTTTGTTTTTTGGTACCGGTAACTCAAGAAATAAAGATGTACTGATTGATTTGGGCTTTATTGAACATGTTATTAGATGTAAACTTTAATTTGTCACATTCTTAAGAAACACCAATCTCGACAAATCAATTTTTCACATATCTAATAAATTACCAAACTTTGTAAGGATATGAATAATTTAGTGGTTAACTGTATATTGCTCTACAACAGTATATTGTAATTATGGCTGATTACCAGTAATCATTTTAAATTCAGAATAGATCAATCCAACACTCCCTTTAAGAAAAAATAGACCGTATTGCCTGAATATTTTGATGCCTTATGTTTACTGACAGATTCATCTCCCTTGGATAATGGGGTATATCATAACAAACACTAGGGACCTGATTATTTTCAATTTGGAAAGAAAATTGCAATTTTTAAAGGATTCTAATGGTTGGAAAGGCTAAGTACTTCCATTCTATATGCTGATAAACAAGGCAGAGGCTCTTCAGTGCTTTAAAATGACTTTCTATGTATTACCTGTACACATACAGTACTCTAACAACTATATCAGTATACTGTACATGCAGGCCTACAGATGGTTCATAAGCTTTTTTTTTGTAGGCCCTACATAAATTTGCAAATATGTTGTCAAAAAGTGAATGTATTTGGTAAATGTATTTGGTAAATTACAAATATCTTAAATATACAAAAAATTAATATGTCCCAATTTGTTTTTCTTGAGAATGTGACATATTAAAGCTTACATCTAAAAGTATTTATCAAAGGCCCTTATTCAACCAGTCAATATTTTTTGGGTGAGTTTAGAAAAAAAAGATCAAATTTACAAGGGGTGTGAATAATTGTTAAAGGTATTACAAAGTTTTGGGAAATATTGAAAAATGGGTGGATAGTGATTCTTTACAATTTTGATATATTTGGATGCCCCTGTAAATGTATCAAAAGCACTAGAAATTTTAGACCCTAAAACACTTCTGCTTTCAAGAAAAATTGAATATAGAGATTTATCGGTGCTCCCGATAAATGTTGATGAATCTCAAAAAGCTCCTACGGGCGTACAATGGGAATAGCTGATCGGTCGATTTTAGTCAACAAACATTGTTTTATAGCTTAATTAATATCTTGACCTTGAGAGGGAGCTATTCAACATAAAGTGTTTATTATTTACAATTTCATAACTTTAGAGTCGATTTCGACCGCGACAACGATCACTGAATAATATAGGATCGCATATGCTTCGAATATGTTCATTTGAACCAAATTCATGACCCCATACCCAAACTTCTATTACCTTTAACTGTATATAATATATGCAAAAGTTAAAACCAGCAAACATTTAAAGGGCATAATATTTGATTAGGTAATGTGTCTCCTTTAACCTTATGCTTGGACCACCAATCTGTCAGTAACATGGTACATCAACAAAGGAAGTTGTATCATATCCGAGAACACTTTACTCCCCTCAAAATTCCCTCAACTGAAATAACATCCCCTGTTTCTGAGTGCCACATTACGAGCTGGAACCATGAATACCACAAAAAATAGCACATAGACTTAGTTCTAAGAATATGTGTTCACAAGAACTGTTTCCTTATTTGAATAACAGGCTGACAATTTGCATACATGCAGTTAGTTCTAAAAGTGAACATATTTTCGCAAGAACTATTTCCTTATTTGAATAAAGGCTGACAATTTGCATACAGTTACAAGTACATGTAGTTCTAAGTAGTCTGCATATTTTCTCAGGAACTATTTCAGCCTGATAATTTGCATACAGTATTTAGTTGTAAAAAGTGTACATATTTTCAATAGAACTATTTCCTTATTTAACTAAAAGATGATAATTTGCATACAGTTATTTCTAAAAAGTGTACATATTTTTGCAAGAACTATTTCCTTATTTAATAAAAGGCTGATAGTTTGCATACAGTTTAGTGGTAAAAAGTGTACATATTTTCACTAGAACAATTTCCCTATTAAAAAAGGCTTAATAAGTTGCATACAGTTAGTTCTAAAAAGTGTACTTTTTTCATAAGAACTCTTTCCTTAATTTAATCAAATGAAAGGCCAAATAATTTGCATGGGCTGTAAGGTTGGCATAAGTTTTAAATAATTATGTTCATTCTTGTAAATAAATATCAATTTTCTTTCATTTAAAATCTTATTAGGGGAAAGTGGGCATAGACCCAAATATCATAAACCATGTGTAAATTGAATGAGGGTGCAAACAATAACATAGTGCATGTTTGTTGTTGCATTGTCAATATGATATGGCCATCTTTTCTGAAAATAACATTGCTATTGCTCAAATTTAGGTGAGACTTTTGGCTTGCAATCTTTGTTTAATTTTAGACATGATATATGATTTAAAAAAGGAATATACAATAAAATTCTGGTTAAAAAATCAAGAGCTCCAGCACCCTAGTCATACAAAGATGTATATCGATTGCCCGTAAATCACAGCTCAATCAAATTTTTATAATTTGCCGTTTAGTTACAGACAATCAACTTCACTTCCAAAAGCGATGCATTCATAAGCTCCGTAATTAGGCTGATGTCTCATTGTAGGTATATTGATAATACTCTGCTCTGACTGCAACTAAAAGCGGCCGACACCTGGAATGATGAATGGTCTTGGCTTCAGAATGTTGGCTACACATGATTAACCTTTCACAAAGCATGTCATTTGCCTCTAGTCTTAATGTAGTGAAATCATGGTAACTCTTTAAAGTATTCATGTTATCTGGTAAAGACAGGAAATAACATTTCACACAATTAAACCAACAGTAACAGACAACTTCCAGACTTTGAAAACGGTCAAAGTCAAACCTGCTTTGGCGAGTTGGGGACCACCTGTATCAAAATGACTACATTTTTTGCTTTTTTTACCGGTAGGCAGTTTTTCATTGAATCCTGTATTGTACATGTGTATTGGTGGTGGTGGTTATTTTACCTGACTGCTAAGAAAGCATGAATGCTTGTTAGTAGCAACCAGAGAACTGACAGCTTTAAAGATAAAGTTGAGTTCTGGTCATGTGATTGCATTGTGAAAGAAACGGTGTGGAATCTATCAGAAAGGGTTGATCATCTAGTATAAGTATTTGTGTGTGTTGCAAGGTTCTGGCATCATCAAAATGATAAGAAATTTGGCCAAATCTTGGCAAAGTTACAAGCACTGTACACAGAATGATGTATATGGGACTACACGAGCACATGGCGAAAAAAAACCTACCCCCGATTTTTACAATGTTTCATGTCATATTTAGAATACCGGTATGAAGGCATTTGAAGAGCCATGCTTTTCAGGGAACATGTTCAATCTGATCATAGACCTACGATCTGATGCTCTTCCACCCTTGCATAATAACAATGATAACGCTTACAAATTATTTTTTACCTCTTTCCAGAACTCAACCTTCTCTTTTAGTCCTCTCCGAGAAACTTGAAAATGAGGATTAATGCCTTACCAAAGGGAACTAACGCATCGCCTTGGTTTCGAACCCGGGTCTCCTGATTACAAGACCACTGCTCTACCAACTGAGCTATCATATCGCCTCATCTGCTCATAAAGATTGATTGTCTTGTCTCCCTTGAGTAGTATTTATATAAAGGTTTCACTGTGTAATATTTGAAAACAAATATGACAGAAAATTCAGGAAGCTGAGAAAGATAACTTGGACATTGGGCTTGTTACATGCGAGTCCAGATTCTGTTGGTTTTTAAATATCTTTTTCTTAAATAACCTTTCTTCCCCTCCCTGACTTGCATTCAACACAGAGTGTAATGTCTCCACTAATTGTGTGATCCGCAAAAAATAAGGACTGTCTCTGTTTTTTGTGTTGAGGGTGTGTTATTTGCTCAGCAGATATTGGGCGCAACATGGAAACAGTCCAGGCAGTGGACTAGTAGCATGTCTGTGTTGTTCAACTCACAAATACAAAAATCTGATTTATTTTAAGCCTGTTTCTCTGGAAAACATCTCTTGTTGTGTGTTTTTGAAAATTTGGGAAAATGCAGTTCCGTTTAATACTTGATTATCGTTCATCCCAATATGCAACCAGCTTTTCAAAACTGCACTTGCTCATGGTGATTATTTAAATGATGTAAAGGCCAAGAAAAAGGAACTGAAACTGTATTATACCCCAACGGAAACCGCAGACACATGCTGAGCAATTTTTTTTTTTTTTAATAACCTCATAATGGTACTGCTGTACAAGTATACTCTAAATCATGATGCTCCATTAAGTACTTAACAATGAACATTTATCAAAAGGTCACTTCTGCTATTAACCTTGTTTAATCCGTTGTGATTTCCTGATAGAACATTTTATGACATTAACATGGACTTGAATTCTTGAAAAGTATCGTAAACATTTCCTTCTGTATAATTTGAAAGAATAAATCAGTTCTCACAGGTTGTGTTGCTACTTTTGCATTGTTCAGTACTAAAGGGTGTGTTCCTACTCCGGCAATTCAAAGCCATGTGTTCCATATATTTCATATGACATTTATCTATTTATTTCATCAAAAAAATGAATCATCTCTTGACATTACTATTCAATAATGTTAGTGATATTAACAGAAAGAACCATTATTTGATAAATGGTCGTATCAATAAATTTTCATTTTTGGATGAATAAAAGCATGAAAGACACATTGTTTGCATTAATTCGCCAACATGTATAATTTTGGAAATCAAGAATTATGATTATGTACACAAATAAATCACCTTTTTTTGAAAAACACTAGACTTCATACTTTCTTGAAGGGGGAGGGGAGCAGACTCAGGTACCTCATTTATGTTCATTCTGTAGAACATTGTAGCGCAGAACCTTGTAGCGCAGACTCTAATTATAAAATATGTTAATTATGCTTTCATTCTGGCTGATGAGTACAAACAAAGCCAGTTTGATGCATTTCAGGAAGCTCCAATTAACAATTGGCAAAAATCTTGGGAAAGCAACCACCTTTTAGAATATATACATGTACATCTTTCAAAAGCCACTTCAGTACTGATCGATGCAGCCTGAACTTGTTTACAGTTGATAACAAGGATGCCTGCGTTGTGTTAAAAACTCAAGGTTAATTAATACTGAGTAGTAGCAACAAATTGCCATCCAAGAGAAAGTCCTACAAGATAAATCATATATTGATCCATATTTAACGCAAAGTTAACACCCTTCATAAGAACCATATTCAACAAGTACCATTCAACGAGTACCATTCAACGAGTACCATTCGACAAGTACCCTATTCTATATCTAAGACATGTTTTGCTTTGTTAGAACTGTGCTTGAGATATAATAACATGGATGTTACAAAGATAACGTGATCTACAAACACGACCTAATATAAAGTATCCTGTTATGAAGAAAAATAAGCACACTTCACATTAACTCAAACATATAAAGACACAAAGGCCTACATTTTGGATGATGAAGTATTATAAAATGGACAGCCCACTACATGAACTAGTTCTATTCATGAAATTATGATTTTTAAGAGCAGATCCTTTCTCAAGTTACATGTACATGTACCCTGAAGCTATTATTTTTTTTCCTTAAGTATAACAGAAATAAAGAGAGACATATTATTTTGTTTTGTTCCGTTTTATATGTTTTTGTGTTTTCTAAGTGTTTTTTTTTTGGGGGGGGTGCAGTTTTGTTATATTTTAAACCAAGAATAGGAACGGGTTGGAAAAAGAGATTTCCATTAATAAGGGCTGTTAGCCCCAAATAACAGGCCTACCAGTATTCAATATGTTGTATTCACACCATTGACAGGAATACTGTACAATGTTCAGAGGCTCTTTTTTGTGTGGCTATTATGGTAGCATTTTTGCAGGTTTGGGGGACAGATTTCTCTCACTCAATCAACCCCGATGTATTTATAACTTGTTCAGCACAGGACTAATCTGCCACACATCCATTTATACTGGAAGGTCTTAGAATAAGGAAACAATAAGGATCGGTCAATATTTTATACAAGTACTA
>BEXV01000004.1:496653-508245 GCA_003118195.1 Hemicentrotus pulcherrimus | reverse complement strand
GTAGTAGTAGTATATAAGAAGCAGCAGCGGCTGTTTTCTGGGAATCGTTTCTGCAAAGTTAGGCACGTGGTCATACGCGACAAGATGTTTTCAATTTTATTGCATCACAAAGATTTTGGTTCTCACTATAAAAATACATATATAAAAATAAATTCATTTTAGAGCTCACATTACCTATATTCTCTTTAGGTGTGAATGGCTGTAAACAGGCAGGCCTACCCCACCCCTACCCTTCCTTACCTCGTATTCAAATATGGATAACCAAACGATCTTCATACGATAGCTCAACAATTGCATGGCAAGAATCAATATTTTTCTCATGTAGAAGTTTCGGAATCATATCGAAAGAAAATTCGGTAATAGCAAAAAAAATGGGTCTCCTGTTCGTATGAAAATCGTTTATGTTTGTTGTTAAAACTCGATTTTACCCAACAATTCCTTCATGTATTTCTACTTAGAGAGCAGCCAATGCCTGATTGCTTATTATTTGCCCTAATTACTGTGACTTACATATAATTTGATGTAAGAGAGGGTTAAGCATTATAGTCATTAATGTCTCACGGCCTGTGCCTGTAAGCACCAAGTGTTAATGATGGTGGTCCAAATTACCTTTTATTGATGCCTCTCTCACGCCTCTCAATATAGTTCTCTCGTTGCTTATCTTTTTTAAAAATGTAATACAAGTAATTATATTTGAGAAATTAGTAAACTCCCCATGAATCCATTTTTCTAATTGAAGTAGCTTCTCTTTGGGTGAAGGGATATGGTTTGATTGCATCACCCAAGGCACATAGGCAAACGTCGGTACTTGATGATAATGAGAAAGCTAATACGTTATTATGCGATGCACATCCCTTCTGCGTGCACGACGTAGTTTTGATGTAGTAACACTCTCGTGGTATGAGTTTTTGAAGCTTCTTGGGTGGAAGTGAAGCGCTCCTGCCGAGGTATTCTGAGATAAAATCAACTTGATGGTGAGATTTGGGAGACGGCTCGACTGAATTACGCCGTTTGCATGGGTTGTTCGTTAGGACCTCAACAAAGACTCGACGGAATTTTCGATTAAGTATGCCATAAATTAAAGGGTTGACGGCGGAGTTTATGAAGGATAGGAGGGATGTGATTCCTAAGGCAACATAGATATGATCAGATACGTCGTATGATGACACAAGATACACTACATAAAATGGCATCACGCATAGGATGAAGACACCAAGAACAGCGCAAAGAATCATGGCGGCCTTTTTTTCCTTTCGCATCCGTGTTATGGGCTTCCCGATGTAGACTTTTCGTGAGGTCTGAACAGATGTCCTCTCCATCGAGACCACTCTTCGTGATTGCAGCTTTGCGATCCGAAATATATTGTAATAGCAGTAGAGCAAAATGCACAGCGGTGTAAATAGGGTCAGGCCCAAGTAGGTGTAAGCATAGGACCAGTACTCGGTCCAGTCCGCGACGCAGAGGCATATCCATGGGATGAACCGGTACTCGGACCATCCAACCAATGGCAGGGTGGCCATTGTCGCTGAGAGAGCCCAGATGAGAGCGAGCATGATGCCTGCACGCACCGAGGTGACGATCGTCGAATACTTGAGCGGCTTCATTATAGCAACATATCTGTAAAATGGGAAAAATAGTACAAACACATATTAAGAATGTTTACATAACTTATCTGTAGGCCTTGCCACACGAAGTAATAATAATAACAGTAATAATATATGATAAGCCGCCTATCACAATGCTTCTAAGCGCTTAACAAAAATACAAAGAAATTTTATCCTACAATTATTATCCATGATACATGATCCTAATAACAATATCCTAATAACAATGATATATAAATTTTTTTTAAAAGGTATTCTAATTATGAAATAAGTAAAGTATTTATTTTTCAATATGGGCTGATAGTTCATTTTTTAAAGTAAAGTAGTGGATGGATGGATCCCTTGTTTGGCCATCTACACATAACATTTACTAGAGCAGTCACGTGAAATCAAAACAAATCTTGAGACTGGTGCAGTCTTAATTTCCAGACATAAATTCCCTTAGACCTCAAAGACAAGTAGATCGAGAAATTTGGCCTCGATAACCTTCAGTTTCGTGCTTTTAAACAGGTAAAGGTTTAAGCAATACAGAACCTGATGTTCTCTGAACATTTAGACAAATTCTCAGAATATCAAAGAGAACAGAGCTTTCGGACTTTTGAACCGTTCCCTCTGAAATCCCGGTCAACGTTTACCCGTGTGCATCTTTGGCCAGATACATAATTCATGAATTGAGCATTCCTCGAGGGTAATTGGTAATGACACATTTTGTTTTAATCGGACATAGTTCTGCTGTTGTTATTCGGTCCCACCCCTCCTCCCTTTGGAAAATCCTGGATCCGCTCCTACACACCTACCTATCAAGAGAGACAGCAGCCAGTGTCATGACACTTGCACTTCCAAAAAGCGAATTAAGAAACCCGACCATAGCGCACATGTCAGGTCCGAGGTTCCAAACCCCGAGCTGGACCGATGACTCGATCACGAATGGTAGGACGGTACACCCACGAAGCAGGTCTGCAATGGACAGTGACGTCATACACATGCCGGTCCCCGTGTTGATGCTACGCGTTCGGTAGACCACATAGCACACCTGGGTAGAGAAGGAGAAAGAGACATTCCAATTAGAGGTTCACTACAAGTCAATGTTTTCAGCTCTTTATTTGGCACATGTCAGTTTAGTAATTAGTTTTTACAAACATTTTCCATATATTTGGGAATTTACTGGGTAATAATAGTATATAAAACAGAATGATCTTGCAGTACTTTAAAATGTATCAAGCACGGAATGGATGTTTAATCAAAGTTGGATTATTCCTACATTTAATCGCTAACTGTATTTTGTTCCGAACTTTGTATTTGATAAGAAGGAAGGCCCAAAAGCAAACTATTACAAAAGTCGAAATGGAAAATAACTAAAGAATGAGTTAGGCGTTCGT
This sequence comes from Hemicentrotus pulcherrimus, assembly GCA_003118195.1. Lineage (NCBI taxonomy): Eukaryota > Metazoa > Echinodermata > Echinoidea > Camarodonta > Strongylocentrotidae > Hemicentrotus > Hemicentrotus pulcherrimus. The sequence continues at coordinate 505,262 of BEXV01000004.1, read as the reverse complement.
TTGTAGATGAAGAGGGGCAGAAGAAAAGGGAAAGATAGGAGAGAAAGACAGAGGAAGGGGAAGAGAAGGGGAGAAGTCGGGGGGAGAGAGAGAGAGAGAGCAACAATTATATAATAATCATTCATCAATATTGAAAAGTTTCAATATTCAGGATCTTAATCACTTATTTCAACTAGACGTATATTGGACTATATACAGCTCCGAATAAATGACATGACCAATTTATTAAACAACAAGCTATATATTTATATAGCTATGAACACATTTATGAAAGAAAAAGTGAACACGCATTTTTGCAACATTTAAAAGTGACCCCACTTTTCACTGATACTACATGCAGGGCAATGCCCAAAACTGACATGTCTACAGAAAAAACATCAATATAGTCGTACTTTTTTTAATCAACCTTTAACAAAAAAAGTTACAACGATTCCTTTTATTTAACCCGTTGGTATCAATTTAACTATCAACACCAATGCTGAACCAATAATTGTATAGTTTCATGTCTCGACATTAGAGCAACGTCCTATTTTAAGAAAGTCGAACCTTTGCCAAACATAAATGGCTGTGAAGCAATGTCAAAATAAAAACAAAATGAATTGAATTGAATTGAATTGAAATGATCTTAATCGAATTCAATTCAGTTGTAACATAGATGTATAAAGTGAATTGACTTACCGCCATATTACCGAAGATAGTGATTACTAAGATTACGGAGAGAAAAGCTGCTTGGAAGATGAGATATTGCTTCGGTGGCCGAAGAGTAAATCTGGCAGGCTCTGTAATGTTTTGAAATATCGAGTTGCCCGTTTCATTTTCCTGTCCTTCCATTTTCGAGAGACGAGCGGACAGCTTGGCAAATCTTACTCCTCTTTTAATCGTCCGCGAGTGAAATTGTGTAGATGGGAATGTCAGACATCATAAGTCACACATATCCATCTTTCCCGGTGATAATCTATAGAAAACTCGTAGAAAGAAATGAAATTGGCATATAAATGGGCAGATCCTTTTGATAGGAAATGTGCGGAGTGTCAAAAAATTATGTAAGTTTTCAGACGCAAACAAGGATAATGAATAAAAATGCGGCTGATGCACAAGTAGTCACGGGTGTATCTAAAGTAGAATGAGCGTGTTCTAGTATGTATGTGTGCGTTAGTGCGTGTGCGTTAAGAGCGTACTCTGTCCTATATCTCGCAATCTTGTAGCTAATTAACGTGACTGCTGCAGTAAACTTCTCGCATGGCCGCGAGAGTATGGGGAAGATACTGTCGACTTCTGAATTTGCAATTTTACTGGGGGAAACTGTGTCAGTATTCTTCCATGTGTTAATAATAATGCTCTACAAAATGATTTTTGTCATTTAGCATACATTTTTACTTACATATAAACTGTATGGCATTTTATTAATATTTTTGTAATATGAAATTAGAAAAAAAAAATAAATGTAACTATGATTGAATTAAATTGCAATGAATCGAACTGAAGGTTTGGATGGATGATTACGTAATTGCTAGAAAGATTGAGGGTCTATCTGTGGTGGACATGGAATGATCGAAGGATATAAGTCTGTGTTTGGTAGACCAGGTAGATGTGAACCATACTCCCCATTGTGATACTCGTGGAACATAAAACTGTTTGTGCTTGATATGTAGACTTTATTCTACATGATGATGATCATGGAATATCGTATATCTGAGGTAGATGAAAGCGTACTTATGAATTGCGTATATACTGGATAAATTTAAAATATTTTTTTTTCATTCTCATAATATTGGAATATAAGTCTGTCTTTAGTATTTTCCTCATAGTATGGTCATTGGATATGTGTCTGCCTTTGGGAGATATTTATAAGCCAAAGTTCACATAGGATGATCAAGGAATATAAGTGTTTCTTAGTATATTATGTTTGAAACCATACACCTCAAAGCATGAACATGGAATGGCAGGTCAGTCTGTAGTAGATATAACCCATACTTCTAATAGGATAATCATGGATATACGTCTCGCTGTTGTAGATATGTACCATACTCTTCACATGAATGTCATGCAATATATGTTTTGAATGTCTGTGGTACATAATACAAAATACTGTCTTATAGGATGATTATGAAATATGAGTCAGTCTTAACTAGATAGAAACTAAGCTCTTCATCAGATGATAATTGTTTTTATTTTTGAATGAATCTGTGCATTATTGGGCACTTCAGAACCTAAACAGTGTTGTTGGTTAAACTCATTATTCATTGCATATTTTGTTCTTTCTATTCCTTTTCTGCAAATTTACGGGTAAGGCGATGTGCCCCCCCCCCCGAAATAAATCTGGAAAATGGGCCCCCTAAACCCCCGTAATTAACGTTCTTGCTTATAGTATTTTACATGTCTTTCCTTAGTTTTGCAAAATAAAGTCAGTGTATAAGCCTTTGGTAATCGGTGCTAAGAGTGATATAAGAAGAGCTTCCACCCTCTTGAAGGAAAATCATGATTAAAAAAATAATCCTTCCATACAAAAGAAAAATAAAACGTATGTGGTAGAGGAGTTGTTTAGGAAATACAGCCATTTAGATGTTTAGATAGAAGGACAGAAATAATGGAGAAAAAAAAACAAATTCTACCTTTTTTCATTTTTGTAATAGATGGTGTACACTTTATACATTCTGTAAATTTAGTAAAAAGATAGACCATGAAAAGACATGACATACAAGGCCCTGCAAAACGAACCTTAATGGCTTGACGGTATAGACCTACATACTTGATGGAACCAATAAAACTATTACGATGATAATTACTATGATAATAACAATTTATTATGTCGTATGTAGTTTGGCAGACAAAACAGTTCCTAACACGATGATCATGGAATATAAGTCTGAACCAAACTTCGTGCAGTAAACATAATTTCGCGCCACCTAACAACTATTAATTGTTCAATCAAAAAATTATTTAAAAAATGTATTTTAGGGCAAAATTCGTCGATACAAATATCAAAGAATACGTCTCTGTGTCAACTTCAATTTAACATATTGTGTTCACTGAAATGATTTCTCTGGTAAACCATTCAAATTATACGATTTGCTCTTTTGTAGCTGCATCAGGAACCACAAACACAAATAACTATTGGTTGCTTACTAACAAGCATCTATTATGCTTTTTTCGGGGCTTTCTTATCAGTTAGGTAAAGAAAACACCACTTCTACTACTACTACTTTTCTAAATCGCTAACGCAAAAGTTGCTAAATTACAGTCGATTCATATTGTGAAAATAATAATTTTAAGGTTATGGATTATGTTAAATAAAGGTATACAAATAAAGACAATTTCTGAAGAAAGAATTTGAAATCATTGCATTCCGCCAGGAAAGCTTAAGATAACACTTTCATGAAGGCGCGACGCTGCAAAATCACCCTGAAAATCATGCTCAGTTTAGTGCACGCAAATCAGTCAACGAGTTGCTGAATAAATCTTCACTGTAAGCTTTATTTATAACATATTATACGCTTCGGTCTGACTGTTACCATGCAAAAAAAAGGTTGTTATTATTGCACGCTCATGCACATATAATAAATTGATGAGTGTCACGTGACACTTTTTCAGCAAATAGAATACTCGCTATAACAAATAACCTATTGTTGTGTGAGATTATTCTTACTAATTTTCATTCAAATATTCTTTCGCGAGCGAAACTGTACTTGAGCTTTGAAAAGTTTACTTCCGCGTGGCACCTTGGATAAAGTCCTACTATAAAATAATTATATTACCCGACAAGTTAGTAAATTTTTATCCCTTAATGTGCTGTTATTCATGTTGCAATGTCGAAACATATTTGCTATCATTTTAATCCACAAATTTTGTTTTACTACCGTTCAGCTGCAGTGTGCAAGTATTTATTTTATAATTTATCAAGTAAAACCAAAATATCAACCGCTTTGGGAGGGGATTGAGCCAACCTTCTACACACGGCTCAATTTCATAACGTCAGTTCAACCTTCAGCGAATATGATGACACTTGATAAAGACACTGATATTTTTTGCAGTCAAAGCGTTTGAAATCACCAAGTCATACTTGTTTAATGTCGGCTTTCGTTCACGTTTTTTCTAGTCACATGCCCGACTTTAATCATAATATTATATTGCTAGGTTATCATAAAGAAATCAGTAATTATTCAATTAAGTCAATTACTTCAGAAGTTTTAGTTTTTAATTCTATTTGTGTTAGGTGCATGTTGTTTTGGTGTTCAGAGTCGCAGATCTGGGTTTTTTTAATAGAGGGGGAAGGTTCGACTGCAAATCCTTTCACGTATATACGATGGTATTTCGCTTGCCCAACACGGCAACACGTGTCATGATAATACCAATCTCAAACCGAGTCGTCCGAAACACGTTTACGCTGTGGAAATCGGCTAAGATGCAGGGGACCAGCGCAAAACCTTACATGCGCAAACAATGGGAGATAGGTCCCTACCCCAAGAACAAAATGGGGCGCATCTCCTACCCCCAACTTCCTCCTCTAGGGGATCTGTCGTCATGGTGGTAATTATTCAATTAGAATATGCTTAAGTGTTTGTTCGGCAGGAGAAAAGCGGGGGAGAAATTTATGAAAGATAGTTATCACCTAAACTGATGACTATCTTCATGTATTTAGACTTCGATGTCAGAATGTATGAATAAATTCCGGTAGACGGTCCCACGTGTTTCGTAATCAAGTGTAGATGAATGGATGATCTGTTTAATATATAATCAGCGTACGGACAAATTGGCAGCAAAAGACCATTATTAAGGGTTATTAAAGAATATTGAGAGATTTTGTTCATTTTCATGTTTAGGATTTTAATGATTTCGGAGCTATATGGTTATACTGCCTGTGGAAATAAAAAAATTTGCTGAAGCAAAAGGAAAAACGTTTGTTCGACTTATTGCAAACTTTGAACTAACTTTCGCTAAATTGTTTGTCTGAGTTGGCCGATTCAACATCAAGTTGAATAACCGTTTATGGTTGTCTCCCTTTCTCTTTCTCTCTTTCTCTCTCTCTCTTTCTCTCTCTTTCCTTCTTCATTTGTCTTTCGTGTTCGGCTTGATTATGTATAAGTATTGTATACATAATGCAAACAGGGCAATATGTCTAATGGCGATGTGACTTGAATTTGGTATTGCGGAACATCAGCCTTTTAGTCCTGTGCACACGAGCATTCTACATCATTTTAATAAACCATAATCAATATTGTTTTTTTTTCATGATGTTTTGAATTATTATTTCCGTTATCAATAATCATTCACATTGTTAACCATTGACAAATTAAAATTTGGGCTTGGATGCGTGAATACTGTGAATGACAAAAGAACTTGTGATCAGAATCAGTGGCGTATTAAACATAGGGTGAGCGATTTGCGCCCCACCCCTAAATATATATATTTTTGATAAATATGTCCCTTTCATCGTCATAATTCAGTGATCTTCACCCGAAAACTGATTTGCTCATAATTATTTGCCACAATCGATATACACTTAAGGATGAGTCTCGGATAATAGAATTGACTTTGATTTAATTGAAATGAAGTGAATTTATTGCATAAGCTCATGAATCTTTTGGGCATTGTAGCCTTTTCTATGTGCAGATGGTAAAGACATTTTTGACTATATGAAAAATGGTATGTGTTACAGTTCCATCTAAGAAAAAATGAATAGAAAACTATTATGATAAAACGTTGTGATCAACATGTAGTGATCTTCTTTATCATGATAATCGTTATCATAATATTGTATCAATATTCACAGTAATCCCATAAAATATAACATTTTAATTATATTTCTCGATGTAATTGAATAATAATGATATTAATTATTTATCTGGATTTACACAGCTCTTTACAATCACAATACTGTGCATGATTTCCAATAAATAGAAAATTTGAGCACCTTAATAAAGCAACTTTCTTCCGTGAAAAAAAACTTCAATAATATCGCGACGTATTGTGAACATTGAAGAAGAAAACAATTATGAAATAAAAAGAGAATTTGTTTGGATTCATTGATTTTATTTCTAAATTAAAACTCCTACTCTTTTTTGTATATAACATGGAAACAAGCATTTTCCATAGTCTAACCTTATACAAAACGAAACATGATTTTAACAAAGCTTCATAAAGGTATAGGCCTAGACCAGTTTTGGAAACGCCCCCCCCCCTCGAAAAAAATGAAATGGAAGCCAATCATGTGAAAGAATATTGTTGAATAATACGTGATGATACAAATTTTGCCGAGAAACCGCCTACTTATGGATGTCTTTGGTAAGTTATTATATCTATCTGGACCGAATAGATATGGCGCACGTGTCGCGTATTCCCGCTTACATCTTTCTGTTTACAGTACTTTACCAGGACTAGGCCAAATTTCTTGTCATTTTGATGATTCCAGAACCTTGCAGTACACACGAATACTTTTTTTTTTAAATTTAAACAAAATTTGTGGCTTACACCCAGTAAATAAGATCGATTGATCGATCTGTATTGAAAATCAAGCAATCGGCGGGACTTGAACCTGCTGCAGCGACTCTACCACAGTCGCTGCCCGGCAAGCAGTAGATGCAGGTTCAAGTCCCGCTGGTTCCAAGACATTTTCTAACTTATTTTTCAATACAGATCGATCAATCGATCATATTTACTGGGTGTAAGCCACAAATATGTTTAAATAATTGAAATTTCTCCCAGGAAGCATTACATTTATTTTTTAAAAACACCAATACTTATATGCTAGATGATCAACCTTTTCTGATCGATTCCACAAGTTTCTTTCACAATGCAATCGCATGACCAAAACTGGTGTTTACCTTTAACATAAATACAACATAATTCATTATTTATAGTTCCACACTGAATGTGAATAAAATATAGCACAATTACATATGGTCATACAATTTAAAATAGATAAAGCAATGCATGGCGTATCCACTCAGCTTTAAGAAAACCAAACTCATTACTCAATTGCATGAGCAATCACCTGTCACACAATGGCAATTCTTTTTTACTAGCATTCTTATTACCACTCCATTTTATAATCCAAGTGGTGTGCTGTGGTAATTGGTTTCTATTCTTAAACTCTTATGAAATATCACACACAAAGCTATGCTCATTAAGAATCCTATTTTCGACATCGATGTCCTAAAAAAGCCTTTTTTCTAAGACAACAGAAAAGGGTGTCATTGGAAGAACCATTCCATTCCTTACAAAACAAAGGTACGGAAATGGTGTTATCTTCTAATAACATACTGTCTGACATAAAATGACACATACAAGAACGTTCGGTTTCTTGAAATCAGAAGAGAAGAAGAAGAAAAAACATCTTCAATCTGGAGCTACCTGGTATATTTAATTAACAATTATTGTCGTGAGAAAGTGTTACAAAGAGGAATGGGTAGTGTTCAAAGCAATGAGAATATTGACGGACGGAGAACTGGCACAGGGATGCCACAAGGAAAAGAAGGAGAGAGAGAGAGAGACAGAGAGAGAGAGACGGAGAGAAAGAGAGTGTGAGAGAGAGAGAGAGAGGTGAGATGGGTGAACAGGGTGAGAGGGGTGAGAGGAGTGAGAGGGTTGGGAGGGTAGTGGAGTAAGAGGGGTGAGGATAGAGAGTGTTGAGATGAGTTAAGCGGTGAGAGGGGTGAGAGGGTGGTGGAGAGGGATGGGAGGAGTAAGATGGGTGAGAGGGGTGGGAGGGGTGACAGGGTGGAGGAGAGGGGTGAGAGGAGTGAGAGGGTTGAGATGAGTTAAGCGGTGAGAGGGGTGAGAGGGTGGTGGAGAGGGATGGGAGGAGTAAGATGGGTGAGAGGGGTGGGAGGGGTGAGAGGGTGGAGGAGAGAGGTGGGAGGATTGAGAGGGTAGGTAAGACGGTGTGTCGTTGTGGGTGTTCGTATCTGTTTGTGGGTGAGTGGGTGTGTATAGGTTAGGATGCGTGTTGGAAAGGAGGAGTGTTTGTGCGTGCGTGAGCTTAAGCGATTGTTGGTGTGTGATTTGTGCGTGTGTGCGTGTGAGTTCGCGTGTGGGTGAGCGTGTGGGTGAGCGTGTGTGTCTGTGTGTTAGAGAGAGAGAGGGAGAGGGGGGAAGAGCAAACAATTAATCCAATTTTTGTTCACCTAATAATCCAGGGAAACAGGCAAGTACAGAAGTGCTTGACTTGACGTCATAAACCGATATTCTGTTTCTGGTCGAACCAGCAATGAGATGAGGTGCAAAATAGTGAGATATTTAATATGCTACACAATTAATTGTGTTTTATATATGAAACTTATTAGTGTGACACTTTTATGACACTTTATTGCGGTTGCAGTATTTGCCATCATAAAACGATACTCGATAAGGTATAAAGATTATAGTGGTAGTTGTGGTCGCTTTTGAAATATCACACAGCGTAATAGCACTTTTAGTGCTCCAACATTATTACCCCGGACATAGCTGGCGGCCAAATGTGTAGGGCTCTTGCATATTACTCATGTACACCTGGGTGGAGAAGAGCAAGTGCGGATCAACGTCTTTCCAAAGAACGGTAATGCCTGGCTGGGATTCGAACCCTCGACCTTTTGTTATGTTATCATAAATAAGCCACCTCTCTGCCCTGGCGA
>BEXV01000004.1:454193-484260 GCA_003118195.1 Hemicentrotus pulcherrimus | reverse complement strand
ATTCATTCCGTCTTGGAGCCAGTCTACCATCGATAGTGTTTTGACACCACCGTACATTAATGACATCTTAATCAAGCATGCAGTTACCTAATTAAATTGGTCTAGTAAATCCATGGGGAAATAATGAATTTCTCCCCCTTCTTTTCATGGAATACCCTGGGTCCCTGTCTTGCCTTTGTGTCTGGGAATGTCGTTCGATAGGTCTATGATGTATTATAAAGTTCTGAGTTGATTATTGACAGAAGTGAAGGGAGGATAATACTATTTGGGATGACGTATGGGTCATGATACAGTGACACGAATAGCCCAAACATGGCCCATTTTTTTCTTCTTCTGTATCTGGGATTCTTCATGACCGTGGCTGAATTATAACCGTCCATTAATGTACGAAACTTCACAGAGAAAGTTTAATCATAGCTTGCAACACGCTATGTTGTCTTAACACTCTCAAGTAACGGTAAATATATTTTGGATGACGTATAAGTTTGTATGGTGACATGAAGAGCCGAAACATGGCATTTTCCTTGAACTGGGATTGTTCAATAGCGTAGCCGAATAAAGACCGTTCTTTAGGTGTACGAACTTCACAGAGATAGTGTAACTATAGCTTGCAACAGCCCTTGTTGTCTTACCATCTGCAAGCGAAGGGAGGATAATATTCGGGATGACGTGTGGCTTTGTGCAGAAACATGAAGAGCCTAAACATGGCATTTTTCTCTCAGTCTCAGGGTCTGAGTTTGTTCATGGGCATGACTGTCGTCTGGCCATCTCTCATCGCATGACGTGGTGGGATTCAAGGTCGTCACCAACCATCGCTTTGGATTCCTCTAAATATCCAGAGAGAACTGAAAGAGAATGAGGGATGGAGTGCGGAGGAGGAGTCGGAGGAAGAAGAGAGTGAAAGTGATAGAGAAAAAGAGTGATAAATATATGGAGATTATGATTTCTTATCATTTACAGGGTTGAGAGGGAAAGATGGAAGGGGGAGGGATACGTGGAGAGTTAGTGTGAGAGAAAGAGAGAGAGAGAGAGAGAGAGATATGTGGTTGGGGATGCGTGCTTGTGTGTGTTGAGAAAGAGAGATGGGGTAGGGAGAGAAACAGAATACGAAGAGGAATGGATGCAGGAGCGTTTGGTAGATAGCGGGAAGAGAGTGTTAGCTGGAGTACGTGATGTTGGAGAAATTAACTAAGAAAAAGGGTAAAGAGTGATTTTTGTTTATCATTCTGGAGACAGAGTTGAATGCACAGATGTATGTATGTTATTATTAGACTTGGAAAGGGTATTCCATTTTTGTTAACGAATCCATAAACCCTTAGCCTCTTATAATAAATCCAAGGCCGGAATATATGTGCTTTCACGTAATATTCAACACAATTCTTGCAATGAGGGTGTATTATTGTGACTAGCTCAATAGTGCGTTTGATTTCATGTGCACCCAAGGATGAGTATTCACGTACGATTTGCTCTGCGTTGGGACGTTGGCCTACTCGTTCTGGTCGTACGGGATGCGAAGGGAGACCCCTAGCCCAAGGCCAGTGACAGTGGATGAGCTGGAGCTATTAATTCGTTAATAATCAATTCTCGGCCGTCATGTATTCAAAGACCGTTCCACGCACGTGTGATTCAAGGTCAAGGTCCTATCCCATCTCTCTTCCCACTTCACTTCATCTTCCTCCAAACTCTCAGAGGGAGCGGAGAGCTCGGTGTATTTTATCTTAAAGGGGCTGCACAGAGTTGGTCAGTACCAACATATTTTCAATCAATGATCCTTGATCAAATCACAGCAGTCGTCACTTCTACTTCTTTACAATACTGCGACATGTTGTGTATTAATCATTGTGGAATCGGGGTAANCCCCCCCCCCCCCCTCCTCTCGACAAAACTCATTCAAGCGGGAGGGATGTGCCCAAAGTTGTCTTCTTGTGGCTCCTCGTCAATATTTTGAATTGAAACGCACATGAAAATGTAGGAATTCTTATCGTCAGAATTGTTTCTTACTAGTATTTGTAACCCCATCACCCTTCTCATCCACGGTCTGAGACTCCGTGAGCTGCCACTCATCACGGACTCCCTTTTTTTCGAATGACGTCATTGAGACCACAAAAAGCATGACAATAAAGAATCCCTGTATCAAATTAATAATTAATCGAATAGCATCAGTATTGAGGTATAAGACTTATTTCCAATGTGTTGAAATCTTTGTGACTGCAATATAAAAAACACTTCAAGTTCATTTTTTGTTGAGTAGTAATGCTTTAATGTGAAGTCGTTGTCCGAACTTCATTAAAAAAAAACTACTGAGGTCACGGTTGCAAGTTTCGCTACCTTTATGACACCCCTCCTCCTTCTCTCTCTCTCTCTCTCTCTCTAACACACACACACACACACATTTCTTTCTTTCTACCCTATCTCTTTCTCATTCAATCTCTGTACTTGAACACTTGTCTGGGGCAGAGATTTGATGGCTGTCAGCTAACATTACAGCCTGTGTAGTGTGTACACACGGTGACCCGTGAAAACCCGGCAGACTTCACAATGCTACTGTGCACTTTGCTTGTTCGGTGCGTTTACACAAGTACGCATAGTTCAGACAACATAGTTCAACTTCACGCACAGAGCCTCATTTTTGCTTTCGTCTTTCATTTTCACTATTGGATAAAAATGTAGCTTGAACAAAAAAAAGAACTTAAGACGCCGTCAGTGGATTTGCCGTATAGCTCTTTTATCATACATCTGAATTTATTATGCAAGATGTGACATTACAGTAAAATATTGGTTAAATCACTGCAACTAGTACCCTGGTCACACCAACATAGATCGACACCAGACCGATAACAGACGAACGAAAATACAAAATTACGTTTATTGCCAAGAATCGGTCTGTTTGGAATCGGTCTAAAGTCGGTTTGGCGGTGTGATTGAGGAACATTCAAGTCACACCGCCAACCGACTCCAGATTGACGCTAAACCGACGTAATACTTGTTGTTCGATCTGTTGTAAGTCTGTTGTCGGTTCGGTCGGTGTAACTGGGAAATGATACCTCAGTCACCCCGCTCAACCGACTTCATGCCGAATCACACCCGAGTTTTTTTTTTCCTGGTCTGTTGTCGTAGGCGTGACTAGGGTATAGGACCGATAATGAACTTGAAATAATCAAGAATGCGAATGCACAGTAAAGTCGTTAGCATCACAGTTGTCAATTTACGGCGATTTACGTCGGTCAATACGCCTAAATAGCTCAGTAAATGGACAACCCTGCCACACCAACAAGGCCGACACCAGATCAAACACAGACCAAAAAATTACACCCAATGGCCCAAAATGGGTCAGTTTTGAGTCAGTTTGTCGATGTGGCCGAGGTATGATTGAACGATAGATTGTGTGCATGCTTCGTAGGGTTACTGACATACATCGGTGTGACATGTTTGGTTAAGACGTTTTCCTCCCTTCAAATCTGCAAATATAATTCTGGAGCGAGGGAATGTTTTGAGAGTGCAATGCACGTAGGAGGTCGGAGAGCATTGATGGCTGTTCCAGGGTTTGTTGAAAGACCAAAGATGATGATGCAAGTCCAAGGATTTGAAGGTAGTATTGGTCATGCACCTTCTTTGCAAAAGTGACTGTATTACGTTTTCCGATGGATTAATTTGCAGTATAAGGGATTTTTTTAAATTATGCGTTGCACAGGAGTTTTAAAGCTCATACAAGATGGAACTTGCATCATATTTCTTTATCATTTTATAGATTAATTAATTTTTAATTGAAGAGGTTGTCATTATGTTGGGGGGGGGTCCCGTTCATTTTAGCACCATCGCTATGAATGTGACCCCCAAAATGGGGTCAAATGTCTTGAATTGTGAGTGGCGAACTTGGTAATTGTTTGGCCAGTGGCAAACTCTAAGTTGATCTTCGATTAACCCTTGAACTTGCAAACATTTACCTTAAACTGCCTGTTCCCCGTTCGAGGATATTCCTTTCCTTCTGAACCCTCTGAGGAAGTACAAGTTTTTCCACTTCAATAGAGCATTCATACATGAAACCGAAGTCGAATTCGTAATACCAAAATTGACATCGGGTCAAGTAAAACAATAGACTTCTCACTTTCACCTGTATTAGATTTCAGCGATGAGTGTCGGAGTAGATTTAAAAGAGTGAACTCAAAATCAAACTTGTTTCCGCATCCTAACATCCTTAACAGTATTTAAAATTGAAATTCTGATAATTCCCCATTTTTCAAGTAAAAAGTGAAATATAAACTTTTCTCTTACAGATATGAAAGTTGAGCAGGTAAAGTTTCTATTTTGTTACAAAGTCAAAGGTAGCATAATGCTTCTCTGATCCCAGCAACAAAAAAAAAAAAAAGAATCCGTTCCATATTTCTTAATTTTCTGAAGCGCCACTACAATGTTACACGGTTATGTTATTTCGAGAGGTCATTTTCTGAAGTGATTTCGAATAATTATTTGAACGATGTAGTAAATGGGTTGTAAGAACCAAAAAGATGTTTGGCAAACTTTGTCTAAAATAAAAGGCACCATCAAAACTCAAAAGTGAGTTATGCACATTGCATCGACAGTCAAATAAACCTGACTTCCTTATTTTCTTAGCTATTCATTCAACTTTTATATATTTTTCACAATCCTTTCGTTTTTCAGCTTTCATTTATTTGCATAGTATCTCACATTAACTATAAATCATCTTAGGTTCTTTCAAGATTCAATTTTTCGCCTTTTCCAGAAATCCAAGATGGCGTCTGCGCTTATATACAGCCAAGTCATAGTATAATTATCATGTGGAGGAGGGTGGCATCTGTTCAAATGACCTAATCAGACACTTTATTCCATTAATGGAAAGGTCTTTTACTTGGAAATACACGGTTTCCACATCCCTACAAGTTCCCGAACGTGAGACATGTCTTCATAATCTGATAATGTGTTTTCCTTTTAAACAGATTTCTACTTATTGCTTCACAATTTTCCTAATAATGTTATTTCATTCACGTTGTCGGATGTGAACGACCTCTCTGTGAGTCTCGATTTCGAACTGTGCATCGGGTCACATAATTGGTGTCAGTTGAGAATTAGTGCTGTCGGGAGTTAGGATGAGAAACCATTTCCATCTCCAACTGGTATCATAACCTGTAAGGTGTGGATGTGGAAAATGTAGTGATTGTGTGAATTGAAAAGTAAAATGAGATTTGACTCCTTATTCTCAGGTTAGTTGGCGGGTATTTGTTAGACTACTTCGTCAATCCTGGATCCTTCCGGAAATTGTAAGTGTTCGTGCTTCCTCGACGCATGTTATTCGATCTTACATGCCTCTTGTTCTAAATGGCTCTCCAAATAAAGTATTAATCATCAGACCAGACTAGGCATTCTTTATCTTTTCTTCGAGAAAATGTCCTTGTTTTTAACATGTCATTAATTGTTTTCTCCCTCGTTTCCTTTATCGTGTCATCGCCTAACCTTTAAAACGGGGGCTGCTCTAAATGCAATATATCCCTTGTACATAAAAAAAAATCGTCACAATGACATCAATACATTTTTTATCCTTGTTAACAGTCCGTATTAATCAAGCCCAAATTTGTAAGCTTTAGGGTCATTATACTTTGAGAATGACTGCTATTTATTCACTGATGTGCTTGTAATTATATGCTACAAGAAATTTGAGCAATTGAAATTTAACTTCTATTACTTAACACAAACTGTGTTGCATAATAAATACCTGAACATCAATATTTATTCGATTTCTTCGATTTTACGTGATGTATTAACAAGATCAGCTCAGTTTTTAAATGGCTGCTATTTTCTTCTTTATTCGAATAATACCTCAGTCACACCGCTAAGCCTAACCCATACCGACTCCTAACTAACCGCTTCTTGGTCATTAGACTGAGGTAATTTTTTGTTCGGTCTCTTGTCGGTCTATGACCGGTTTCCGTTGGTGTGCCTTGGGTAGGCCAATGGAGGACGCTTAGATTTGTCCAATTGTGGCTTCCACACGCGCCGATATGATTTAATTTCATAATCTTTGTTTATCAATTTAATTTTTTTATGGTTAAAAACCGCACATCCGCAGACTTGTACGTGTTGAGATTTACATGACCACATGACAAATATTTCATCGCTTCCCGTGTCATTTCTGGGAATTTTAGATTACTGTCATCCACGAGAATGCACAAAATGGGACAACGTGTTTTTTAATGAAATACAAAAACAATATCAGGAAATTATTCACGTTGCATCCTTTGGAATGTCAACGTTGAATGTTTATAGGTGACTGCGTGACTTCCAAGTACAGGTACCACTAATTTGATATGTTATGGGATGTGTGAGGATCAAATAGCTTAGAGAGAATAAGATGTGGAAGGAAAGAATATCGCCAAATGTAATGTTGCCTATCTGCCTCCCTCCCCCTCCCCCTCAAACAATTCCCTCTATAAAAAAAAAAAGGGGGGGGGGGTTCGTTTGCAATTGACGCACAAGATACAAGATAGGATATCTGTATTCATATTTTCTACACGATCTTACAAAATACGGAGAGACAAGGTCGTGACCATGAATGGAAGACAAATATTTATCTTGCTTGATAACAAGACCCAAGCACAATAATCAAAGGATTCTCGAGGAGGAGATGTTACATCGGAAAAGAGTTTAGGAAGGGAGGGTCTGAAAACGTGAAAGTCNCCCCCCCCCCCCCCCTAAAAAAAATCGTCCACCGGGATCGCCGGCCCTGCTCATCTTCATTATTGTTACCGACATGAATTATGCTTTGTTATGGAGGACATGTCAACCCCGAATTTCTTGCTAAATTATGAGGACAGTTTTATGAGGAAAGTAGTTTTTGTTTGCACTAGAGGCCGTTCAAAGTTCGAATGTATTGTAATGCCAGTGAGGCAGTGACTTTTAAAATAAACTTGAATTCTGGACATGCCATTGCATTTCGAAAGAAAATGTATGGAAGCGAGTGGAAAAGGCTGATCTTGTAAGCGTTGGCGTAAACTGTCAGTTTGTGGAATAATCAAAATGAAAAAAATTGGCCCAGTGTATAGGCTGAGGGACTACCCAAACACGAGGCATGAAAGCTGTGGCTCACCACCTCTAGTTGTTACTTGTCGTTTCGATTATGAGGGCATCTGAAAATTATCCTTTTCAAGGGACATTCTTTTTATATGACACTCTTCCATCCTAACATATAGAAAGAGAAAGTTCACACATTTTGTTCTTACCTTTCCCAGAACCCCACCTTTTCTCAAGGTATCATGGAACATCAGTGTCGACCAACCAAGACACAAACACAGCTGACTGAAATGTTTACATCAGGAAAGAAAACACCCTTTCCTCTCCGTCCAGGGCGTTTATTTTTTGGGGAAAGAAAACTATTAAACATACCTCTTTGGCAAACAAAACGGTAGCTATTTGCGTATAGTTCCTAAATCGAGTTCAATTTGTTTGGTAATGTTACGAAATCTTCCATTGTGAAAAGACATTAAAGAACGTTCATGACTACCACTTTGTCATTTATTTTGATGAAGGTTTTTAGGGAGTTGTTGAAAAATGACATCGGATAGAATCAGTTGGTCTATGATGATAATTTAATCAAACTTTTATCTTAAGTAGAACTCTCTGCGTTGGTCATGTCGAACTGGGTCTATGCCAGCAATGTGACATTTTATTTGAAGAAGAAAGAAAAAAATAAAGTTTACCAAACAGATGGGTCGATCCATCTTGATGATGTATTATCTATAGTTGTAGGGGTGTTTTTTTAAGGGGGATCAAGGGGCAAAAATAGGTCGTTAGTATGTGCTGCAAAATAATTATGACACGCAGACATTCCCCATGTATTTTATGATTGACGCCCCATCTGGCCATACTGTACAAAATGACAGGTTTTCTTTAGAGTCATCAAGCATGGTGGATAAAGCTGCTATAGGACAATGTCTTACCCCGTGATGGAATATTCTATGGTGCAATGTATTGACAGAAATAGATATTGTAGTACTTCATCGTATCTTTAAAATCGGCCACACTTTGCTTCTGGCAAAACTGCATGTGTAAATTACTTTGATTGTAGGTCGCGATGGTCAGTCACGATTACGCAACAATCGGCCACAAGAAAGAAAAAAACCTGACATAATTATGCACCGGGCTTTATTTCGCCAGGGTTGCATTTGGGTCTTACGTTAGGTTTAGGTCTAGGGCTAGTGATAGGTATAGTGTTAGATCTAGGGCTAAACTGAGGAATTCGGTCAGGGCAGAAAATTGACCGGGGAAAATATATCGCCGAAGAGTTATCGGGGAACCTCAAAAGTTGCTTTCTGTAGTACAGGACATTGACATGACCGTTGGTAAGATTAAGCAATTCGAGTCGTATTGGTTTACGAGCAACATCAAGAGCTACAACAAAAGAAACTCGAATTGGAGCGTACCGTATTTCATTTACTGGAATGCACGATCGTAGCGTCGGCTATTTATTAGCTCCGATTCACAATCGGGCCAACTTTTTCTGCGTCAAATTGAATCAAAGAAAGGCAGGTTTACTTTCCACTGACTTGAACTTTGTAGGAGCCCTATGGGGGAGCCGTGTCAAGACGTGTATTACTTGCAGGGCAGCCGTGTCTGGCAGGCATGTGATACATGAGTATTTCTTACCGTTTGGGTTTTTGTTAACAATCGCTACCAGTTGTGGAATGCATTGGTGACCCGTTTTCTGGGATTGGAGTCAGCGCCCGGTCTACCAGATGTGGAAACACATTTGAAGAAACCCAGAATACACACTGTTGTACGTGACCCTCACCGTGTTATGTTTTAAAAGTGTATAACCTTCTTAAGTTTTCTTAAGTAGAAAACGAGAAAACTATGCATTAGATGATAATTAGTTACCGAATAAATATACACACTCTGAGAGAATGGAAGAAAAATAGGGGACGTGTATGTGGGTATGTGTACATGTGAGAGAGAAAGAGAGAGGGGATGACTGATGTAGAAAGAAACGTAACTCAAAACAAAGATAACTTATCCTATGGCAAAAAGGTCGTAATAACTTTAAATGAGAGTGATATCTGCCGCTATCCTTGCGGACTGTTCACCTTGTCAAAATAGCCCGTGTGACATTGAAAACATTTCCAAATATAAATGTTTTGCAGAATTTGGATCGTGGGTCGCGATGCTATTATATATATTATGACAAACAATAAATGAAGAGGCTCCGGAGAAGGTCGAAGAAAGTAACTATAAATTTTCGCCGGTAGGAACATTGTTGAACCAATGGCTATGTACGTGTCAATTCAGTTTTTTCAATACTGTTTTGAGTCTATTTAAAAGGGTCTTTCTCGGCCATTTCCCATTGCGGAACTTCATATCTTCTCATGTAAAACTATGAAGGGCCGGTTGATCCAGAACCGATACAAAATTAAATGTAGTTGTATGTCAGTTAAGTATTTCATTAACTCATTCAGGATCTGTTTTGAAAACAAATTTGTCATTCTGGCCCAATCCAAATGTGTGTCTTGGGATCAATTAATCTTTCTGTTAAAGGAGAGGGGTGGCCATAGTGACTAATTTTTCGCTGATGGTATCCACATAATATTTAACAGTTATGTACCCCTCCCCTATTCCCGGGAGCTACCCCCTCCAAATCTTTTTTTTTTGTTTGTATGCAGGTGGTGTTGACAGGGGTGTGTCCTGTACGCCCGTCTCACCTGCTTAGTGTGTAATCAAACGTGAAGTTCTCCATCTTGCCACAACAATCGCCCCATACAAAATCGACCATGCGCGGCGTACCGAGTTGTATTAATGAGTAGGCAAATTAGAGTAGCTTGCAAGTGCCCGAAGAATGGCAGAAATTCATGTTTTCGTGTAGGTCTTTGTCACGACTGCCTTGACTGACAAAGTAATCTCCGCGCAATACGTCAAAATTGGGATGATGCATAGCATTTATTGTGTAATTGAGGTTTTCGGTCAAATTCGTGGCTTGGAAACCCCCACAAGTGACCGCAAGACAAAGATTGAAATAGCCTGAATGCATTTGCCTATGCGTTTTATTCCATAACAAAACGTGAAATCAACCACACTGATTAGGTTGCCACAACAAAAGCAGTTAAACCGTTCAGGCTGAATACAAACTTGACACTCCAAAACGCCATCGGTGTCCGTTCTTAAAAATCCTTTACCAGTGCCTTGTGGTGTCTTTGAACAAACAATCATCGGGTACTATTGCTTTAGAATCCTTTTTTAATGTAAATATTAATGTTAATTTATTACCATTCTGAGAATTCACATTCGTGTTATTTTGAAAATATCTCACAATGTTTGGTTGTAGGCTACTTAACTTAAATCATATTTTCGCCCTAGTTCTCCGTCTTTAAAAGGTTAACATCACGATCTAGTTTATGAGAAAACATTTGGCAAATTATGAAAAAAGCAATAGCTAATACCTATTTGTTAAAAGTTAATTGAAATTCGTTGACTGATTTGCATGTGTTGTGGGGCTTTCCCTTTCGAGCAGGAAATTGTTATTTCCTCTTAAGTATATATTACGTAATAGTGTTTCCTGTACACGATGTGTACGCAGAGCGAGAAATGCGCATAGCACAGCTGCTGATTCGTCTAAATGTTCTTCCTAGCATCTAAAGGTCCCAATAAATGGATGTTACTTATGTTGGTGTGCAGCAACGGTTTTATCATGATTATATGTTCAATTGAGTCTTGCATTTTCAATAATTTTAAATATTATCTTTAAAAAATATATATAATTCTGCCAAGCCCTATCTACCCGGACAGACTAGCCCCAATCAGCCTGCCCCTCTTGCTTTGTGAGAGCATTGCCAGAAAACGTGTATATTATAACCCCGGTCTATTTAGCTGCCTGTGATTTTATCACATAATGTTCCACATGAAAATAGGCAAAAACGTTGAACGCATTGCAGGAAGATCATTCGTTTGTTTTGGTTTATTTGTCTCAAGCATTTGACGATACATATTACTATGTTTTGGCAATTCAAAATCATACTTTCATTCGGAATGTTGTGCGATATCTCTGTATGTACTAAGCTAGAATAGAATTTTTGATAAAATGCATTCAGCTTATCTCTAAACGATTGGCCCCTTACTTCAAATCATTTACCTAGATACCCCTAAAAAGTGACCTTTCCATAAAATTCCAAGTTTTTAATAAGTGCCACTTAAGTGCCACTTAATTCGTCCATTGTGTCTTTAATAACTTGAAAAAAGTGGTCCGTACGTTCTCGGGCTTTTGCGTACTTCTCCCCCCAAAATGTGACCGAAATACATAGAAATCTGAAGTTTTCAATCGACTTTGTTGTTATGTAATTTAGAACAAAACTGTTTTTTCTTCTCGGGTAAGGGAAAACGTCTGTTTCAAGCACCTATAAAGTTTGATAGCTATCTTCGAGACTCTTGTTAGTTAGGCAAATTAGGTGACTGTCCAAAGTACTTTCTCACTTAAAAGGCAATATATGAAATAGCAAAGCAATGTACGTTGTTGAAACTTTAGGAGACCCAGAGCAATAAAAGTACTTCAGATATTGATCAGACGAAGAATTTTCAGCGAAAAGTAAACATTTTTTTCCAAGTTTCCGTGAAACACGTTCCCAAAATGGATGTTATTTTGTTAGAGTTTTTAAAAACTGTTTTCATTTTAAAAAAGGGTGTTATTAGTTAACTTAGGTTTTTAGGTTGAAAACATGCTCCTCGAAAACATTTCTTTAGTTATGCTATTCGGTTCCTCCTATCATGCGTATAGTTTGTAAAGCAAGTTTGGAAAGCAAATTTGTTTTTAAATGTAGCTTTTTATCCGAACTTTGGTAAAACATCAACATTCTCTAAATGCTGATAACATTGCATAACATATTTACAGTATCAGATATAATACAAAAATGAATATAAAAACCTCAAAGTACATGAAAATACCGCTGCATAACTATGAGTGGGCAATAACCACACATTCACCTAAAAGCAAGTTACTAAACTCGTACGGTTGATGTAAATTGATTTACCAATCAGTATTCATGACAAATGTGTTGTTTGCACATGTGGAATTGAATCATCTCGCATCAATGGAACAATGGTTGACAAGTTATTACCGGCCGGCGGCGTTCAAATGCATGTGTTGTTTGTTCTTCCGAGACCATTTGGGGTTCATCTTACCACACTACTTTAGAAGAATAAGCTGCTTGATGAAAATCGAAAGAGACAAAAACCACTAAGAGGATGAGGTTCTGAAAACTTGGTTTCAAGCACGTAGTGAGGTCATCGTATGGTCTTGTTAGACATGCCATCTCTCCGGGTTTTCCGCGGCTGACGGGCGCCGCTCTCTTGTTGCGCTCGACAGCAGCGAAATTAGCGCTCGTTCAAATGCCAGACTTGGCCGCAAATGATCGCCTGCCGTGCCGAAGCTCAGACGAGATTATGTAAACGTTTGAGAGGAGTTGATTGTAACATGATCGAGGTAGACTGCTACATCTGTCTGCTTTAAGTCGACTAGATTCATAGTAGGTTCTCAAATATCGCTCCAACCATAAACTGCGTGATGCACGGACATGCACCGCTGCGCGCGCAATGTCAGGACTTTTCGTTGCGCTTGTGACGTTCGTCTGCAGCGCCGGCGAGCGCAGTCAAGCTGGGCGAGTTACACAACGGTGAAACAATAGGTGAATGTCATCGAATACCGGCTGCCACGGGTGTTCTTCGATCGGGTTACGCCAATCTGACGAAGCGTGCTCAATGATCTTGAGTAGATGTTGAAGAATTCAAGTCTGAAGGATGCGTAGAGAACCGGGTCACCTTACACACGAAGCACGAATATTTAACCTACATCTTGGAACTCCACTTAGTTGACGATGAACGGGATTGGTTAAAGCTTGTATAGACAGAATTATCCCGACCTTGGAGATGATTCATTAACACGTGACCATATATACCGTCAATGTTTGCACTCCAGTCGGTTTTATCCACGAATAATATAGGATCAAAATCTTGATGCATACAATAAAAAATAAATTACACCACTTAAACTCGTAGCTATATTGGCGGTTACTTTATGTTTGTAGGAACGTTCTCCCAATTAGTATTTCGTTTAAGTCCTTGAATTAATTTCTTTCACCACGCTTGATTACCTAAAGAAAATGAGCATCAGAGGAAAAAAAAAGAAGTTCCTAGACATAAGAGTAAAAAATCATCCACGGTTTATGTTCTGTTGGCAGTTCGAAATTGTCTGAATACTTTGCAAATAAGCAGGCAACATATAGTTTACATTCAGTGTAAACAGAAAGACGGATGACTTGCCGTAGCGTACACAGCCTAGGGCGTAGCGGGCATTATCCCCCCATCTCCATCCGTTTGCAAGCAAAGAAAAAACAAAAATAGGGGTAAAAACATCAGTTGGTGCTTCAGAGGAAAAGTGCCCCCCAGCCCCCCCCCCCCTAATTCACGCCCTCAGCGCTTGCGTACTTCGGCACCCCAGATATAATATTTTGCCAACCTCTCCTCTATCCTTGAATTTCCGAAGGTTCATAAAAGGGGAAATATCACACAAATAATAATTCCTCCCCCTAATTGGAAGTCGGACGAAGGAAGGAAACTAATGCACCTGAATTTCAATCGTGTAAGTTTGTATGTATTTTCCGATCTGAATGCAAAATTACGAGAAATTTCGTCCCTATTTTCACGAAATGACGGTAGTGAATGAAAATTGCATACAATTTGCGTGCGGATTTTCCTCACTTCGTGAAAACAGGAACGATTTGTTCATGTTTGAAACCAATTTATTTTGTCAATATTTCTGCACCGCTTACGAAGCAAGCAGTTTAATGAGAATATACTCTAAATGTATTTTTTTTTTAAAGATGAATAAAAAATTATCAAGACAGTTTGAAGATTATTAGCGTGTCTATAAACAGAATGTACCGAGACTTAGATAGTGGGCGGAATACCGGCGTAGCACTGATTTTTTAATGAATTCTCGGGATAATGTTAAGTTTACAGACTCTCCACAAAAAATTGTGTTGACTGATGAAGATCCCTGTGTAATATCTTTTCCTCTTTCCTCTTCCGTCCATTATTACTATTGTCATTTTCGCAATTCGGAGAGGGGGTGGGGGTAGGCCTTTTAGGGTTATGGTCCTACATTTTGTTTGGAAGATTATGGGAGGGGAAATCCCCAGTCTCCCCCAATGGCATAAGGTCGGTGTCCCAGCACGATATGACATGCATGTTCTCCTTCCGAGATGTTAAAGTCTGGCCAAGATGAAGATCAATGTCATAGACACGACGGGATACGAGACCGCGCATGGCGGGCGGCCCAGACGGATGGCGCGCCGCGCGAGCAGCTCGATCGAACTCGACATGAAAGGTGATCCCAACTCAACCCACTTTTTTATTCTCACACTCAATTGAAAAAGGCGTGTGAAACAATGAACCCTCGAACATCGATCCACTACTTCCAACCACCCGACATACTTTCCTTGGACCGAGTCGTATTTTCTTTGTGTCGATGTTGTCTGGTGGAAAGGATGATAATGGCACAGATCCATGACAAGATGCCGCCACGAAAATGTCGCCTTTAACATTTGATGATGAACTTGACTTGCATTATTTTGCAAAGAAGAAATAAAAAATGAATCCATACGTCATTAATCAATGTTTCTTCATCTTATCGAGAAAGAGAAAAGAACATGAAGCCAAAGAAAGATATTTAGGAAGAAACGTGAAGGGTGTCATTGGCATCATATAGACATGCACTTGGCGAGACGCCGCAGATTTTGGCGTCATATTTTTTGTTGGTCCACAGTTTCTGACACATAAAGATGTTTTTCCATCATTCTCAAGAAGGAGAGATAAGAGGGCAACATCACTCGTAAATATTCTTTCCGTAGTCCACATCAGATCCCTCAATAAAATGTGTTTTAAATTGAAGTCTTGAAGACGAGCATTGTGCTACAAAAATCCGTTATGAACTGACGTCGTCACGTCGATATATTTTCCTGAAATCAGTAAGTGTTTATTTGTTGTGGACAAAAAAAAAACACATTACAAGTAAATACATTCAAAATTAAATCGGCATACAGGCTATGATTTGTCCGCAGAAGACAGACGAAGAAAATAAAAACAATACACGAATGAACATAGGGAGAGAGAGAGAGATTGGGCCGGGAAGGGGGGGGGGGCTAAGAAATATTTCCGAAATCGGGAACAAGCAATCCATATGTCAGCCTCATCACATTGTTTTATCTAACATGACACGGTGTTACTCGATTGAGTAATTGTGTGATGTAGACTTGTCAAAGTCAATCGGATGATAACGGATTGGATTTACGCAGACACACATGTGTAAGTGGAGATGCTCTCTAAGTGGAGATGCTCTCTGCGACCCCATATCATTTAGGTGTCAATACAATAGAGAGATAGATTTCACGCGGGAACTTGACATTTTGAACCGGGGAAGTGTCGTCTGCACCCTTGTTTGTGTGTGGGGTGAGATTTAATTCCAGATCCTCGATTTCTGCCTTATATCAGTAAAGATTCATGCTAAATGTATCCTGCACCCGCCTTTTCAATAACCTTCGCAATTATAATATCAGAGGTGGATCCCAAATTCTCAGATGGAGATGGGGAATGGGGCAAAATTTCCCTAAAAATCTCATACAAATAAATGAAAGCTAAATAAAATAAAAGTTTTTCAGATTATTTTCTTATTGCCTTTTGGGTCATTCATTTTAAAGCTAATCTTGCGCTGTAGTATGAAAATCGTATTCTGAGAGATAATTGCTATTATTTATTTGAGATTGTTTATCCTGCAGTACATTGATTGTTTGAACCAGTAAAATTAAGACAAACTTACAAAAAATTATTGGAAATCATCTTCAATAAAAATCACAGATCTCATTTGCACATTTTGTCAGGCCTAGCCTACTTACCCTGATTTCCTCATCTTTATTATACTCATTACTCAGCCACTATACATTTTCTTCCTACATTTTTTGGCACATGTCATTTATTTGTAATCTTGAACATTCTTTGTAAGTTTCGTTGGATTCTGTGAAAAATTATTTCTATATTTACTAGGATTCAGTTTATCTTTAAGGGCGCACAGAAATATCGTCAGGCTGTACTTTTGTTCTTTTGTATATTATGCTACTGCGGCTTTGAAAATGGTACTCTGCTCCCTGAATCTGTCACCGTAACCGCTCTCTCTCTCTCTGACATGAAAAATGCGTCATGACTTAAAAGTTAGACTGGACAAGAAAATATCATAATCAGCTTTCACCCCTATTACAGCAGTTTTAGAGTCGTTGCATAGCTCGAGGACGTATTTTGGTGCATAAATGTTCTTTTCTTCATATTTATGTCAATATTTCTTTTTACATCTGCAAAGTCTTTTACGTGGTGATTTTTCCAGGCTGCAGCTGGCATTATACTTCGGTTGCTTTAGGCAAATTATTCAGAATTTTTATTATTTGATGTGTCTTGTTACACAAGGAAATGAGGGAGAGGGAGGAAGAGAGAGGAGGTGGGAGAGAGGGAGAAAGAGAGAGAGAGAAAAGAGAGAGAGAGAGAGGGGGGGGGGGAAGAGAGAGGAAAATGGGAGAAATGAAGGGGAGCTGGGAAAGATTTAATTCATGAGCTGGAGAAAGTCTTGACCGTGTAAGAATGAGCTGTGCAGTTCATTAGCCTTTACCCTGCACGTAGCCTCCGGCCTTTCCAATCGTAGACGTTTTCTGTATTTTAATGGACAAATGATTATCATGGTTGATGAACTAAAAATGCGCGACCGCCCGGTTATACCCTCTTAGCTTCAAAAGCTGAACGGTATTTTAAGTTTAACAAATTTTCGTTATGTCATATTTTAAGAAATGCTTAATTCCTTAAACGATTTTACGCCTCCTCTTTCGAAAATGTCTAAACGTTAGTTTCTAAACGTCAGACTAATGCCTATAAACATTGATGTTGATATTTTTACTCCATAACTTTAACCATCCACAACAAATTGTAGTTTGTGTAATTCATGCACGCGGAAAAGTCAAACCAAACTCGCCGTAGCTCTACGTGACATTTCTTTTTGGTTCGCTCAAATTTGATTCTGAAATGTAATTAACCTGGAAAAATGAGACAACACAGCCGATGACTTCAGTCCTTTAGAAGTTCGTGGTTTTGGGCCGCATGTTCGTGGTAATGAGAATTTAACCATCAATCTGTACATGCGAACCAAGAAAAAAAATCTAATTAACTTCTCTATGTTACCACAAAGATTTTTTCCTTCTTCCAGCGCAGGGTGTGAAGGAAACTGTTTAGCTTGAAGCGTTAAAGTGTCGATGATGGATAATTGAACCTTAATGTTAAACATTGCATAGGATAAATCTACAACGGATCTTCTCCCGACGTAGCCGCAAGAGAAAAAAGAGGGACAAGAGAGAAAGGAGAGAGACAGAAAGAAAGAGGAAGAGAGAAAGAGAAAGGGGGATAGAAAGATAGACATAGAAAGAGAGAGAGAGGGAGAGAGACAAAGAGAAAGAGGAATGATAGCTTATCACTCTCATTGTTTTCCTCTTACCAAACTTCAAACAATTATAAGGAAGAACCTGGCTTAAGAAACAATCGAAATATGAAAAATTATCATCCTTCCTTTTTTATAAATTCGGGGTTACTGACTGGATGAGGATATTGAACTGCTTTTAAGAACAATGCGTCTCGACTAATCTTGGTATTTTATCGACTAATGTGTCACGACTTGTTTGAACCAGCTATACAATAGGTTCACTGAATGTTGTAATGTCATATTTTGGTCATTTCCCGTCTTTAACACGGAAATTTTATGAAGTGAGAATATCTCTATCTTGTATTTTGTTTATCCTGTTCAGTGGACGGGGGCGTATCATTGAGTATCTTCGGAAAAGATGGACAGTCACTTCCCTCCTAGCTCCCCCCCCCCAAAAAAAAAAATAATTTTCCAGGATTTTTATTTTAACATTCCAAATCAAACTGGCTCAGTTGAGGATAAGACGAATTATTTTCTCGACATTGAAAAGGTATCTCTTCCAGTGAAAATTCAATTTTAGTTTAAATTCTATTCTTTATTGAAAAAAAAATAATTAGAAGTTTAGCCCTCGAAGCAAAGAAGCAAAGAGATTAAATTCCTAAAATTGATTTGTAAGAATAATAGCAAAGAAACTATAAGATGACATGCTTTGGTTTAGCTGTAAACTACACGGAGGCCTACTTGTAACAGTATTGATTTTTACGTCCTGAACACCATATTGTTACTGCTATGTTAAGTCGTTCTTTGTATTTGTCTTTCAAGTTAACATTGAACTATTTGTCTGCGCATGGGCAGAAGAGGAAAGTCGGTCATCTACCCGAGCTGCCCGCGATTTCGTATGTTTTGATCGCCCCGAGGCAGACAACATTCTCGATTACCTCGATCATAAACACCCGACCAGTGATCGCTTTCACGTTCTCGTCTGCGTTCACGTACCTTGTTCTGATGAAGATGAATGCTTCTCATTCCGATCTGGAATATTTTAAACTAAATGTACATCGAAGCAGGGATCCAACTCCCTGATCAAAGTAAAGTTTCTTTCAAAGGTTGAGTAATATCTTTTTGGAATTGGGATACGTTACCATTCCCCCAATAACAAACAACATACGAAAAGTTAAAAATGCTAACCATCTTTTGAAATTGATGAAACTCTTAGGATATTGAAATAGATATAATGATCATCTTAATATGACTAAAATGATACCAGCAGGTAAGCATATTTTCTTTATTGTTATGGAATTTGATTTTCCTACTTGAAGTTCATTGAATATGGATTTATTGATTAAAACGGGAAACATTTTGATGAATCATTTGATGAATTGAAAATGCTCATCGTTACAACTTTGGATTCATATAAACACACAAGATAAACACCGGTGTTTGTGTTTCAGTAAGATGCAAAATGAAATGTAAAAAGAAGATGACGTGACCTTTCTGTCCAAAATACCCGCTAGGTCGCTTCGCTCCCTCGCACTTTGTACACTTAGTAAGACATGTGTCCATCCCCAGAAAGGTCAATGCGCCTTTTATAATGATAAAGACTTGCCCTACACCTTGTTTCTTTCTTACTCAACATTTGATATACACCGCTGGACAGTTTATTTCTAAAATAATTTTATCTCCATATTTTGTACAAGAATCTTTCTAAAATATTATCTTTAATATATATACTTTCACATTTTAACGGCGACACTTAAAAGATGCTGTCATTTGAAACACAATCTTGTATTCTTCGCACGGTTCGCCACTTTTGGAATCAACTGAATGATTTTATATCCCTCCCCTGGCACATTAATTTGTTTGGAGTAGATGAAAAAAGTCATGATTGAATATCCTGGTTGTTCCATCAATACTTCATGGTAATAACTCGCTAAATGTTCGCACCCGTGTCTCGAATAATATATGAGAAGCGGTGTGTATGTGACTTCATGAGCTCGAATAATTACAATGCCCCTCGGCTTTGCTTTTTTCTGATTCATTACTCCCCCTGGCTAGATCCTTTTTCTTCCTCTCACCTTCTTTACATCTGACTTTTTCTCCCTATCTTTTTTTCCTTCTGGTAACTGTAACTATATTTCTATTTTCATTTACCCCCCATCTCTCGGTTTCTCGCTAATTTTCCTGATTTGAAACAAACTCCCTACTTCGATGCCTCTCTTGTACTCTTTGTATGTCTCTGTCTCTCCCTCTCTCTCTCTCTCTTTCTCCTCTCTCTCTATTCTCCCCTCTCCCTTTCTGTCCCTCATTCCCCTTCCCCTATAAATGACAACATATATATCATGCATTTTTGTTTTGTTATGTCCAATAATCTAAAATCGATTGAAATGTCTCACGAATGAAGCACGATTGTCGCCTAAGAACGTTTTCGCGACGTTAATGCATGGCAAGATAAAAAAAAGGCGATCTACAGAGCTCTGATAGGGTGGTCTCATCACAAGTTTGACAAATGACAATTGATAAACTCTTCACGCCTCGTTTTGGTTTGGCGTAGGAACGAAAACATCATGATTGCTTGATAACATGGAACATTTATTTCAAGACAAATAGGTAAACTGATGGCACGTTTGTATCAGTAAAAAGTAGAGAGATAGGGAGGGTGAGTGGGAAACAGGGATCAAGTAGAAGAGTGAGAAATATTGAGATGTGAGAGAAAGAGCATCGTTGGGGACAGAAAAGGAGAGAGATATAGAGAAATAGAGGAAGGTAGAGAGAAAAGGGAAAGAGAAGAAGGTGGGAAATTGGACGTCGATCACATTGAATGAAGACGGATTCATAGAGTCATGTTTAAAGACATCCATGAAAACTTTACTGAACGCTTGATGACAAAAGACGTTAGGGATTCACGTTTTCGAAACTCATCTGGAGAGAGGTATTGTGAGTCTACTCTAAATAAGGAGGGAAAGGGGTGGTAATTTGTTTGACCGAATAAGCCTGATAGCTTTGTAGACATTTACTGTTTTGTTAAATAATTCATATTTTTGACGATCTGAAATACCGTCTGGTATCTACATAATTATGTTCTTTAATGCTAAAATAGTGTGTCTTTTTCAGTTGAGTAAAGATGCGTCGCACTTTGCCCTTAGCCTGTGGGGGAATTTGTCTGTGTGTGCATTGATAGTTGTTCCTTGTACTTCAAACCTCTCAAGTACACGTGAAAAAGTTGTCTCTGTCTTGCTGCTCAGGTGCAAACAATTTGCTCTGTAAGTGGACTGATCAACCTCATTTCAGGAGAGACGAATCCTTGATTAGACGAGATGAGAGCCCCATTGTTGGGTCATGAGACGGGCTTGATACGGACGAATGGCAAATGAAGTCGAAGGGACTTCCCACGCACTCCAACCGAATTACCCATCTATGGTGGCTGAGGAGTTTCCCAGTTGCAGCATCAATCGACGTCTCGCACGCTTTCACCGTCCTCTTAGATTACCAGAGGGCCAGACGAGCAAGAGATTGTCAGAGGAATGGCCTTACCAAATGTGTGAATAATTCATCATCGTCATGATAAGTGATAGGTCTATCTTGCATGCTTGAGGAGTCTACAAATACATGATAAGCGGTGTCAAGAGAGTGCTGAGTGTTAAGCGCATGACAAACATCGGAATAGGAGTACACTCTTAAACATGTCTGGTATGAGGGTCGTTATGATCTCTCTATATCTGGCCAATATTTTTGCCCAGCTGGGTATTGTTTTGTCCAATCATAACCATTTCTGTATTTTCTTACTAAAATTTGGGGGAAATCTCATAGTTTGAGAAAAGAAATATCCATGGCAAATTCCACTTGACCCAGGTGTAGTGAATGGTATCATGTAGCGATTCTTTCATCGTTACTTTCGTCGCTACATGATATCGACTGCCTTGTAATGTAGTAACATCAAAACGAGACGCGATTGTCATAATTATGCACTTTGAAAAACCTGCCAATAGTGCACCTCTTACGATTCGTTCTTTGTATTTCACATGTTTTTTTTTTGTTGTAATTCATATATACCAGTGAAGGAAATAGTTGTTTGCCGATGAATATGATAGATAAATTAACAAATTATTCCAATGCAAAATGCATGAATTATAGATCTAAGTATATACACCACCGATCTCAAAAGCAATAACTGTTCCTGTAGCTACACAAGCTTTTTGCTGCATTTCAAGTTCAGTGATATATTCACCATTGTTGTACTATTAAGTATGTTACTACGGAAGCTTACACAACATTAATCAGGATACCATACCCATAATTCATCAATAAATAACGAAAAAGTAATATGTTTACATTAATTCAACAAAACTCCTAATCGACTAATGGCGAGTGCTAGCTCACCTGCGCCGGAGATGACAAACATCCATCACTTTAATAACGATCTTGTTTTGACCTTAATATCAGCCCCTCCCTTACATCAACATGATAAAATTTTTATTATGATGGTTCGAAATGCTCCATTGACGTTATAAATCAAATTTGATTGTGATAATGTCATCAAGAATTCGTTGGAACGCCTGTGGGAATATTGCTGGAAAGTTTATAACTCAAATGGACTGGTGGTAACATTGTATGACCATTGAACAGCCTTCAAACTCTGCGAAACACGGGTCTTAATGAGGAAGAATAAGAACTCTATTTTAAAAGTACATAATTATCATGGTTTTGTTTGATTTAGTTTGTTCAATTATTTTTGCATTAATTGAAGCGAATAATAGTGACAATGTTCTAGTTCGACAAAGCCCATAATAGTTGTCTCTCTCTCGTGACCCACGTCTTTCCCTGCCTCTTTCCCCATCTCTCCTAGATCTTGTGCCCATTGTTGAGCGACATCTATCTCTTTCTATCTATCTCTATCTACCCCAAATCTCATTTCAATTACCCATTGTTGAACTTTGATTCGTCCCTCCCCCATCCCTTCTCTTTCTCTCTTTCTCTCTCTCTCTCTCTCTTTTCTCGTGACCCAGATCTATCTCCAACTGTCTCCCGAACTATCATATTATAATTAAGTCTTGCCCTGTCGCTGAGCTACATCTATCTCTCTCTCTCTCTACCAAAAGTCTAAAATACCCATTTTAACCCGTTGGATACTGAATTATTGTATTCCCGTAGGCTTAACACAGGGACCACCAGGTTCCAGTAAACAATGGGTTAAAAATTACATTCATCGCTCTGTCTCTCACCCTCTTTCTCGTGACCCACATCTATATCTGTCCCTCTCTCCCTAACTCTTGTAAAAAGTACGTCTTGCCCCTGCCGGTCGTTGAGTAAGATGATGATAATGATTTCAAGTGACAGTACCAGGCCAAGGTTAACGACTCGGAATGTTACAGTTTTTGGCCGCATTAGACGTACTTGACTTTTAGAACCAGACAGCCAATAAATCTTCAACCTACCTACGTTATTAAGGTCTCTAAATATACAGGATGGAAATATGTTACCTGAAAATGGGAACCTGCTCCTGACGCATTGATGAGCTCGAGGGGAGGATAAGAACTGTTACAAAAGTTTTCCTTTTATTTATTGTCAAATAATTCCCGGTTGAATAATGTGAAAAGCATTTGCCGAATTAGTCTCTGATAAGTCAAGACTGTAAACACACTTTCTGGTTTGAGATTAATGCATGTTACGCAAACTGAAAATTTATCTCGGCCAGCGTTCATTTTCTTTTGACATGAAACAAAATTGAATTAGTGTAGAGAGTGCCGGGGTAGGGTAAGCTTATTGAATTGTTTCAGTGTTGTATATCTATGTACAGAATTCATTATCCGAATGAAGAATTGGACTCTATAATTTCCCCTTGATTCAGTAGGTTGACATCTACTAAAGACAGCATTTTTTAACTTTTATTATGCTTATACTACCATACTGTGTCGTATGTAAGTTATTCTTCTTGTCGTTTCTATTTTCTTACGTCGTAGAATATGAAACCCTGTAAACTTAAACAAAGAATCCTTTTCTCATTTTATTGATTTTCCATATTCAATTTAAAAAGCTTGCTGAACAGACCGCTGAACATCGTCTGCAGTAACCGTTTTTGGCACATTCTCGGCGGACGCAGTAGCGTCAAACGTCCCACTTTCTAATTGCTGAGAGACATGCGATATTGCGGCCACTTCAAAATGCTCATGTGCGAAGACTTATAGGGTAAGCATCTTAAAGTGGTACATAAAACAATCTCTTTCTCGGGTTTGGGGGTGAGATATTTTGTATTCATGAGGTGATTTCCTCTAATGGAGGACCATCGGTTGACTCGGAGGTATTGTTTCTTGAGTGTAGGGATGTGTCCAGACGGACAATTTTTGTCCTCTGCAACCCTGTCAATTCTGTATCTATGGCGTCCAATCTGACACCGTCTGGACAACAGTATTTTTTAGTAAACACATGGTGTGCAGAGTGATGGCAGTTGAAGAGAAGAACCAATTTCTTCGAACGATTTTGCTTTGGTAGAATGCAATTATCAGATTATAGGAATTCGAAGTGCGGTACTTGAGAGAGACGAAATTATTTTGTTCAGGCTCCCTCTGAGTAGTAAGAGAAGAATCCCTTTGTTTGAGAGTCATGGGTTAGATGTTGTTGTTGAGATTAATGGCGTTTCCATCATCATTGGATGATTTTCGCCAGAGTTAGAGTTAGGATTAGGGTAAGTCATGGTTAAAAAGACAAAGTGGTTCTAGAGACGGGAAGTTAACAGGGCTACCATGTGTTCATTAGCAAAGAATCGTTATGTTCGGAGCATGACATCATTTGTGTCGAGACAAAATCTCACTTTGTTCCCAATTTCATGAAATCGAAAGCCTCTGTTTTGAGAGAGCCTGCTGTGGTTCTAACTATGATTTAAACAAAACTAAAAGTATGTCTTGACAGAGTTGGGTGCTATTTTCATGAGAGAGCATCTCGTCACTCGATCAGGACAGATGGAATGAACCGTTTCCGTCGCAGACAATGGCGAGACACTCATGAATATTCATAAGCCGTCGTCGCGTCCTCGACTCGTTCCACCGTGGATTCATGAAAATGGCTGCTAAGGATCGATGATTGTTTCATCATGTTGCCTCGAGGCATAGAGGCGGTGCTGCATCCATCAAGTTGGAACAGATAGTGAGTAATGGGGGTTGTTAAGAGGCTGTTGCGATCCACGACAAATGTCAAATGGAGACAATTTCCACAGCTAACTCGACAAATTGTAACGCAATTGGCGTTATCGAGTTGGTACAAAAGTGATATATCTCTCAGCTTCCATTTTTTTAAAGAGCCGATTCCATCTCACGCAAATTTGATATCAAGCAGCACAACATACGTTTGTGTTTTGGGGCAATACATCTGTCTTTAAATAAAACGTAATAATCCACCAATTTTATTGAACGGGGGATTTTTTATGTTAACGGGATTGGGTAACTTTGTCTCAGATTCTGAAACTAAATCCTGGATTTAGCTCATGCTGCAATCATAATTATATATCTTTAGGTCAGTCAGGAACCCCATGACTTTTACCAGCTGATCGCCTGTCGGATTTTCAAGATATTAATGATTGAACATCGAAATTAAATTTTTCGTTTTCCTAACGGCTTTGATAACACTACAGTTTATTGGGGAAAATGTGTATGATAAAACTGGTCACTTCAAGATTTTTAATTTCATGAGGCACTTCCTGATCATTCTGAAGCGCAATTTGTTTTGGGCTTTAATATTACACCATACCACAGACTCTGTTAATACGTAGGACCGTGCATCTCAGATTTAAAGGTAAAGACCAGTATTGGAAACGCCCCAATTTCAAAAAATGAAATGGAAGTTCTCGTTACCAATCATGTGAAAGAATATGTTTTTACTAATACATGATGATAACAAAATTGCCGGGAAACCGCCTACTAATTCATATATTTGGTAAATTTGTTTCTCTCATGGTCTGTGAGAGATATAGGGTAGTCCCATATACATCTTTCTGTGTATATAGTGCTTGTAACTTTACGAAGAATGGGCCAAATTGCTTATCATTTTGATGATTCCAGAACCTTGCAGATGCTGGATGCTAGATGATCAACCTTTTCTGATCGATTCCACAACGTTTCTTTCACAATGCAATCGCATGACCATTACTGGTCTTTACCTTTAACATTGTTCAACGATGCCTTTAATGAAAGAAAAGAGGATTAAAACCAGTAATAGAAATCTGTTGCATCTTCCAGCCAGTGAATTTATTTTTACGTTTTATAAAATTAAAGTATGCTAGCAATTATCTTAGATCTTAAAGGGGCAGTGTGACTTAAAACTGAACAAGTAAGAATGTAAAATAAATACGATAGCTCTTTCAGGTATATAAACATTGCACTTGTGAATTAGAATATTCCATTTAATATGTAAGGTCAAAACGTTTGTAGTATTTGACGAATCTGACCACAAAAGAACAGGACTCATTTTTGACAGATAGACTCCATAGTGAACCATCTCTCTACATCATTCCCCTTTTTGATTTTTTTAAGTGACTTTTTCCTAGATTAGACAATTAGTATATTGTTAAATTCCCATCAGCGTATCAAAGTCAATTAATTTATCAAAAATGAAACTGTGACATAAAAGTCTAGGATGCATAGAATAAATCACATAAACGATCTAAGCACTTCGACGTTTTCAGAGATATCATTTGGCATCACATTTTCTCAAAGAACATTCTCAAAAACACTTTTCTATAAGTCATCAAAAAGGTTCTTAAGTCGTGAGAAGAAAAAAAGTATTTCATCCGTCATCACCTAGATGGAGCAAGAGTTCTGGAACTCTGCACCAATGGCGTCGCGTTCTGCTTCTTAACGTTTGGGTGACTGTGAAGTGAAAAGCGGTAGAGAAAATTTCCGTTACCTTTGAGATCTCACATCGAGATAGGAGGAGCTGCATTTTTGTGCTCTTATGAAGCCTGGTGATTTTTGGCTGCTCAGCTGATCATCGCTTCTGCTTGCTTGGTGACAACCTCTGTGTTCTGTCGAACCTCTGGGATAAAAGATTACGGTTAGTTGTTGATATAGTTAGTTTTTGTTTGAAAATAAGACTTTTTCAAACAACAGCATGTTAGACCCCAGTTCTTTCTGGCTTTAGGTTACTTGTATAAGCTCTTCTGTCATAATAATGAGGCGACCAAAGTAGGGCCTTGGAGATGTAGCAGGGTTATCACCAAAAATTAAAACAAAACAAAAAGATATGGGCATATCTGTTTATGACATCTTTATTTGTTTTTTGACGAATACCGTAACGGGAGAAGCAAACTGTGTATAAATCGCCATCGCTACCAGTTTTAGTAAGAAATGTTAAAGCTCGTTCAATACGTTCTTGTTGGTTTGTACTTTGTAGTGTACGAGACAATCTCTTGTTGTCTTGTGTGTATCTTTGATTCTGAAATATGCCAGTAAACAAATGGTTAAATTAAGTGTTTACCGACTTTCAGGGGAAGCAGCAATAAAAAAATGTGCATGTGCACTTGTGAATTGATAGAATTCCCTTAAATCCAAATTCCCCGCCCCCACAGTTCTGGCTGCGTAGCAGGCCTTGATTGATGATTAACTGTAGTTCAGGGGAACAACCGCAGTTCGTTTAGAGCGATTATTGACATGTACATTAACAGCCGTGACCTATACCTTACACTACTTTTAAAGGCTGCATCAGCCATTTTCATGAGCGATTGTCAGTCCAATCATTTCTGACACGTGGTGTCAGATAATATCAAAGACAAAGGTGTGTAGAAATATATTGCTTTCCGAAAGAAAAACATTGTTCAAAAATAATATCAAATATATATCGTGAATAGGTTCTGTTTGTAACATGAGTACTATACCAAGTTTGATTAATACGCTCCACCGGGCCATTTATTATTGATTTGTCATAATTACGATTACATATCGGGAAGGATATGTTTGTACTTCAATCTAATCCAGTCTGTGCCTATCCTCCAGCGCACACATATATTATGTGATACACTGTGGTCAGCTGATCTCAGTCACTGTGTCCAACCACTAACCTGTAGTACAGGTCCTAGTCCAACTATCCACAGTGTGAATTAGAATGTATTCTAAAGATATGTGATCATTCTCTGGTTCATACGTACATACTGTGGTAAACATGACACAGTGTGAAGTAGAACGTTTCCAAATCTATGTGATCGTTATGTGGTGCATACGTACACTCTCTGACGTACTGTGGTATATAGTTGCCACAGCGGGAATTAGAATGTATTCCAAATTTCTGTGATCACTTATTGCTGCAACCGAACACAGTGTGTAGTGGAATGTGTTCCAAATCTCTTGAGATAAGGTGCAAGGTACACTCAGTAACGCAGTTTGGTCAACTATCCACTGGCACTGCTAACACCGGTGCTGATAAACTAGAGTAAACTGTAAGCTCACAATGGTCACACTGCATTCATTTCTGCCACAATATTCCACTATATCCTTGACAGTGTGTGTGTAGAAAATGCTGCTTCCTGAGACATGTTAGATGTATTCATTGCTCAGTTGTAATGTTTATGTGTAATTGAAACATGTGACTGTGTTTGATTTACTTTACCTGTTTATAATACTATAACTTGAGACGAAAGTATTGATGTGCGTGTGTGAGAGTTGCTACGAATAAATAAATTATTTTTTTGTATTTTTGGGGTGTGTTTTGTAATGCCCAGTGTCTCTAGCCACACTACTTCCTACGGACAAACATTAGTGCATGGACTAGATTGGGTGAAATCGACTCGACGTCGATTCTCTTTTGGCTCAGGGCTCTGGGCTTTGGGCTCCGGGAATAAAACAGATGACTCCGGTTAGACTGACAACTTTCAACATTTGTTGTCAGTGACTTGGATAGTCTAAATAACGTTTAATAGTCAAATCCTGTAGGTGAAATGGGACGACTATTTCGGACAGGCTCGTAGAATATCAGAATGATGATCTTCGATGATCTACCCACAAAGCGGCAAAACAACGTCAATTCTCATGTTTACTGAATCGTCCATTAGAATGTTAGGCTTTCAGGCTGTGGCGTATATGTTATAAATGTTTTGTTTACCATATATATTTACAAAATGCAAATGGACGTCATTTTTCAGTATTTTGTTCAAAAATAATAATTTACTTTACTATCAATACTTGAATATCGAACAATTCTGGTCAAATTAAAATTATTCCAGAGTTTCTCGACAAGCCTGCGATTAATAATATATGGAATTTAAATTTCGCAGTTCAAATACATTAATTTGTTTTGTTTGTTTTATATTGAATCATTACCAAAGGAGGAAATCTCATTTGAGGATTTCAAGGTAACTTAATGCAAAATTGTTCTATACACAATTACTCTTCCGCTGTGTGTTGCATGATTATATGAATATTTGTGGCACAAAAGTGTGACTTTATATATGTCCTACTTTCCTTTCATTTATCGTGACATACTTGAATCTTTCCTTTAACCCCCTTTCCTTTGGATGTCTCGCACAAATTAAATATTGAAGCAAAGATGTTTTGCATCATTGGGAAATAGAGAGAAAACTCCTGCAAATCCACTGTTCTGGCCATCTATCCGTTTTACTTCCGAAGGTGTTTAAGTACCTTCGAATCCATTGGCCAAAATAGTGTGTCGCAAGATACTCTGTTTTTTTTTACAGAGGCAAAATATCACTGCTTCCAAACAAAAGATCTAACAAAGTATCTAACTTTATTCTATATCTGCCTGATTATTTTACACTTTATTCATATTCTTTGTCGGTGGAAATGTGCACTTTAATTTGATATTTATACTTTCCCCCAAATGGTTTGGTTTGGCTGTAGATTTCACAAAGTATCGCTGCTGTAGTTGTTTCCAAATGTTCTTTTCTGAAACCCTTCGTGAAACTGTCGCCTCATTTTAGTTCGTAATTAATCCAGTTTGAATGGATTTATCTATAATTTATGTCTTTTTTTGTTATTTTCAAATTAGAATGTGCTAGTGACGGGAAAATGAATGTTTTGTATTGTGTGGCACATCTGTGGGCAGATTTGTAAATTCCATCCTAATTTTTGCATTAAAGACGTTTTGATTATAGTTTAACAAAATCTTTTACGATCTTAGAAATTAAAAAATCTTCTTTGCATAATGATAACGTTGCATAATGA
Organism: Hemicentrotus pulcherrimus; assembly: GCA_003118195.1. Lineage (NCBI taxonomy): Eukaryota > Metazoa > Echinodermata > Echinoidea > Camarodonta > Strongylocentrotidae > Hemicentrotus > Hemicentrotus pulcherrimus. Next base: position 454,605 of record BEXV01000004.1, on the reverse strand, counting down.
TAATGTTATATGTCTCAAGCGATTGACCGGCTAATAAACTTCTATTTTTCTCTCTCATATGTTTCTCTTTCAGAAAGAAATCAAAATCATGTACAAGAAGTCTTCCGAATTCGATGGCCATGTGTAAGTATTCCTTATCGTCTTTCAATTCAACACTTTATGAATGATACCGGCCTGTTTGCATCCTCATACATTCGCCTGTTTTTGTTTTTCTTTCTTTTGCTTTTATTTGTTTTGTTCATCAAATTAACCCCTGTTAATATATTCATTTTAAAGCATACTGCTCTTTGAATGGCGTTAAAGATTTAATGTGAAATGGGAGAAGACAAAATGGTGTATGTCTTCAGAGACGCGTAGAATCTAAGGTAGATGTAGACCTACCATTTTTTTTTTTTGGGGGGGGGGGGGGGGG
>BEXV01000004.1:430104-453754 GCA_003118195.1 Hemicentrotus pulcherrimus | reverse complement strand
AAAAACAAGTCAGAAAAAATCTTGGAACCAGCGGGACTTGAACCTGCATCTACTGCTTGCCGGGCAGCGACTCTACCACCAGGCCATCACTGGTCTATGGCACAGTCACGATGATCTAGAAACAAATACCCAAGCTCTCCTGATTAATTTTGACTTATTAATATTCATTAGTCCGCCATAGGACAATAACTTTTATAAATTTAATGCTTCCTGGGAGAAATTTCAAATATTTAAACATATTTGTGGCTTACACCCAGCTTCCCGGCAAGCAGTAGATGCAGGATCAAGTCCCGCTGGTTCCATGATTTTTTCTGACTTGTTTTTCAATACAGATAGATCAATCGATCTTATTCACTGGGTGTAAGCCACAAATATGTTTAAATAATTGAAATTTCTCCCAGGAAGCATTACATTTATACAAGTATTACTATATTGTGTGTTCACATGCTTACATCGCTTACTAAACTACACACGCGCACGTATTAACCCACATATTCACCCACACATGCCTCCCATCGTATAAATTCTCTGCAATAAATAAACATGTGGTAAAGACATGATAATTATTGACAATTGGGAAATGTAAAAAAAGAAAGAAGCAATCAGAAACCGTAACAACAATTAGATTATATTATAAAGCAGGCTCCTTAAAAGGGTGCCACACACTTTAAAGAGAAGAGTATATTCTGATAAGGTTAACGCACCTTTCTCAAACTTTGTACCTCAGTTTTGAAGAATATCATAGAAGACATGTCCCCTTATTAACAAAAAGTTACCCTTCAAATAGTCTCACATTTGAAATATGACAAGAAATATATGAAACGACTAGACCAGAATTGCCATGCAACTTGTGTGTATTCCGTTATACTTTTTTATATTCCTATAATTCCTCGTGCTTGTCCAGGGGTTAGTTGTCCTTTTTGTGTTATTCTGAAGATTCTAAAACCTCATAGTAATTATGAATTGCTTTTATTACGTAATCAACATTTTCTAGACAATTTCTAACTTTCTATCACAATGTAATCTTTTGATCATTACTTATATTTAAGACTTAACAATGCACTTTTCTACAAAACACTAATCAGCAGACACATTGCGCTTAATCAGGTACACGTCACATGTCCTCGTAACCGCGTTCGAGGCGAAGACAGCTCGCACTTCCCCCGCATGACATCATCGTAGACTTAATCAGACTGCTTTGTGCTAACTAATTAATCTCGTTGGCGTACAATACAGCAGGCACACAGACAACCTAGCTATAGAAACCCGTATCAGGTTAGAGGGCTAGCACTAATTGACTAGCCTGAATCACGTGTAAAACTCAAAGTGGGATCAATTGTTAGACAGGTAGATACAGAGGAATGGACATCGTCAATGACGGGCAGAGGCTAATAGCGAGACAATTAGAGGGATGACGTGGTTGACATTTAAATCAAGGCACCATTTTCCAAATTGTACTTTAAAGGCCTTTCTCTTTATAACGACATTATAATTGCTGTTCTATCATCATATGTTTTATTAGTATATACAGCAGATTGTGCATTCATCGGAGAGACAAAGATGATAAAAATAACTACAAACATGTTTATAGAATGATAATTCATGACAGTTATGATAAGTACTACCATATCAAAGAAATCTTTACAATCATATTGAAGCTTGTCTCTTTTGTCTTGCACTCATTAGAGTAAACCACAGGCCCCTGAGTATAACGGATTCAGTATTTAAAGTTTAGGGCTGTTATTCAATATTCAAACATTTCTTTCTTTTCCTAGCGAATATTATATCTTCTATATTTCGTGTTCTCTCACCGTAAGCTTGTATTCGTAATCGACGTATGTGAAGAATAGTCTTCGAAATGGCTACCCACAGTCACCCAAACCTGACTGTCCCTGTATACATTGTGTATCGGAAATTTGTTTATTTTTTTAATGTAATTGTAATTGTAGTTTCCAGTTTATTTTATCACATAATCTTCGACGTAGTTTTGAATCAGTGGATTACAGAATGTGTCGAATACGGAATGGTAAATAAATAATACCTAGTGTGATACAGTTGTATTATTTGTTCAGATTGTCCTTCAACACGATAATGAATTTTGGCAAACTCTCGCTCTGCTTCTCGGAAAACAATGATTGTGCCAAATTTGAGATTAAGAAACCCTGAGAAATGTGGAAGTTTTAAACAAAATCAATCACAAGATAGCATCAAGTATCATGCATTTTTTTCTGCTATGAAGAGCTCAATAACACTTTACGAAGTACTGTGGATTTCATGACGATTATCAAATTCAATATTCATCATCGAAATGTCTTTAATCTTGAAAACAAAACGGCAATCTCTTTTTCGACGAATTTCCCCCGTTTTAACCTTGTTTCTTTTTAATCCCTGCACGAACAACATTATGGGATTCAGAAATACCGAAATATTATTATCGAATTTCATTACGAGGATTGTGTTCCCTCGGAATGTATTGAACCCGTGTTCGTCCTTGAATTAGTAGGTGTTTCCTGTATCAGACCTTTGAACGAAAATTAAGTTGTTTTCGTTTTTCCCGCCTACAGTTTGAGGCCCTGTTTCAACCTTTGAATCTGATTGTAAAAATGCATGTTAAATATGCTTTTTGTGAGTTCAGTCAGTTTCCAAGCCATTACGATTTTATATCCCATTATTAGTCTAGCATTATAAAAATCAGTTTGATCACTATGCAAAGTTCGAATTATTTAAAGAAATATTTAGGATCTGAAAAGTTATTCTCAAAGTCAATTTCCAATCCTGAATACGCTTCTGAGTTTGGTCACGCTTTGGTTTTTAGTCTGATACATTTAATACTCGCTGCTTTAATCCTCTAGAAAAAATCATTGTTTTAGTTTCTCTTCCTGTTGTGTATGATATTTAATGTTACAGTACTACAATGCAATACAGATTTGAACTTGTTTTTTTTTTATCCAGAAAACATAATTATGTTTGAAAAAATGAAAGTAAATACAAAATGAATAAAAAAATGTTTTAAAAGAAAAAGTTATAAAGTACCAAGTATAACGTCAATGGTAATTATGTATGACCTTCTGTCGATGGTTATTAAGTATTCTCAACCTCCATCTGATCATAAACCTAGTACTAGAGTCGATGACCATATACTTGCATACGACTCATTGCGATATACCTTCCTCATCCCGTCTCGTTTAGTTTCCTTCTATTAAATCATGAGTTATGGATATGTTAGTTGAACTCTATCGTGAACTCATGTCCACCCACATCAACTGCAATTAGCCTGAATTCCAGCTCTCTGTCTTTCCATCTCTCTGTCTTTCCATCTTTCTTTGCCTTTGTACCTATCTTGATCCCCTCTGAAGTCATGTTGGATATGTTCATATTTCTACAATTTCTCTCATTTATACATTTCTGTCTTTCCGTCTGATATCTTCACATATTTCTGTCTATGTGTGTCCCTCTGTACTGTGTTTGTTTGTTAACTTCATTGCCTCACTTCTCATCACTCTTTCTCCATTTCCCTTGTCTCATTGTATCTCTCTGTCTGTTTTTCTTCAGCATCCATCTCCCTCTTTTCGTCTTTGTTGTGGTCATTAATTACTCTATATCCCATCTCTATATCAGCTGTTTTTACCTTCTCTTGTTTCACAATCACCCCACCCCCCCCCTGAAAAAAATAAACTCATTTGAGACCTGTTAATATTTCGAATATTAAGATATTTTGTCTACGTAGTACATTCTTCTGTCATAGTTAAACGTGCAAATTTAAAGGTAAAGACCAGTATTGGAAACGCCCCAATTTCAAAAAATGAAATGGAAGCTCTCATTACCAATCATGTGAAAGAATATGTTTTGACTAATACATGATGTTAAAAAAATTGCCGGGAAACCGCCTACTAATTCATATATTTGGTAAATTTGTTTCTCTCATGGTCTGTGAGAGATACAGGGTAGTCCCATATACATCTGTCTGTGTACAGTGCTTGTAACTTTACGTAGAATGGGCTAAATTTCTTATCATTTTGATGATTCCAGAACCTTGCAGATGCTAGATGCTAGATGATCAACCTTTTTTGATCGATTCCAAAACGTCTCTTTCACAATGCAATCGCATGACCATAACTGGTCTTTACCTTTAAGCTACTGCGGGGTCATGTAAACTGGGTTGTCAACCCGAGAGTCCTCTTTCCTTCCATCCGCCCTCTTTCTTTTCCATTTCTGCCTGCCTTCTTAGTTGCACTCCACGCTTTCATATCGCATTTTCATCTCATTTTATCAAGATCATGTTTGGGCATCTACGTACGTTTATTCATTAATGAATGGAGCTAACAAATAGCAAGAGTTCGTAAAGATTTGCCCCAATTTAATACACCATAACTCATGACAATAAATCAATCATTAAGAGTAATCTTTGAATCACAAAGATGTTTAGGGGGTTTTGTAAGTTCGCACGTCCCCTTCGTGATCTGCATTTATATATGGAGAGAGGGAGAAAGAGAGACAGAGAGTGGAGTATGTTTTCTCATAATCTCTCCGCTTCCATTCTCGTTTTCATATCAACTTATCAATGTCTTAGACCTATTCGTAAATTAGTGCTTACGTTCCCCCTTAATCCCTACGCTGCCTTCATGGGTAGAGAAAGAAAACGAGAAGACTCTAAGCTTCATAATCTCTTTGCTTTCGTTCCTCGTTTCCATCTCGTTCTATCAAGCTAATATCTTAGGCCTATACGTATGTGTAGTTCGCATGTTTCCTATCCCTTAGTGCATTGTACATGGGTATATAATATAGACTGAGCTGGGAGAGTTTCCTTGATGAATCTGATGACTCAACCTCAGGCCTAATCAAGTATGAAATCCCTTCATTGCGTCGGAACATTCTGGAGATGATAAACGCTGAGTGTGACACCGGCATGCACACTGACTGTAGTCCCTACCGCTCACCTGTGCGCAACCCCCTTTGAATTGTAGATCTAATTAGTGAGTGCACGTAGAAATATAGTATTGGGTATAATGCAGTTTCTGAAAATGACTTTATCTGGAAGTGCGGATGTATGAAGCCTTTCAAGGTTAATTAATCAAATTTTCGAGAGGAAAATATTTCCAGTGCTGAAGAATTAAAAAAAGGGCTATTCATAAAATCGAATATAATTTGTTATTTTAATCTATTTGATAAGTTTCATTGCCATTTGAAATTTTGCCATACCGTGATATCACATAAGAGAAAAGATAGCAAATATTTACCTGTCATGTCCGATACTGAGTAATACATTTTTAGAAAAACTGCATCATAAAATCATGTATTGTAGATTGGAATTATGTATTATTTTTGTTGACCAACTTAACATATAATCATGTATCATAACAGAAGTAATGATTTTTTTTATAAAAAGTAGTTAGTACATTTTGAATCATTGAAATTGATTACAGAAAAAGTACAGGGTGAGAAATCCTCAAGACAACATAACAATAAGGTACAAATATATGTAAATTGTTACTACTCGTCACGACTAATTATATCAATAAACAACTAAATTATTCACACCCCTACCATTTTTTATGAATGTGGAAAATGGATTTTCCCAAACTATTTTTGAATTTGAATTTCAAATGATTTTATTTCTCATGCAAAACATAATACAAAAATATTTTTTTTATAACAACAAATATGCAATGTAACAATAAATATATTGAGAATTTGACATATTAAAGGTTACATCCAAAAGTATTCAATAAATTCCCTACTTCAACCAGTCCACCTTTCATCCTTGAGTTACAAAAAAAAAAAAACACTGCTCCCAAAATATACACAATAGGTATGAATAATTCAGTTGTTACCTGTTTATCTTATTCCAAAGAGCGCCAAGTAGCCTTTAAATGGACAGCATTATTCGTACATGTTCGTTTTGGTATTCCTGGGCCGATTCAAAGCTGCATCTTTCGGATGGTGATGTTAAAGGTCGGTCGATCCTCAGACGTAAACAATATTATCCTGAGCGATATACAAGAAGTAAAGACCGAACACACACACCATACACACGCACAAAACAAACGCCCACACACGTCATCTAATTATCATTATACATGTTTACCCAGCACTACTAAACTACCAACATGTATATAGCAAGATGTGATTTGATGGTTTATGTCTCATTCTAAAAGAGGAGATTCCTAGCTTTGAAATGATATAAAATTCATTATGGTCACACATCCACAATAAAGATAACATGTCCAAACCACAATTCTTCACGTTTGGAATTCTTGCACTGATTTAAATACATTAGAAAGTTACAAAGTGCATCACGTTCGTCTTGTAACGTTTCTAATACATGTTCATCGTGTCTCCTGCATGGCTGGCGGTGGCGTCTTAACCGAGGCGCCATTTTACCTTGTGCATGAGTAACAATGACAGACTTTTATTTGCTTTCCGTCCTTTTCTCTACTTTTCCTTTGTCTTGTTTGGGGAATGTTTGCATAATATATGTATGCTTGCATTGACTTTTTGCAAATATCAACGATTTGATGGGAAAGTTAATCCCTTGCAAATATCACAAGGGCCAGCTAAGCCTGAAGGGTGTATGTGGGTGTGTGGGAGGGGGGAATGGGAAAAGAATCCCCTCCCCATACCACCTCACCCTTTTCGGTAATAGTTTATCCCTATACTAAGGTCTGTCATACATGTATGAAAATATTGAACTTAATGCGTACCCTTACATAATTATCTGTCGACACGTTTTGCCCGAAGAACTCCCTCCCCCGCACGTGCGCACATACGCCCCACACACTTACCCACAAAAGCAGACGTAAACAAAATAGCTTCATAATGATATTCAAGTCCCCATTCTACAATTTTTATTTTGAGAAAGGCAACTCAATTCATCAGGTGGAAAACTTAAGGAATGAAACATATAACTTTGATTTAATTCGATTCAGGAATTATTTAATCCAGACAGCAGCAAAATGTGCGGACATAATACTAACTAACTGTTTCCTAATTTCAAAACTGAAGTACTTTAACCTTGTTTTCTATGAGCTTTTTCATATAGTTTATTTTCATGAAAAGAAACCATTTCCCGTATAAACAGCTCGCTAGATCAAGTCTGATATCAACGTTCTAGAAAGGAATTAATAACAACTTGTCTTTTTTTTTTCAAATACCCTGTGTGTAAGTGTATCTCAATGAAACGTAAAATCACGGAATTACACGGAAGAGATTTTATGGTGACTGATAAAACACAAACACCTTAAATTGGTATTGATCCCGGTGTAATAAAAATCAAATTTTGCCAGCCAAGGTTGTCTGATCCCGCGATCAAGATATCATCGAAAGTCAAGGGCGCACAAGTTGATTTTTATTGCAATCTCCCGTTGCTAGGTTACCGTCAGTTGCCAGGGAATGTAAATCAGCTATCTTGGTACTTCGCTAATACCGACTGACGTATGTTCAAAGTTCAGATTATTAGTATCATACATACATGATTATCCATGGATTTCGTTTCGAGAACATCCTGAAAATGTCATGGTATGTTTTGAAAAGGAATATTTGATTTAATGACGAGATATCGGTTTCTAATAATTATGAACTTTACACTGATGATACAATGGTTTTCATGTTTTGACAGGCATTTATACTTTATCTGTGGTTATTTTGCTTCTCCATCCAACCTCTGGGAATAAAACAATGTGTTATGCATATATGCATAATGTTTACATTTTGCATTGTCTTTTATCTAACTTGCAAAAGACTAACTAATTGCATGACTAGCAATTACTTTTTCAAAATGTTTTTTTTTACATATCAAAGGAATGTTGTTCGCTTTGTTTTCTCCAATATGTCATTTTAATCATTATAATGACTATATGAAAGTGGAAAAAACGTGGAGATGTATCTCAAGTCAAAAAACAATTATTCTGCTTACAAAACATTAATGTGCTTAGCATTTTCAATTAATTAAGTACCGTTATATCTCTTTCCAAAGAGGGTATAACGTTCTTGTTGTTTTTAATTTGGGGTCTGACACACTCTTATTAAAGGTCAATAGTTAAATTAATTAACTATAGTTTAAAGCTAACCAGAACTTCGATGCTCGTTGTTCATGAAACGACGCTATTGTTGAAATGTTTCCCTTCATTTAATTCTTAAAATTGATATCATTTTCGCTTGGAGAACTTACTATAAAATGACCAAAGGCGTTTCTGCATTATTATATATATTATTATTATGTATGCCAGCAACCATACAAAGTTGCCATGACGTGTGACGCCATAAACTTGTCACGAGCGATATTGCTTTATACTTTCTGCAGCTGATCCTGGTCAAATTTCAGCAAAAGGCCTTTTTCAACTAGACATGATTATACAAACAAGGAACTTCATCGATTCTATTTAACAATGTCAGTAGCTTGCAAGGGGACATTATTATTACAAGTTACTTTATATTACACACCAATTATGGCTATCGGGTATATGGACAGTCTTAATTTTCTCATATTACAGCCAAATGTTATTGTACAAAGGCAACACGGTTTGTTCGCATTAACAGCACGACTGCCTTGCCATTCATTAGCACCCGAACTGTCTAAAGACATTTCACAAGTGGGGCGTGCGATATTTTTCGGCAATAAGTGGATCGTTAACCTTCACGCTTGCCTAACCATACTCTATCATGTATTTTCTTGCTGGTTTCTAACAATTAGGCTCTCACAACCATCATAATTACAGTACCATCGAACAGCCTTGCTTTTAATAAAGGCCGATCTGACTAGCATTTACTGTTTTATTGTGGATTTGCGTTGCGCTTCTCTAGTACAAGGTTAATTTTGTGTAATATATTGGGAATCAACATTGTCTAATATGGGTGTTCCTGATTGAGAAAGCGTGGAAAAAGAAATTGCCTGAGGTGAATAGCCACTTTCAGGGCTGTTTTATTGCTCTTTTACGAGCAGTTTTCCATTGGAAATAGACGTGGAAATGAAATATTAATTCCGCTGGATTTAGAGATGAATTATTGTACAAGGCCGTTCTTTTGTTTAAAGCATATATGACTCACAATACAGGAGACGTGGTATTAAACTTGCAATTCTAGGAACTGTTAACAACTCTTTTATGGTATCCATTACAGCAGAATTGAGATAATTGTGTAATATAAAAGGATGGAAACCCTTTGTCAATGTGCACCAATTCACTTGATCACTTCGATATTCAAATTTCGCTAGGTCACTTTTATAACTAGACATTAATTTTACTTGTATTATTGCTGAAGTCATTATGTAAAAAGTATTTTGTTTTTTATTAGTGGCATTTTGGAGAGGGGGGCACTAGTCTGACTCGATAAAATGTTAATTAACCAGGCTCGTCGATTAGGGGAGGATTTTACTCTCTCTCTCTCTCGCTGTCTCTCTCCCTTTCTTTTTGTCTATGTTTCTATTTTTGCTATTCCTTTTTTTTTTGTTCTTCACCATTCGACTTCGGCACATGCCCAACACCATACCCATGCTTTTAAGTATGGAGATAATGTGATATGGTTGATGAATAGTATATGAAGCTGAAAATAAAAAGGAAATGTATTGCCTGATGAGTTCTACACGGCAAGAATCTAATATTCTATCATGTTACTAATCGTTCTTTTTTCTTTCTTTCTATCACCCGATACAGATACAGAGCAGAATGCACGATAGATGCCCCTCCTGAGAAGATCATTCATTATATACTTCCATCACCAAAGGGTCTAAGAGGAAAATGGGACAAGAACGTCAAAGAGTCAGACGTTATCGAAAATATAAATGAGGTATTATAAGTTATGACTTAATTTCGCTCTTTATTACTATTTTGTCATTAGGTCTTCTTCTTTTTTTTTCTCTCTCTCTCTCTTTCTTCCTCTTTCTCTATTCCAAAATCAAAAGTTTTAGTAATTTTTGCTGCACATTGCATAAAAAAGAGTAAAATGTAAGAGCACTGTTACAGCTATTTCTTAGCCCTTGAAATGGATTGCATTTCGAGAGGAGGTATTTGCTAATTGTTTATCATGCAGTAGAAGTATTTTTCGCCCTGCAAACAACTTGATCAGACCCATACCTCCATTCCCTTATTTCCATTTTTTGTACGTTTTGCATATTTATTTTGTACGGCAGTTATTTGGCAGATGATATTAATAATGACCTAAGTTTATAAATAATTTGTTTCTATGTGAATTTATTTCCTCATAACCAGAAGTCCAGACGTTTGAATATCCTCTAACATTCATCTAGAATTGAAGAAATTTTAAAGTTAATTCAATTAAATAGTTTTAAAATAATTTTTTTTTTCCGTTTTTTGATAATATTCTCCACGTGCTTTTATAACTAAGTGGACAAGGAAATTCACACATTTTCGCCGTTGTTCTTCATCGTTCAAGGATGCTCTTGGAATTTTGATCATTCTTTGTACGTTTGTAATATGTGAGCAGAACAAATATCCAATATTGGACAATAAATTGAAATTAAATGTATACCGAGTGAGATGCAACAAAAATTGTTTCAAATAATATCGTTCTCGGCTCGAATGTTCGGGGGATTGTTTTTCTTTTTGCCATTTAAATCTTCTTGCGATTCATAAAATTTGTTCTGTCGAGTCATAAAATACGTTCTAGAAATAAGCAAATAAATTTTCCGTTGAATTTATTATTTCGTTTCGACCGCATGTTATTGCACTGTTGTATGCCTATTGGTCAAGAATGCTATACATGTAGAGAACACACGTTGCATGTTTGGCGGTATAAACAAGGGGAAAGAAAAGCTCGATATTATGCCTCTCCATTTATTGCACAGAGCATGGATTGGAGTCGCAAATAATTTGTTCCATTCCTATACATCAAATCTTATTGTTTCATCTTGCAAAACCAACTGTATTCTCTTGATACCGGGAAATTGAATTTCTTCTCTGAGATGGCATGAAACGAGTGTTATGACGAATTCCAATAATGTTTAAAGCCTGTCCGTATCCATGTCCATAGTCCATCAGATTTTGATTCGTTTCCCGTTTCATATAATGTGATCTATATTCTATACTGATGCACAAAGCATGCCGCTTAGATACTAAAGCGATCATACCTTTGAGATATCAACTTGTTCGCTGTCATCATCTTTTGGCAAACATTTAAATCAAGAAATCCACCCTGTCATCAAGAGAAAGGAATAGGAATGAATTTAAGAAGTACTTTTTATTACCATCACCATTTTTGGCTGCTAATTCACCTAATTGGTCTAGTATTTAGGTCCGAGGAAGCCCCTTTGTCACTTTGCAGACATTTTTTCTTTGCTTTTTTAAAAACATATTTTTTATGTTTTTGTCAGACCCTGTCGATTTTAGACCACAGTCCACACGGCAACAACGGATGACCAAACATTTAGCATTGGCAGACAACATAGTTACGAACTGCTCGGAGGTTAAAGAAAAATTAGACGAAATGAGAGGGACACTACCATGACTGTATAGACGAAGTAGTTGTGGGTTGTAACCGAACTAACATCAGAGGAGGTGGGCATTGAACGAATTGGCTGAATGCCTATAATGATAGTCAGATTGCTTGGACAGTTGTCTCTCTAAAAAGAAAATTATGAATGCCTCCAATTTCTGGTAATGCACTTAGCTGACCAACTGATCCAAACTTTGGTTATGAGACAAAATGCTCCTGCGGCTATTACTCCGCGATCGATTCCTACACCATTCATGCAAATCGAATTTCCACTTTCACCGCTGGACCAAATACTGTACCTAATCCTAACTCCAACCATAATCCTGACCTTAAATCCAACTGCAGCCCTAACCCTAAATCTAAACCATACTTGTATTCCGATAGCAACCTAAACCTATATCTTTGACGATATAGAATGCCCGGAACAATAATTGTCACCGAGCTAATATCGAAGCACCCATTTTCCCAGGACCAGAAGATGATAATAGAAGGTAAAAGCCTCTGTTCATGTTAACACCGGTCTGATAATGACTCCATGCGACTTCTCTTCACTAATGGGGCAAACTGGGCGAATAGTACTCCAGAGTGGAAGGGCAGGAGAGAAATGCCAAGACAAATTGATTTGAATTTGAGTGATTTACCCGGTCTATATCTGCGTATCTCATCTTAGACTCGCATCTATATAAAAACAGACGGTATAACCCGTGTTTGGTCGAACTATGTCTCGCACTTTTTGTCACATCGTTTATTCCAAATCTATTTAGAATGTTAAGGAAATGTACAATGATGTAGCCGGAACTAACAAATGAATCTGTCTTCTACACTGCGTAGTGTGTGTGTGTGTGTGTGTGTGCGTGTGCGCGTGTGTTTGTGTGTGTGTGTTTGTGAATTTAATGTTAGTAACAATTATTATTGTTCTCATGATGTATCTCCATTGCAGTTTACTTATCTCTTTGAAATGATTCACGCTCTTTCTTTTCACTTGTTCTTTTTCCCTTCATGAGCTTTAAATCGTTTGCTTTATTCTAATATAAATCACTTCTTTTATCCAACTTCTGCATCGCTTGGTTTAATAATAACCTTGTGATTCTAATTTACTTAGGTGATGAATTTAGGCAGCTACTTCGTAATAAAAAATAAGCTATATTGGAGGCTGAATATTTTGTTATGTAAAGAATGTTGGGAATCATCATTGTCACCTTGATTGTAATTATACATGTTTATTTAAGATATGAACACAGAAAGCATGGGTATTGACAAAGGATGTCTTTGAAGAAAAAGGAAAATAAGAGTTATGCCGTGTGTGGGTGAGGGTGGGTGTGTTTAATAGAAGCAGAGGGAATGCAGAACGAAACATCAACGGATCACCAACTAAATGGTATTGTGTTGGCCAGATGTGTACGGCCATCGACTCGCTAAACCCGACCAATGTTTGGAAAAGATGTTCAACTCTGGCTAGCACTGTTTGCCCTTATGACCAGACATGACATTTCATGTACGATCTGCGGAAAGCATTCACCCAATATTTTTGAATTAAATCAAAAAGGATTTTCATCGAACATCGCCGCGGTTGCTCTTCTAATTTAGGGCAGCGGTAATATATCATTTTCCTAAACCGAAATACATCTTACGCATGGCATCGATCGCATGAAACGAGATGGGAATGGTTGAGAGTTGGCTTACCAGTAATCCTTCCTTCTCTCCTCCTCCATCTTTCTCCTCGCTCTTTATGAACTCTCAACTCGTTTATCTCGTATTTTGAGCGGCTTTTTATTAAAGTCATGTCTTTTGTTTCCATGTTATGTGTTTGTTTTTTTTCGAGGAATTTCGCCTCCTACTCCCCACTCTCTCTCTCTATCCCTCTTTCTCTTTATTCTTCCATTTTTCTTTCTTTTTCACTATCTTTCTATTATTCAATCTGTCTTCGCTGGTCCTCTCTCTTCCCACTCCCCCCCCCCCTCTTTCGTAAATTCTCCTTCACTCTTTTTTCTCCCCTCACCTATCTCCATAAATCCCTCCGTTTTTCCCCTCATCCTGCTCTCCCTCATTAGTTCTTCTTTCTTTGCCTCAGCTCGCTCAGATATATGGTTTTTAGTTTCATCAATTTTCTAGATTAGGGATTCTTCGTCTAATCTAATTGCGTGCGCAAAGAAGCTCCCGATCTCTCGCATTTGTGCTTGGATTAGCAATCTGGTATGTCTTGATGCTTCCTAAGTCTTTTTATAACTCCTCGTATGCCCAGCTTTGGCCTTGAATAGCAGACTAATCTAGTACGCAGACAGGGCAAAGTACGCTCACATGCATGTCAAGATATATCCCACAAACATTTTTTTTTCTTTTTCATTTTTTCATTTAACCATGGATGAGTCAGCCGCGCTTTAGCAAACTTTCTTGCGAAGAGTACATCATTGACAAATTTTCAATATCCGTCACTAATGATGGTTTTAAAAGGACACAATTTTGTGTATTTCATCCTAATGAATGAGCAGTCTGTGTTATTCATGTTTTTATTTTCACATTGATAAAACTGTAAGAATGCATCCGTCCTTCAATATTACATGAAAAACATGAAACTAACGTTTATATATTAATTAGTTAAAAACGTTCAAAAATGAATTTTTAAAAACTATGATGTGAGAGTAATGGATCGGGTGTATATTATTAAAGGAACTGGATAACATTGCTCAGATGAGAGAAAATGTTGCTAAGGTAGTGACTTCAATGATAAATGTACAATTATAGATAATCTAAAAGTTTGAGTGAAAACAAACCATTATTAATGATATAGGTGGAAAAAACTGATCTGATCGATTCCTTAAATCTCCCAACTATATTATTACAATTATGTTACATTTTAGGTGAATGTAAATCGTATACCCAAAGCAATGAATTGGTTCTATATACCACCTCAGGCATTTAAGTGTTGAAAGATCTTTATGTCTTATTTTCATGAAAAAACGGTCGGGTAAATTCAAAAATGAATTTACTGTCAGAGGGTGTATTACAGTGATGCCTTCATAGAAAATCATATCTTCATGGTTGAGACTTTGTTCAGGATCTTTTGCATGTTAGAGGGTTAGTACAATTAAGTAAAATTTCATACAAAATTACGCACTTTTTTCTTCAACCTTTAACAATGTCTGTATTTGCAGAACAGTGTGGTTGCCTTGTGGATCTGTCATTATTGTATAAAACGTCGATTTATTTATAACTTATGATATTTTCATGTTTGATACCTTTTAAAATTCACTTTCATGAGCATTCCATTGAGACTTACTCAGAGAATATGATAATAATTCGACTATTACTTTCTTTTTAACAAAACGTTCAACTCGCATGCTTTATAGTCGAACCAATGGCGGTCTGTCTTTATCGTAAACCATATTAATTCGCCGTAGGTTCCTAATGTATGATTTCAGAAACCCATCTTTCCTAACATGTGCTGTAGCTTGAAGGTATATCTGTGATCTAATGGAAGGACTGAAACGGCAAAGCTGGAATAAGGTTTGTAGGAGCGTAAAGTCAACGCTTCCAGGCGGACTGGTGTTGATACAATTATGGGTTGCCAATACCAGCTCTTCCCCCGAGGGATTGAGCATCTACACTAAACGAATTATAGAAGTGATCATGGATTTGAACTCGGAGATTGTAAGGTTAAGGGATCTTACTGTTCTTTCATTCTCCCTCTCTCACTCTCTCAATAGATAGATATATAGAGAGCCTCATGTCGTCAGTGTGCACGAGCGGTATCGAGGCAAGCCGTAGTCGTTCCGTGGCAGTTTACACAACAATGTTATTGTTTGAAATATTTTCAGAAAATTAATTATTAACGCATCTTTTTTTTTCTCTCTCTCTCTCCCTCTCCCTCTCTCTCTCTTTCATATTCACTATCCTCGCCCTTTCCTTACTTCTCTTTCTCTCCATCTCTCTTGCCATCCACCACCTTTTTCTCCTCTGTTTCTCTGTCACTGTATCTCTCTCTGTCATAATTTTTAATCTCTTATTGTATGTCTTTTTCTCTTTCTCTTTCTCTTTGTATTTGCCTCTTTCTTTCTTTCTGTTTTAATTTATTCTCTCATTCCTCTTTTTCTCATTCTTTTTCTTTTTCTTTCTTTTTCTTCCTCTTTTTTTTTCTTCTTCTTTTTTCCCTCTTTCTTTTTTCTTTCTCTGTCTCTTATTTCTCCCCAATCCCTTTTCTCATATCCCAAATCCAGAATCTCATCATCGCCCGATCAGCGACACACAGCGCCGCCATGGGCCTGATCGCATCGCGGGACTTCGTCGATCTGATCACCGTCAGGCGCTACCCGGACCGTGGGATCGTGGCAACCAGCTCACGGAGCGTGGATAGGAAAGATAGACCGCCCGTGGACGGCTTCGTCAGGGGGGTCAACTACCACGGGGGCACCTTCTGCTCCCCTGTAGAAGGGTAATTTTGAAACAGTTTTAGCATTCCCACAATGTACTGAAATCAGTTGCACACGAGGCGTCATTTATTGACGTAAGACTGCGTCATTTGTTACGTAAGTCTGCGTCAGCGATTGCCCCGGCTTTTGGCGCACCATGTACATGAGACTGATATCACGATTGGAAAATATGAATGGAAAGTAAAAAGTACAATATGTTGCAATTACTGTTACACGGTTTCATAAGGGTAGCTTTGATCAGCGCAGATATTAACGCAGTCGAAAAAAAACGTCTCGTGTGCAACAAGCTTTATGCACAGACAGGTGACTGATAGCCTCCATTCAAAGTTTCTTACAGTTCGCTCTGAAATTCATCGGAAAGTTAACCATGGACGTTACATAAAGAATAGACATAAAGTATCCTTTGATATACAAGTGGAACAAAATCAGAGAAAAATCAAAAGACGCCTTTTCATTTTGGAAACACCGGCCAATATTCCGGGGCAAGTTCATTTAAAATAGACCCTCTAAAACTACATGTACTAATCTTATGTTCCCCCTAAACATAAATTTTAACAAAAGTCTGCACAACAAGTTTGTACATTGAGTTCACTTATCTGTACAAACTTTCAATGAAAAGTTGGTTAATGGCCGAGGCGACTCTAAAACACGTCGAATGGATTGGGTGTAAATATTTCCCACGAGTTTGCGCAAAAATATTTCCAAAACATTGGGATAACAAGTGATTATTTCTTATTTGATTTCATCAACATTTGTCTACTATGGTATAAAGTGTCATTATATTTAAAAATTCACCAACAAGCATAATGTATTTGATGACAAGGGTGTTCATTATGGGCAAGCCCNTCAGTATGTTATCAACGAATTAATGAAAATATCGCAGATGAATGCTTTAGTTGAAACAAATCATTCAGTCTTACACAGCCAGACGTAAAGAGATAAAGCTATAAAGACAAACACACAGAGAGGATGTATAAAGCCTATAAATAAAGGCAACAGATAGATAATAAGTCGTTGAATAATGCCATGATAAAGCATGAATGGGGAATTTAAGCAAAATATATTAAAATGAAAGGTGAATCTCGAAATAGACAAGGAATTGGAAGCTTGTGGAAGGATGATTATGGGGAAGGAAATTGATTTGAAGCTAGAGAAATCCCGCTGCGGATTTCCCGCCAAATAAAGCGAATAGCGGCTTAATTAAAAACGGGTCTGTCCTTGAGCGGGCTAATAACATCAGTACATGTCTTTTATGCGGATTCATGTTCTTGTTTCCGTGCGCGTCTCGCAAATCTGATTCATTTTGACTCACGATGTGAGTTTACGCACTGATAGCTATGGTGTATTGGTGATGACAAACCAAGAGTTCCGAAAGTTGTGGGCTGACTTTAAAGAGCACCGCTTTAAGGGGCTAGGCAACAATGTTGTTACTCAATATTTTGACTTAATATTTAGAGGAAAGCGTAGGCCTGCTCCTTCAACTCTCAAGATGAATTTGTCAAATGCAATAAACTCTTGTCTATGAGGTAAGGTTGCGATGCAAGTCTTTGACAGCTACAGGAAAGAGGAGTTCCCTCTAAACTGACTACTGGGAAGAAAGACGTTTCCTTTGATCTTTAAAGACGTGCAGATCTCCTTGTTATGGCATGTGGTTTAACGCAAACGGGATGTAGTAGGAGGGATCGAGGGCGAGAGGGGAAGCTCACAAAAATAGCGTGAATCATCGAGGGAAAGACTTGTTTTTATTTCAGCCATCATGACAAGCTGTCATGAAGGATTCTTTTAAGATTCGACCACCCCGAATCGAAAGAAGGTGGAATGCGCCTGGGGCGAAGATATACATACCTAATAACATTTGTCTTCGGTGTAAGTTATGATACACTAGACAAAATAATATCCATATCTCAATGTGTTACAAGCACCTTTGTTTAATCCTCTCTGGTCCGTGGATCAAGGCAGAAATACCAATGTCCTTCTCAAAACAGAAAGAGTACCCCTCAACATCTACCGAATATATCATGTCACTTGAAGGCACGTTTATGTCATGTATAGACGATGGATAGAAATACACGAAGTCTGTTTGGTCTTTATAAATATCCTGAATACCTTAAAGCGCAAGAGGAATACTATTATTATTTTGGAAATACAATGCATATCAAGATCGAAAAAACACATATCAAGATTATACCAATCGCTTTCTTATTTCGTATATGAGTTAGCTTCTTTTGTTCTAGAACACCTTTATAAATGTGTAGCGTAGGAACTTAAATACATTTTTGTCATAGAAAGAGGGTCAGGTCCATTTTTTTAAAATCTGGACAGCGTTCCAGCCCAATCTATTTTTCTAACCTCTTTTTGCTGTTGTGTAAACTGCCCCGTATTCAGAGCTGCCACTAGAGGGGGCGCTACGAGTGAAACACACACAGCCATCTATTTGCAGAGCCATCCATGTACAGAGTTTGGCCAATTTGGTTTCACTGGGTCACAACATGGCGTATATTCTTTTGTTTTGTGCTTGCCCAACCAGTAGTCGTCATATTGTGTCCAACTCGAACCGGGTTGGCCAAACTATGAGCATAGCTGGCTCTGGAAACACCTAGTGTCCCTAGAAACACCACATTAATCCCTGACCATGTAATATTGTATACAAGTCAGTGGGCAAATAGCTATCATTTTCCTAGCTTCATGTGCAGCTGATGTATTTCAGTAAGTTTAGAATATGAGGAAGTTATTTTCTTTGATTTCAGGAATATATTTGCACAGTAATGTTGAAGAATTCAGGACCTTTGAAATTTTCCTTTCATGTCATTTTTGGACGTCTTTGCGATGGGATATTGGATGTGGGTAAACCTAGTCAGCAATTTTTTCTCCCACCCCCNCCGATAGAAATGCCCCTTTAGTGATAAATACTAATTGGTTTATGCTTTATCTTTCTTCTTGATATAGGGATAGCAACAAGACTCGTGTAGTCAACATAGTACAAACGGATCTCTGCGGAATGATCCCCCAATCGCTTGTTGAGTCTGCTTTACCAAACAATCTCATCGAGTTCTTTGTCGACCTAGACAATTCGCTCAAGAAAGACTACTGAACACGCCTCGTTCGAGACATCTTGCCGGTATCATTGACTTTGCAGCTATTTTATGGAGCATCACACTTGGCCATAATATTTTTCTTTTAGTATAATGTTTACATAATGCTAAACCAGTTTATACAAAAATGAGGGTCATGCATGAAAAATGTGAGTATTAAAGAATAAATTAGTGACCCGCCAAGAGTTTTAATTTCTGTAGCTTCATCAATTCATTCCACAGATCATAGTTGAACTAGGACATATTGACCAAGGGTTTAGAAAGGCTTTTGTAAACCAAAATATCAGTTGAAAATTATATAGGGAACATAAATGGAAAGAAATTCAAATACCACAAGGAATGTTGGTCTTACGATTTTCTTTTTCAATTTTAAAAGTCACTTGTTATACAAAGATAGGAAATTATGAATATATTTACTCTTCCAAAACTGTTTTGACAACATCTTGTCCTTGATCAAGTTTTTGATAAAGGAATATTTGGTAAGACGATGAACAAGTTGATTTACAATTGTCATAATATACAATAAATTGTGTATTCTTTCATTAATGACAGACTGTAGGATTTTTTTCAATGGCATAATGATATTAATACATTTTTAGTAGTCAGCTATGAGATGGAATGCTAAGAAAAGTTGTACTAAAGAAAATAACATGTGTGATGTTTATACGGAAGGTACTGATCTTTATTTTTTTCTTTAAAAAGTTTACCATTCTTTCTTAACAAATTATGCCATTCTTGTGATGATATACGTTCAATGTTGGTAAAGGTAATACGGAAGAGTAGATAATTATCAAAATGTTAAAAAGAGTGGCATTCAATGTGAATGATTTCACGACACTGTGTGTAAAAAATAGTTTTATAATCTCATGTTAACTTCTTACATGGTAAAAATTGGAAATGGTTGAAAAAAAAAGAATCTGTAAATTTGAATGACGGGGATAGCTATAAGCACCTAATTCATTTAATTTATGCATGTCAAAGAACGTTATCTGTAGAACATTGTGCAAAATAAAGGCAGAAGACTTGCAAAGTGACTAAAGTGATAATTATACAGACTCTTAGTTTAGATCATGCCTCGAATTGATGGTTAAAAATGCTGCAAATTTATTTTTTTATTATGATCGAAGTTCATCAACCACAGCTATTCGTCGTTGCTTTCTGTGTTCAAAGTTTGTCTAGTGTTTCATTATTGTCAACAACAGAAATGAAGGAAATAATATCAACATAATGTAAATATTTCCGATGATTACTGGGTGAATTTGTTTGGAAGCTTTATCTCCATAAATAAAAATCCGAAAATGTTTTATCAGTAACGTTTTAATGTTTAGGGGTATTGCTGTCGAACCCTAACCCATCGACCCGCACCCCCTTTTTGTTTTGTTGACGCCTCAAGTAGTTGTATTGCATTCGTTCCATATTGAGGCAGTATACCCAATCCAGTCTACACTGTTGTTCATAGAGTTGGAATAAATTTTCTTAACTCTTTTCTTAAAAAAGATTTTGACAAGATGATGTATTCTTCAATAGATTTTTAAATTTGTAAATATCTTGTCAGGTCTTTATTGATCAATCCAAACGTCTGATCTTTCAGTTTCTGAGGAGACATAAACTTTTTTTTCTACCAAGAAGTTATCATATCGTCGCAATAAAAAAATTATTTTAAATTTATGGGCAACAGTGTATTTACTCAAAACGTTATAGTTTGCTATCTGTGAAGAATATTCATGAGGCGGTGTCAGACACAATTTCCCCGATCCATCTTGAATTACCTAAATATTAGCTGTCTAGATAATTCACTTACGTAAAGGGGACAGACAATAATTCCCCGCGAGAAATCTCTTGAAAATAAATTTCTCGATGAGGGAGAATTTTCTTGGTTTGTTGAAGGATTTTTCGCGGGATAATTGATGACAGACAGCGAATAGTCTAGATAACTATTCTAAATTTGAGAAACTCAGTTTTGTTAATGCTGATCGAAACATTACCAGCGTTCCATTGTAATTAGCAGAGCATCCAAAATAATTTATTGGTTTATTTATATGAAGGTGAAAGTAGATTTGTATTCTCTTGTTTAGTATTATTATATGCAAATGAAAATGTAGAGCCTTATTGACCTGAAGCAACTGATATACATGAGTAGCATGCATGATAACAGATTAAAGTAAGCATAATGCCCCTCGTACAGGAGGTGATAGTTCGCTCTTGTAAGGCTGCGTCAGCGACTGGTGAGGTCTTTGACGCGACATGTTACAGTGATATTGTACATTGAATAAATGCAAAATGAACAGTCCATATATTGCGTTGAAAAACTATCATATTGGCCGATTGCATTCACAGGTTTGGTTAGCGCATGTAATGGAGCAATTAAAATGACACCTCGTGTGCAGAGGACGCCATACCACATGCACGCCACAGGCAAACAAAGAATCACCCCTAAAGGCACAAAGTGGGATTTATGTATTTTTAAAAGATCTGTGGATATTTGGGGTCATCTGAACAATGTGCATACTACGAACTGGTCCATTGCGTTATTATCTTCGCCAAAAAAGTATATGAAGAAAAATCGTGCATATTCCAGTAAATTAACGCAATGATCACACTTCACATTGTATACAACGTTTCTCTCACATGACTCGTCAAAGACTGCGCTACTCGCTGACGCAGCCTTGCGTCAGCACATGACACTTCATGTGCAACGGTCGTAAGAGTGTTCATGGTGGAGTGCATGATTTGAGCAGTAACGGCCAAGCTATTGTCTCATAATACGTGTAGATAGATTAATAATACAAACAGAATTAATGACCATATTTTGTAGGATTAGTCTGCTTGTATAGGCTTTACCATACCTGCACACACTTTATACTTAATTCATGCCTGTACCTATCCTTAGTATATGCCATCTAGAATTAGTTTTCTTAAAGTAATAAATGTGATAATCAAGTATGGCAAAATATCATTCATAGGCCTGTATGTTTTTTTCTTATTGCACTGTAAAATGTACAAAATTAATCACATAAGTAGGCTTATACCCCTCAATTACTTTATCATATAATCATAATATTGTCCATTTCATTTTCAATTTCCACTACATTTTCTACGAGCCCATCACTCTTGAACCACTTCTTCTCTCTATCCATCTCTTCATCTTATTGGATTTCATTTGTGTATTGTCACAGAAATATGCTCTCTCACGTTTTATGAAAACGTGTAGTTCATTCGTTTTCTTGATTTTTCAGTATTGTCATCATGCATCATTGTGTATTTACAACATTATTATACATTATTGTACGACTACTAGCCAGTAATAAGCGTTCATCAATGTTGTCTAGCTTAAAAAGCCAACTGCTATCATATAACTCACTCTCGTGTTGTAAAACTTGTATATTATGCTATTGCTTAATGTTATGCTGGAGAAGAAAAAAAATATGTGAGACATATGAAACCTTTGTGTATATATGATCCACGAACTATTTGTATTGTATCTTGTTGATTCGAGTTGCATCATTCGATGTGCTTCATAATGTTTGTTGACCACGATAATAAACAAATATATTGTCCGAGTCGCTGAAAATCTGGGAGTGTACTTTGTGTTTTGTTTGTGTGTTTGTTTTAATACAGAAAGACCCCTCAAAGGAGACAATGATCTTCATCTGAGGCAGTTGGTCTTTATACCAGCTTGTTTTCAACCGAGGTACCGCAAGACATCTCTTGAGGTGGCGCGAGAGAATTTTAGAAATACAAAGAATATATTATTTTAGAATAACGTCGATTTCGTGAAACCAAATATTGAAATTTGCTAGAGTATGTAATTTCATGAGGAAGTAGCATTTTACAGATGATAAAGTGTCTTCGACGAGGCTCGTAACCTGTTAACATAATGATTTCAGGAAATAGCGCGACATTATCAGTTGGTACAAAGGCACTAAAAGATGATCAGATTGAGAGAGGGAGAGAGAGAATCATGAACGGAGAGAGAAAAGGTGGACGGTCAGAGAGAAAGTGGAGAGAGAAAGAGGAAGATATTGAAAAGGGAGAGGGAAAGATCGGGGAAAGATGAAGAAAGTAGGGAGTTTGAGAGGGCGAGAGAGAGGAAGATAAAGAAACTACGAAGAATGACAGAGAAAGGGAAGAGGAAGAGACAGAGGGGGGATAACATAATAACGGAACGTGAGTGAAGGATATCTCAAGCAGCGAAAATTATGATAGCAAGATTAAAAGAGGGAGGTTGTAAATAAAGAAAAATGGAAAGAAAGAAAAGGTAAAAAAAAAGAGGACGAACTGATGTTGGAAGAAAAAATACCATAAGGGAAAAACTTAGAAAGAGGAGTGACAACAACCAGAAATATGGCTTTAGGGATGTGTTTTTGAATGCTTCATCGTCAGACGAAAGAGCAGAACCAGATACAACTATTACATGATATATTGATATGATAATAATTATTGTAAAATTTTAAAAATCCATCATTTCAAAAGGTTATATGAATAAAATTTTACTTTGAAAAGTGAAATTATATATATTATACACTATACAGATTCTACAAATAAATACAAAAGAGGATATTATTTACATTTAAAACATAATAAATATATGGAGAATGTTGGATGCTAGGAAGTAGGCAATAAAGAAGGCATAGCTATAGAAGCGGGAGAGATGAGAGAGAGAGAGAGAGAGAGAGAGAGAGAGAG
>BEXV01000004.1:366408-390034 GCA_003118195.1 Hemicentrotus pulcherrimus | reverse complement strand
AAGCTATGGTCACAAATCTGAGCAGCGACCGACCGATCAGTAGCCTGCTCGGTCGCTGCTGGAATTTAGGCATCGCCCAGCAATTAGGTCGGTGCCGGGCGGCGACCGCCCAGGCACCGAGCGTATTTTGGGCGACAAGTGAAAAGTGAGCGGTCGCCGCTGAAATTTTAACTTTGCGCTAAAATTTCAGCGGCGACCGAGCGATGCCCTAAAACCGAGCGGTGCCTGGGCGGTCGCCGCTAGGTGGCCGGGCAGAATTGGTTAAAAACTCACCGCTCGGCCGCCGAGCAGGCTACTTTTGGGTAATGTGACTATAGCATAACTCCTTGGTAAATGTTATGTTAATGAAGACATATTTTCACAAAATAAAAGTTTGGGCATGGTGGAAAAGAAAAAACATAAAAATATAGGTCAATATGCATTTGAATGCAGTACATACATGTGCATGTACATGTACACGCATGTTAGCATACTGGAAAAAAAATTTTCCGTCACAGTTCTCAAATTTCAAGTTAATAGGCCTATACATGTACATGTACCTGTAAGGTTGCATTTATCTAGCAAATTTTTGGCTAGAATCAGGTTTCTCAAACGTCTTTCAGGCAAATCTAGAAGTAGATAAACGCAAAGCCTTTTTCAAACGTCTTTAGATATGGGCGTATCTAAAGACGCAAAAAGGTGCGTTTTGAATGTGACATACAGCCAGAATCACGTTTCTGAGAGCTAGATAAACGCAAAGCTGTTTTGTACCCCACATACAAATCGGACCTCCCACGGTTAATTTCCGGTTCGGAGGCTAGTGCGCGCCATGTGGTGTGTACAAGCATTTGTGTGTAGTTGACCTCCAAGAAACTGTCTGCTTCCCGGGTCAAACGGCGCTGAGCAGCTGCGAAGAGACAAGGCCTTTATTGTGAATCGTGAAGAGTCAATAAACGCCACATCCCGCGAAGTACGATCGTACAGTGGGGTTCGATAGTGGGGTTTGATAGTGGGGTACGATATGTACATATCTAGTGGCAAGCCTAGATAAACTCGCCCATAGTCATCTTCATTCAGAGTTTCGAAATTCAGAAGTAATAGGTCCTTTCCATATATATTTCAGTTTCATTTAGTGAGGCTGTAGCACCTTAAAATTAGCCTCCATTGTTCATGTTGAGCTCTAAGATGTTCTTCTTCCTGGACTGAGTGATCTATTTCTCTAACTTCCTGCCTTTACGGTAAATAGAAAATCCTGTAAAGATAAAAGCTGAATTTTTTGTGTCATACATACTGTACAGAATGCATAAACAAGGAGTGTCTGACTCGTAAAGCTGATACAAAGACTGCATGGTTGGTTGGAGCGTCCCTAGCAAATATGGTTCATTCATTGTGAAGAAGGACAGGCACACAACTCATCGATCTCATTCACATCTGTGATAATAGATATTTTTCTTGCATTGCCCTCCCATTCTCTCTCTCTCTCTCTCTCTCTCTCTCTCTTTCTCTCCGCTTTCTCTCCCCTTTCCTCTCCTCTCCTGCCTTGCCTCGCCTTACCCCACATTCAGAAAAACCTTTTTTTTCCTTATTTTTTGTTGATAAAGCTATATACATGTACATCCTACATACATCGTACATACATGGTCCGAGAATCGTTTCAATCATTGTCAGCTCTAGTTTGAATCATATAATTTGGCAGGGCTTATCATACATGTACATTGTACATGTTAGTGTGCACTTTAAAAATATTTTCTTTCTTTATATGATTTTGTTTTCTAATCTGTTTGCTCAACGACGATTCTTTATACAAGGTTTCTTCATAAGAATTTTTTGTACAAATTTCGTTAAGTCTGACTCTCGATTTTGTTATTTTGTCCGACTCTCTCTCTATTTCCCAAAGTGTACTGTACATGTGTACTTGTGTAGATACATGTAAGTCTGAGTGCCTGAGTGGCTTTCTCAGCTTGTCTTTCTTGATTTCTGTCTCCTCTTTTTTGTATGTCTAATTCTCTATTTCAGTCGATTACAGATAGATACACGTGTTCAGTTTGTCCAATGTGAACAGTGAACTTATGACCTCTACAGATTTTTTTCATTCTCTGGCTTTGATCATGGACTCCTCTTTCCTCTCTTCCTCTCTTCCTCTCTCTCCCTCTTTCTCTCCCTTTCTCTCTCTCTCTCTCTCTCTCTCTCTATTCCACCCATCTCCTTTTTTCTTCTGTTTCTGCCTTTCAGTCTTCATGTTGGGCTTCTCGCCAAAGAAATACCATCTTGTAGTATATTGTAGTAATGCTAATTACCAGCATGGCCTACATTCTGGTACAAGATGCCTAAATATGTAGTTTTAGAGCTTCATGCATACCACAAGGAAGCTTCAGTATGTAAAAGGAAACGATCTTTATTCGTTGGGGCAAAGGAGATTGAGCTATCAATTGCTCAGTCATCTGATATTTCTATGGACTTTTTGTCTGCTATCATTTCCATAGTGACCTTTGCCTGCAGGATCTAGGTACTCCTCCAGACTCCTCAAGCTCTTAAGATGAACTATACATTCCATGCTTGTTTGTTCTGTTGTTTCCATGGTGATTGTCGTTGTCTTGTCATTCATAAAAAGATAAGACCATCCATGTGTAGCTCCTGTAAAAGCACCTCATTCATTCTTCTGTGAGAGACAGGGGGACCATCAGTTGAGATTTTGACCCATGTTTGAGATTCGTCTTTTCTTTGATTGTTTTGTAAACATTTGTTTTGTGGTCTCAGGGACATTTACAGTGTACATTGTACATGTAGATTATCTATTTTTGTAGAAATGTCCACTTAAGTGTTTGGATACCGGATGCCATTTAAAGTAACAGACGAACATTTGTGTTTGAAGTCTCATAGTTGGAAATGAATGTATTAACTTGATGAAAGATAAGGTAGACGGTATACATGTTTGCTATTTGAAAAAATATTTAGTAAATTTATAAACCAATGCACCATCTCTCCCAAGTGTTAATAAAAGGGTAATTATGTATCAGGCCAACTTTTGGCAATCTTCTTGTATGTTCAACTCGGGTTATATTGGTTTGCCCATTTTGAAGAAGAAAACAAATTGCTGTTATTACAATTGTAGTTGGACAAAATGTTATCCGTTTTCCTGAATGGGACATTTAATTTTTTCAAATTAGTGTACATGTACATGTACCTGTACATTTAGAGATGCTGCTGTAGTTCCTGCCATAGAAAGTAAGCAGTGCATGGTTCATCAGCTGCAGTTCAGTTTGGCACCAAGGGAGGTTCATCTTCATTGTACTCGTTTCTATAGAGTGCCTCCTGTGAAGTTCTTTCTCCTGCATTTGTATTTTCTAGTGGTATTCTTTCAAGAAGATAACTATTGTTTTGAGGCTTGGAATTATTCAAGCGGTAGAAAGGGGAGCGTACTTTTTAATTCAGCCCTCGGACTAGATATTGATTTCAGTATAATCTGACTGTAATTTGTAAGAAAATAACTTTCCCTGAAAGCCCCACGCTATGCATGGCACGCTCTGTTGCAGAGGCCTATGCAATTCTCTTTCTTTTAGTACTCCTTGTGAAGATTTCTAAAAACCAATAATCAGTAGAAGACTCGATAAAGACGAAAGAGTGTACTTACAGTCATGTATGGCGNGGGGGGGGGGGCTGTTGCTGATATTTCCTGCTCTCTAGGCTGTTTATGTTAAGCCTTTATTTACTGTACTTGTACAACTTGTACATTGCAACTTGTAGAAAATGACACTACTGAGATTCCTGCTATTTTTCAGTTTATTTTAATATAAAGGGTAACGGTAGTTCAATTGAATTTATTTGTTTCAGTCAAGTGTGGTTTCATTGTAATATCTATTTCTGAAGTGAAGAATTCCTTTTCATTGTTAACTGTAGAATACAATCGTTCCCTCGTTAGAGGCTGGGCTATTAAAATTTAACTGTTTTATTGATTCTTTTCATAATCAGATTAGAGATGGTTCAGTGACTGTTAACGAATAGCCATTGTCGTGTGTGACTTGCGTAGATTTGTCAAAATCAATAACCAACTCTAAGAATCCAATGTGTTAGCAGGCAATTTCCGTTTGGCTTTATAATTTGAAGTAACAAAACTCTCATCTGAAGATTGCGATTGTAAACTTATTGTACATACTTTAAGCCCTTTAGATTGTTGGAAGCCCTTTAGATTGTTGGAAGCCCCAATAAGTTGATAGCAAAATTTCACTTAAATTGTATCATAATGTGAAGAGGATGTCATTTACGACACATTTCTACAAGGAATTCAAAAACAAATGTGTTTGAAGTTAAGTATTGATGAAATAATTTTTAAAAAAAGTTTTTCTGCTTATAACAGAAAACCCCAAAGTCCCAAATTATGTATTCTTTAATCAATAAAACACATTTGGGGGATCTTTGCAGAAGTGTGTCTTAAATCAGGACTGCACTACTTGTACATGTAGCTTCTTGAGCCCTCTACAATACAGCAAACGATCCCATACACCTGTATTTGCGGTACTCGTTGGTCTCCATGATCCCCTTTTTCTTATATTGAGAGCTGATTTTTTGAGATAACCACCTGTCAGAGACCTTGCATGGAGTTCTAATCCCTCCTGGCCAAACTAGTGCAGACAGGCTTCAATGGCATCCTCTTTTACATTATGATACAATTTAAATGACATTTTGCCATCAAATTTCTGGCAAATTTGGGGCTCCCAACACTTTAAATACATGAAAGTTTAAAATATTAAATTATACCTCCTACTGAAATTCCATACAAACTACATGTAATGTCTCCTTATCCTTCCACTTGACATAAATTACAGTACTGTTGCTGGTAACTTAAATCGCTGATTCCCCCAAAGCCCCCACTCCCAAAAGTAGTAGTTATGCCAGTTATTACATGTAGGCCTACAGCTGTACATACACTTTATGTATTCTCAATTTCTACTACGTTATTTGGCGGTTCACATTAATATTCTTTTTACAATGGTTGTCATCTAAAATTTAAATAATGACATCCCATGAAAGAGAAATACTGGCTCAAAATTAGCATATATCTTAAAAACTACAGAATTACTGGAATAGGGCTGGCTTTTCCCTTTTTTCTGAATCACAGATAACAATTTGATTTTATATTACCAGTAATCAAAAATCAACTTAAATCACGTTGTCCCTCCAAAGTTTTTTTTTTTTGGCCAACCCTATACAATTCTCATGCTCAATTCTGTGCAATTTTGGAAGTTATTAACTTAAATAAAGCAACAGTGCCAACAAAACATTGCAGCATTGAGAAAACATGTAGAAATCTTTAAATATTCTTGTTTTTCAACAGAGTTGGCAAGCTTGAGAAGGAGCTGAACGCAGCAAACAAACGTGTGGCGTCGCTGGAGTCTCAGATCGTTGAGAAAGACGCAAGGATCCGCTCTCTCTCCAACGACAAACGCTCTCTGGAAGATGAACTTAACGAGCTCAAGAAGGATCTTGGTAACAAGGAGAAACAGCTCAAAGTTGCCAAGAAACAGGTAAGATGAAAGAAAGTTGATACCTATCCAAATTATGCTTTATGATCTTCCAGCAATTACTCCATTGTCTGTTTCCTACACCAATCAATCTCCTAACTTCTACCATAGACCTAACACATTACATGTACATGTACATGATTTACATAACGGTTGACTCTATATTTTGGCTTGTTCAGAATCAGATACGATGTTAACAGCCTCAAAAAAAAATTGCCACCTTTAAAAAAAAATTGTAAACGAGTAGCAACTGCGCACAACAACAGTCCTACGCATATTGACTTAGCTCTACATGTATGTTACACGTAGATGCAGAAATGTGATTGCATGTCACTTACAGTACATGGTCATTAAAAACTTTGTGGTTCACCATGTCATATCTGCATTAGGGTTAATCCCAACTCTAATCTCTATAATCAAATCATAACCCTCGATCAAACCTTATGCCTTTGATTAAATAAAGCCAGTAGCAAATGTCAGATCATCTGTGGGCCATTGATCACAACTGAGTTGTTTAAACATATTATTTGTAAAGAAGAAACTAAGGATTCCCAAGTGTATTTGTTCAGGACTTTGTTTTAACTTTTATAGACTCTTGGTAATCAGAGATTCCCTAATGAATTTTTATGGGACTGTTTTCCAAGCTCCAACATTATTTATTGGCACCTTATTACCTTGGCAACTTGTTTGAGTTTTGAATGTAGATGAAATCTTAGATACCATGACATAAATGTAAAGCTTCAGGGACCTGGGGATCTCTATTTAAAGCTACTGGCATCGCCTAATAATCATTCATGAAAAGAAGGCTTAGTAATTCACTACTACAAAGTACATGTGTACTAGAGGCAACATGGACCTAAGGTTTACCACAACAAAATTGGGTCCAAAGACCGCAGGTAACGCATGAATTATCTTGAAAGGAGGTTGAATAGAGGACGCGGAACTACTACAGCCATCTTTTTGGCAACTGATGATTAAATCCCTTGGTGAGATATGTGTAAAATGTAAAGGAAACCTGCATCGTTGGTCTTAGAATTACATGTACATGTACATGTATAAAGGACTTTTGTGCATGTTTGCGTAAATATTTGTTTGTTTTTTTCAGCAGCTACAGAGCAGGGCCTATCGATTGGCTCTGTATAGTATCCTCCCTCAGACCCTCTAATGCAATATGACCAACAAGGGTTTAGAGTTTGTGCCAGCAAAGTACATTGAATCCAACATGATGTACCTTGATTTAGTCTCAGTAATTGTTGAATTTGGTAAAGAGTTTAATTGATCTGCACTAATATCTTATTGGACAAACACTTTTGTCACATTACTCATTAGGTCAGACTTTCCCATAATAGTTCCCATTTCTTCTCATGTCCATGCTGCTATCCTTTTCATATTTTACTCATATTTGTTACACATTACATTTAGGGATTTTTCAAGATTTCTTCAAAATACTTCTCTTAATTATTTGATTTATATATTATTTTCAAACTTTATCAGAGTTTATAGATGTGTAATGTGTTTACTTTGGCAAAGTTAACCTTCAGATACATGTATGTCTAAAAATTATATTTGTCTCTGTCTTTATACAAACTACAAATTTAAGCAGGTACTCTTCTTTTTCTGTTCTTCAAAATCCTCTTTGGATTTCTTTGTCATTGTTTCTGCCTTACATTAGTTCTACCATGGAGCTATACATGTACATGTAGCTCCATGGTTCTATCCTCATCATTATCTTCATCTTGCACCATAAAAAAAATCTCCCTTTAATCTTCATTGATTGTTATGTTTCAGCTTCAGATTAAAGAGTGTTATGCCAAGTAAAGACATGCACTATAAGTGCCTGACCAAGAGAGGGCTCTAGGCACATTTTACACCTTGCTCCTCATCAGATGCTGACAGAGTTTTCTGAAGTTATCAATGAAATTAGAGAAATGTACATGTTACTGTGTTTAGAAAATATCATTTATAGTCTGTTTGCCTTGTTCTAGGAAATCTGTTTCAAATATTTTCATCTTGTTATTCTGAATTTTCTTTTATAATGATGAGTTGATGAGTTGTGCATTTTGAAAAAATGTACTGATTAATAAGTACAAAGCAAGAGAGGAAGGCAAATTAACAAAAACAAAATCTCTTAATGGAACAGTTGAACCATTTGACCGATGTGATGTGCAATGTTCATCCTATTCCTTTTAAAACATATACTTATATCTCTCTTTTTTTCTTCTCAAATTCGTAAAATAAACTTCCAAAATTTGCTTTAAATATTCCTGACATTTGGTGGAAACCATATTATAGAACAAAGAACCTTATCTTCTGAATTCTTAGACATAATAAGCCCACTATATATTTCTCGATTCTTGTTTTTTAATCACTTTTTTGTCTGTGTGTCTCCAGGTTGAGGAGGAGACCCTTCTCCGTGTGGACCTGGAGAACAGGCTCCAGAGCCTGAAGGAGGAACTCTCTTTCAAGGAGCAACTCTTCAAGGAGGTCAGTCACAGTTTTATCATTTTCCCATTTTGTTTTTAGATGGCGCTGTTACAAGCTCTGTCATAGTAATATTTTGTTGCATGATAATCTGTTACTCGTATTCCTTTAAATGTATGTGGGAAAAATCCATGTTCTGTATTCTACTGATAATAGGGCTCTTTCGCAAAGACGACGGGAGAACTACAGGGATATACATGTACCTAAAATGCTATAATGGCCGCGTATGGTCATGAAAATCAACAGGACGGGGAAAATTCTGATTCGTGCATGCACAGATTGTTATTTCGCTCGCGTTACCTTTGTGTGCTATAGTGCGCTACATATGGGTAAACCTTACTCTGGGTCTGAAATAATGATTTAAAAACAAGAAAGTTACCAGTTTTTGGTTTTAAATCATTGAAAGCTTTGAAAGCCAGGGTAATTATTGTGCATTATTGTAAAGCGCTTTAATAGAGACTTCTGATAAAGTAAGTGTTAGGCGCTATATAAGCAAATATGATCATTTTTTGAAAGCCTACCAAAGAAGGATACTTTTACTGATGATAGCTGGGAGATGAAAAAAGAAATCACAATTTGTACATAACTGAAGATGAATGCTTACTTACTGTATAGTGGGTTGCAACTTTCTTAAAATCAGCTTTTTAAAATTTGACATTGTTTGCAAGTGTAAGAAGGGCATTGGATCTTTGAAAACATGCATGTGATTTCTTACCCTCTGGCTCCAAGCAGACGATTTAAAGCAAGATGATTCCAGCTGGGGAAAGGCTGTATGGTGCCTTTCACCCTTCCTACAATCCTTGCAAGATTAACCTAGTGGTTTATTGAGAACCTTGGTATCTACTCAATGGTGCCAAGAGGTTCAAACCTCTCACAAAGACATGATGTTAATGGATATAAAGAATTATGTAGATGTTGTTGCTCATGAAAGTGTGCTGTTCATCTTGTTTCTCAAAGTAGGTACGAGAATAAACCTAGTAGTGTAACCATACAGGTACTTATCAACAAAAATGGTGAGGGTTGTCAAAACATTTGTTTTGTAGCTCTGGTAGAATCTCTCCACGGCTTCACCATTTGTTTTATCCCCTCTGTTTGGCTGGGGGGGGGGGCACATATATGTTGACTGTTTGAACATGAGACTCACAACTCCTCAACTTTTGCTCTCTTTGAAATGTTGGCCTTTTACAAAAATAAATGGCTGGTGGCTGGTATCTTGGAACTAAAAGTTTATGGAACAAGAATAAATGAAGTTCCATGTACATGTACAAGGAGTTGTCAAGAGATGGCAGTATAACACATAAAGAACTAAGGCATTTGGTATCTTTGGCATCTGTTTGGGTATGGGCTCTCTCTCTGTATTATTTGATGTGATTTGATAGAATTCAATGGGCATTGATTGTCAATTTTTTCAATCGAGGCCAAAACATAGATTCTTGAGTTAACGTTTGTTCTAGAAATCATTATTGCTGGCTGCACTTGCATCTTGTATATTTGTATTTCCAATGAACATACTCACACACACACACACACAAATCCAATGAATTACCAGAATTAAATTATTGATTTCAAAAAACGTATTCTTTGATAGATGCATTCCAGGAATTTGAGCTCTTGTAGCATTCTTGATATTTTTCTTCACTAACAACACTAATGTAATGTGGTCTCTCATGTATATTGCATGCAATCTTGTTGAAACATTTTGTTTTATTATCATCCTTTTTGTCCTAGAAGCCTTGAACAGTGCATACATACATGTACAGTAGTTGTAATTCGTTTATTTACTTTTCCAAGAAATTTGAACTTCAAACCTTCATATCAAAATCGTAATCGTCCTTTGGCCCTCAATATTCATCAATGTGAAAAATTGAATCGAGCAGTGTTCGATATTTCATTCGTTTGATAAACGATGCTATTCACTGTAATAGTGTCAAGTTAAAGTTGGGTATAGTTGGGGCTTACTTAAAGCGCCGTTTGCTACATGTACATGTAATTGTACACACATTTACACAGTTTCTCAGGAATCAAGGATGGTAATACTACTCATGGGCATTTCTCCTTCAATCAAATCGGTATTCTTATCTTTCTGTTTTTTTCTTAATTACATTTAAAGTATTGCTTTACTTGTAGTCTTGGATCTGTCTGCACCAGCCACCTGTTGTATTTTTAATTGTTTTGAAGTATATCTTTTGGATAGATGAACACTTCTTTTCAGATTAGAATCTGAAACAGTAATAGTAGTGGTGGTTATTTTACCTGACTACTAAGAAAGCATAAATGCTTGTAAGTAAGCAACCAGACAGTCGACGGCTTTAGGTCCTCTCCGAGGGACCTGGTGATAAGGATCAATGCCTTATCAAAGGGCACTTGGGTGTCGAATTGGTTTTGAACCCGGGTCACTGGATTACGAGACCACTGCTCTACCAACTGAGCTATCCTCCTCAATAGTCAAATCCTCTGTAATAATTCAACTACCTTTTCTTATAAATCTTTGCCATTTACAGGAGCTGCGGGAGACACGCACCAAGCGTCAGGTGGACATGTCTACCATCGAGGGGCAGAGCATCGAGGAGCTGAACAACTCCCTGTATGAGAGCCTGCAGGAGTTGAGGGAGCAGACCTCTGAGCAGACGACCCTGCTCCGCCAGGAGACAGAGTCCCTTTACTTCAGCAAGGTAATTTCTGTCTTGTGTGAAACAGTGTTTTTGATAACATGGATCTATTAGGTGTATAGGAACTTGTTTTTTTCCTTATATTCTTCTAATTCATACTGTACTAACATTGAGTGCTTTATTCTGATTTCATTTTTTGTAAAATTAAATAATTATTTCAGCGATTTTGTTTGTTTGTTGTGTTGTTGTTGTTGTTATTTTATTATTATTTTTTTTTGGGGGGGGGGGCTCATGAAGGTAAAATATCTTCAGTTCTTTCTACATGTAGAGTTATTTTATCTTAGCGAACAAACACTAGCTTTCATGTGTAATTACTGCAACACTTGTAAACTGGAGTATCAAATGTTTGTTATTTTTATTGAGTCTTCGGCTTAGAATGATCCATTGTTCAAAATACACCACAAGCCTTAGACAAACACAACAAGAATGTCTAAAGATACACGCTAGAAGGTAGTGAAAAGATGGCAAGCTTACATGCACTGCATGATAGTCAAGACTGTATGATCAGCATTTTCATTCACTTCTAAAGAACATTTGAAGACTGAAGTCTGAGCATACAGATAACTTTTGAGCAAGAGCTGCCAAAAAATCCAGGTCCCATTTAGAGGTACCCAAACACAATAGGTCATTCAAAATACTGATTTTATAGCACTTGAAGACTTATTGTGCCGGCTTTATGATTGGGTAAACACAAACTTAAGTTTAGAACAGAGCTGGGAAACGCTATCTTTTTTTGGTGTTGATTATTATCTAATAAGATCAATATTCAAGACGTCCTAAGCCATTGTAAATACAGAGCATCTAGATGGTCCACAAGACCAGCATGTGTAATGAATGTATAGGGTCTTGTATTAACACGTGGAGTTTGGTTGGAAGTAGAAGCAATGAGACTTCTTATGTCTTGAAGACATGGGAACTGCTGCTAAGGTGAGAAAACCTGATAGAAAGTCTTCTTTTCTTTAACTCTGAACTTCATGAAACATTTGTAATGGAGTGTGTTTTAAAGAGAAGGTTGAGTTCTGGGAAGAGGTGAAAAAATAATTTGTGAGCATTATCATTCTTATTATGCAAGTGTGGAAGAACATCAGATAAGACATGTTCCCTGAAAAGCATGGCTCTTCAAATGCCTTCATATTCTAAACATGTCATGTAACATCGTAAAAATCCAAGGTAGGATTTTTACGCCACGTGTTCGTGTATCTCTCTGTGTACAGTGTTTGTAACTTTACCAAAACTTGGCCAAATTTCTTATCATTTTGATGATTCCAGAACCTTGCAATACACACAAATTCCATATGCTAGATGATCAACCTTTTCTTGTCGATTCCATACCGTTTCTTTCACAATGCAATCACATGACCGGATTTCAACTTCATCTTTAAGTTTATGTAATGAATGGAAGTGTGGGATAAGTTTGAGACTCACTATTGTTATACACCCCATATTGATTTTTTTTTGTGTGTGTGTGACTGTGTGTATGCCAATAAATGATTTTATGCTTACCGTTAAAGCTTTGAAAACCTACCTACATTGGAAGAAGGATAATTTGTCTATTAAGTTTAAGAAGGGCATAAATCTTTGAAAACATGCATGTGTGTGAATTATTACCCTCTGGCTTCAAGCAGACGATTTAAAGCAAGATGATTCCAGCAGGGGAGAGGCTGTATGGTGCCTTTCACCCTTCCTACAATCCTTGCAAGATTAACCTAGTTGTTTATTGAGAACCTTGGTATCCACTCAATGGTGCCAAGAGGTTCAAACCTCTCACAAAGACTTTTTAATGAGTATCAAGAATTATGTAGATGATGTTGCTCATGAAAGTATGCTCTAGATTTCTTTTTCACAAAGTAGGTGGTACATGTACGTATCCACCAAAATTGGTAAGGCTTGATAAGAATTGTCTTTTGTATTTTGGTAGAAAGTTTTTCTTCACAGCTGCACCTGAACCTGCATATTAAAATTATATTTGTTCTTTTGGCCCTTCAATATTCAACAATGTGAAAACTTCAGTCAGTTGGTCACTATGAGGTGATATGGCAATTACTAATACAAAATCTTTTGTCATCCTACCAGGTCCCCATTTCTCTTCTGGGTATGGAGTGGCAAATGTAGATTAGCATATATGTAAAAAAAAGGGATCTCTAGGTGCTCAAACTACTCAACTACAACACCTCTATAAATGTATTTTTTATTCTATTAATCTCCATGCAGTTGGCTGATCTGAAGGCTCTGGCTGAGCGTCACAGGAATGCTGCCGTCAACTCTCAGGATGAGGTTCGTAAGCTCCGCAGCACAGTCGATGACCTCACCTCTGAGATCACTACCATCCGTGCCCAGGTAAGTCACCTCTTGTATAAGGAGGAAACTTTATCAGATTAATGATTATTTACTGTTTTTGTGTGTGTGTAGGCTAAAGGGTTGTTCACATATCAATATAAACAATAAAATCTAGTCTACACTGTATGTAGAAAAATTAGGGCGCTTGCAAGGAGCTAAGAGCCTTCAGCTAGAATTACATCAGATCAAATACATTTTCTGTTTTGAAATCTATATCAATATTCTTTTTTTTTTTTGTCGAAAAGTGATCATTCCTTTGCAAAATTGCAATGAGGGAAATTACGAAACACTTTCTCTCTTTGTGTCAGCTATTTCCCAATAAGCACTTCTGTGGTCTTGATAAGAATCTGTCCCTTCCAAGATTTGTGCCCCCCCCCCTAAAAATAATCTTTACCAAACCCAGTGCAAACGTCACTAGAGCAAATGTCAGGTGACTCTTAAATTGCCAGAAATCCCTCAGCAGTCATCTACAGTATAGCACCCCATCTCAGAGGCATTTCTGTAGAATGCAGAAGACTCTTTTTCCGGCTAGCCCTTTACTTTCCAACAGGTCCATCAGACCGACCCTACTGTCGCAGATGAGCATAGTATCCTTAGAGTAAGAGAGGTTTTTTATTTGGAATCCATCAAATTTAACACCGCCTTCAATGCATTAAATGCCTCTTTCATAAATACCTCTTTAAATTGTTCATTGAAAAAAACAAACATGGTGACAGTATGCATCCTTGTGGTAGGCAGTTTATACTTCGTACTTATCATACATGTAAGTGCTGATCTTCATACTGATCATATCAACAGGTGTTTTGGAAAGCCCATTAGATGCACTGCATCACATTATTTCAATTAAACATGATCAAAGGCCTTGAATTATTAATGAAGCAAATGTACAGAGGAAAATTGCAGTCCTCTTTGATGTTCTGTTGTGTTACCTCGTTCTCTGAAATGTGCATGTACCCATGTACAGGTATTTTGAAAATTTCCTGTTGGGTATTCTCTTCTTTCTGCCTACAGTATGACATGACATGACAAGTTTAGCACTCTTTCAGGTTATACTTATTTTTAAAGCAGTATACAAATAAAAACAAGTTGCAGTGCAGCAGTGGTGTCTCTGGTCTTTGGACTTTGACAACAACTCATCCTTCTAAAATTCAGCTTGCACAATTGCAAAATGATCATGTTTTCATCATTGATGGCTTTCCATATATATTGGATATATTGAATATCATATGTTCTGTGAATTCCCATATGGTGTTACTTTTGTTCTTTGTCTGATGTCATAGGCAGGGGTTCTTCTTCACTTCAGCTGCTGCTATAAATCTGCTAATACAGGGATGCAATATTTGAGCCATTGACATTTGCATATGTTTCAGAAGTTATTTTGTCATTGAGTTAGGCTTTTGATCTGTTTAAAGTTTGGGTGAAAGTTAGGAATGTTTTTAAAGATTGACCACAGTCGCAGTGTACTAGACCATTTTCATTATGTACATGTAATCCAATTTAATTCATAAATCTTTGTAAAGTGCCTCTTTCAAATTATTTTCATTAAATTATGAATAATTGTATTTCAATAGTTAGAAAACAAATTGCATACATTTATTGTTGCTAGATAAGACAAACATTATGTTATGTCTCGCCTACCAATACAGAATGTATGCCATTCGCATTCTGATTATAACGAAAATGGCCAGTTTTCGCCAGGAGCATTACAAGCGAATATACGGACGCCATGGCACAATACCACGGGAGCAGTACCTCAGGTCGTCTCTGAAAATTCATGCAATTTTACTTCGAGTTGCAGTTGAAGGGGCTGATTTAAAAATAATAATAACAGTTAACAATGCTGTTTTAAAAACCAAAGATGGCAGAATAATACATTTTCCTCCCAGTCCAAACAGAAATCCAGACATTTGGTCCCAGTTTCTGAGTGGTGAGTTTGAAAGTGATTGAGCCGGGAAACATTTTTACCGACGGTACCATGCCAGCGGCAGGCACTCTCCCTGGCAAGGGTAATCGTCGGCCTGGACAGTGCCGGTTGACCTTGATTTTTTTTTTTTTTTTTTTTTTTGCGTCCGAATATTCCAGTACGAGAAATCGTACTCGATTAGTTGTCAACGGTGCGGGTACTCGAGCATTCCACTACTCGTTGCAGCCCTAATCTAGATGCTAATGATTCAAGAAAATTAAATACATCTGATTTCCTCATCCTACAGAACGATGCCCTGATCGCCCGCATTAAAGACCTTGAGAAGCAGCTCCGCCAGGAGCAGGATGACCACCTTGAGGCGATCACCCTGCGAGACAAGGAGCTCCAGCAGCTTCGTGATGCCGTCG
Source organism: Hemicentrotus pulcherrimus (assembly GCA_003118195.1). NCBI lineage: Eukaryota > Metazoa > Echinodermata > Echinoidea > Camarodonta > Strongylocentrotidae > Hemicentrotus > Hemicentrotus pulcherrimus. Next base: position 374,718 of record BEXV01000004.1, on the reverse strand, counting down.
CCGAGCAGCTCAAGGATTACGATGACCTGCTCAACATCAAGCTCAGTCTCGACAACGAGATCGCTACCTATCGCAAGCTCCTGGAAGGAGAGGAGACTAGGTCAGTATGATTGAATTTAAAGCCCATCTGTTCTAGTTTTTTTAGGGGGGTTAGACCTCCTTGCAAGCTTACTGACAGGTGGTTATCTCATCAAATCAGCTCTCAATTAACATAAAAGATAAAGAGGATCATGTGGGACCAAGATGTACCGATTAGGCATTGTTTGGTATATAGAGGGCACAAGTAGCAATAAGTAGTGCAGTGGCGTTTAAGAAGTGTGGAGAATATTTTCTTTTTTCGTAATTCATGGTTAACATCGTCTAGGCTTTAAAAATAGAAATGACACTTTTACTGATGATAGCTGGGAGAGGGAAAAAGAAATCACAATTTGCACATAACTAAAAGTGAATGCTTACTTATAGTGGGTTGCAATTTTCTTAAAATCAGCATTTTAAATTTGACATTGTTTGCAAGGGTAAGAAGGGCATTAGATCTTTGAAAACATGTATGTAAATTATTTCCCTCTGGCTTCAAGCAGATGATTTAAAAGCAAGATGATTCCAGCAGGGGAGAGGCTGTATGGTGCCTTTCACCCTTCCTACAATCCTTGCAAGATTAACCTAGTGGTTTATTGAGAACCTTGCTATCCACTCAATGGTACCAAGAGGTTCAAACCTCTCACAATGACATGATGATGGATATCAAGAATTTGTCCAAATTAGGCAGTCATCACAGATGGTTCTAGAATAAAGTTATCATACGTGTGAACATGACTTGAGAATAAAATGTTTTAAGTTATCTAATTCTTAAAGGGATCCAGTAACATTGCCTCACATTCTGAAACAAAATCCTGATTTAGCTCATTCTGCAATCATAATTATAAACCTTTAGGTCAGTCAGGAATCCAATGACTTTTACAAGCAGATCGCCTGTCTGATTATCCAGATATTTATGATTGGAAATCATAATTTAATTTTTCATATTCCTAACAGTTTTGATAAATCTACAATCTTTTGGGCAAAATTAAAATGGTAAAACCGGTCACTCAAAGATTTTTTACTTTTTAAGGAACTTAATGATCGTTTTGAAGCACAATTTTTTGAGGGTTCCAATATTACAACATATCACAGACACTGGAAACATGTAGGGCCATGCATCTCATATTTTACATTGTTAGACAATGCCTTTAATGACACTTTATTTATAATCCCTCTAGGCTGAGGATCACCACACCCCCTCGCAAGACCAAGTCCTCAGGCCGGGACCTGAGGCCAACCAAGCGACGTCGCGTTGAGGACGAATCCAGCGTCACCCAGAGCGCCACCAACAATGGCGTTGTGGCCATCGTGGAGAGCGACCCAGAAGGAAACTTTGTCAAGCTGCACAACAACTCTGAAACAGTAAGTTCGCTCCTTCGCTCTTTGTTCTTTGCTCTTGTCACCAGTTATCCACTTTCAGAACTCAACTGAAAACAAACTTATTTTAGATTGCTTACAATTAGTCACTGCTTTTTTTTGTCTTTCCCAGTGAGAATCATGAACAGACATTTTTGGTAGATTTTCAGTCTCATCAGCGCCTTTGATTAGGCAACTAGATATTGAGGCTTTATAAATACCTGGATTGGAATTTGCAGTTTTGTGTAGCTGGGGTAATAGATGTAGTAGAAATGGATTTGATTGTAGGGTTTCTGACCATTCCTCTTCCTACCTTCAAGAAAGGTGTTTCTTCTGGGTGCTAAAGTGGCCTTAACTCCCTCTGAAAGATTGTGAATTTAATGCCCTTTTGAGTAAAAATGGATAATAGGTCGGCGAGGGTAATTTACCTCTTGAACTCTCTAATAACATGACTGATTGCCATACTTTCACTCTAGAAGTAGCTCTCCTAAAATAAATGTTATATTTTCCCTTTTGTGTATGCTTAGTGCTGAGAAGTCAACAACCATGGAATCGTGGATTCTTGGCTTACTTACTAGATTTTTGTTAAAAGTTAAAACTCATTGGATACTGCACCTGTGATAATTTGGGCTAGGGCCTGTACGGAAAGCATAACCTGTAATGGTTTCAGTTTCTAAACATATCCTATGGGCTTTTTGTTTTTTATCGTCCTGTTCATGCATTGGTTCTAACCACCCATTCTTTTCTTGCATTGCCAGGACCAAGCCCTGGGTGGGTGGCACCTGAAGCGCAGCGTGGACGGTGGCAGCCAGCAGTCCTACAAGTTCACTGCCAAGTACGTCCTGAAGGCTGGCCAGGAGGTGACCGTCTGGGCCTCTGGCAGCGGCAAGTCCCATAGCCCACCCACGGACCTGGTCTACAAGAACGTAGGGTCCTGGGGTACTGGCGATAACGTGGAGACCTCTCTGCTGGATGCTTCCGGCGAGGTAAGTGCCTCCTATGTAGCAAGATTCAGAAGATCTCCAAGACAAAATATGCTTTTCCCCTCCCCATCCAGGGTCTCAGGCATAGGTGACTCTTAATGAAATGGTGATAAGACTTCAAAGAAGATCATAATTTCCCAGCCTCTGTTGGATAACAATTTTTTTTTCATAATTCTTATATTCTGTTTGTGCTGTTTCTGTAGTTTGAATTCAGTATCAGCATCAGGCATAACAGTTTTCAGGCTTTTGCCAGATTGTCAAACAGTGTCATCAGGACGAACTGCAGATTTTTCTCAAAATGAAAAGGTTTCAACAATCTTAATCCTTATCCATTTCATTTTTTCTTGTCATAGAATTTACAATTTACTTAAAATAAACTTGACTTTGTTGACTCCTTGCCATAAAATTTAGAGACGTTCCACACAAATCATTTCCTATGTTTTTACCCGGGGTAAATTCATTCCAAAGTGCAAGATGGCTGAAAAGTATATATCATTCAGCAAACAATTATCACAATCCACAGATGTGATGATCTCACATTCTTATCATTTTCCCTTTTCTCTCCCCTAGGTCATGGCTACCCGCACAGTGATTAAGGAAGTGACAACACATGAGTACAGAGAGGTAATTTTCTGTTTTCTTTTTTTTTGTAATTTATGGTTAACATCTTCTAGGCTTTAAAAATAGAAATGACACTTTTACTGATGATAGCTGAGAGATGAAAAAAAGAAATCACAATTTGTACATAACTGAAGATGAATGCTTACTTATAGAAGGTTGCAATTTTCTTAAAATCAGCATTGGCTCCAAGCAGACGATTTAAAGCAAGATGATTCCAGCAGGGGAGAGGCTGTATGGTGCCTTTCACCCTTCCTACAATCCTTGCAAGATTAACCTAGTGGTTTATTGAGAACCTTGGTATCCACTCAATGGTACCAAGAGGTTCAAACCTCTCACAAAGACATGATAATGGATATCAAGAATTTTAGAGATGATGTTTCTCATGAAAGTGTGCTTTAGATTTGATTTTCACAAAGTAGGTGCCAGTACTTATCACGTAAAATGGTTAGGGTTGGAATGGAAGGAGTGAAATATAATGATTATGATTATTGTTCTTTTTTTCTCCCTTTATTCTATCCATTTTCATTACAGGGGCGAGAAGATAGATGCAGCCTTATGTAATGTGACTAGTGATGAGACTACGACAACACTTTTTAATTACTGTAGAATTCAACATTACCACTCGTACCTTTATATCGTCACTTGCGATGTTTTAGAGTAGTTTTGTACAAATTTTGTAGAGATGTTAAAAAAACTTGCAGAGTATGTCTTAGTTTTGCTATTTTTAAACAATCAACAATCATGTTTATTCAACTAAAAAAACAACTTTTAATTAGCTGATTTTTACACTTGTAGAGATAGGAAGTTATCATGCCCCCATAATTTTGATGTTATTCTGACATTTTCATATTGTAGAAAGCATTTGTATTTTTATGAATTTTTTTCTGTTTTGACAGTTATGGATGAATCCGACTGGAAGCTGCATTTTTAATTAGGGACAAGTTGGAAAATTAATTAACATTACTAGTTTTATACATAATTATCATTGGAACTCTTCCTGCTAATAGCTTGTGTCCCACTGTGTATTGTGACGTGTTTATACATGCATTATAGCTTGGGTTGTGTGAAACATTGGAAGATTTGACCCAGGTTTCAAAACAGTTTGAAGGTTTTGATATATACAGAGTAAAGATTGATTTGTCTTTTGTTGTACAATCTACACACCATGAAAGCAAATGACATTGCAATTTGGTTTTCCCAACACTATTTGTGGCAATGAACAATGTGTCATTTTGTCTTGGATTGCTCAAATAAGTTCAGTTGGTTGTGCCATGTTAAAGTCTTTTATCACAAGTTTATTAGATTAGAGGTTAGATTTTAGATTTTTTTTTGGAATACATATCGTCAGATCACTTGTTTGATTAAAGGTGATAAGTATACATCTCATGAACTAGACATTTATATTTGTCTGCAAGAAGAGGCATGAATTTCCATTTGCCCTACCTAACAGAAGGAATAAATATAGAGATAGTAAAAGATACATATTTCCAATTCTGTTTATGGAAGGCATTATATTTATGGTCTTTGTCATGTTCTAAACAACAAACTTGACATTAATTTAAACTCTTTCTCAGAGGCTGAAATAGGCAGGTTACTACATGTTTATTTGTAGGTTTGGCTTAGTATGTTTATTTGAATAATATTGAACATTTTTCTCTCTGAAGATGAGTCGTCAACAAAGTATTTTGTCAAACTGCATCACAAAGAATTTTTAAAAAATCAACCTCCTGCAATTCCAGTAGCCTTGTGCCTCACTTTTTGGTATGTGTGAAAGGTGACAATGGCATATTACATAATCTGAAAAGTATTTTGTAGGCATTACATAAGGTATTGAAATTACCCTTTAGTTGATTCTTGAAAGTCTTTGTAATCGTGTTCCAAGAGGTTTACTTAACTGCTATAAGTGGGTTCTCTTTTCTGATTAATTTGCATAATGCATAAAACGATCATCAAATAGTGTAGTTAGGGGATTTCCCCCTGCAAGGCTCGTCGGTGAGTTTGTAAATTGTACATAGTTGTAGTGATTTGATTAATTCTCTATTTAGTTTTTTTGTAACTAATGATCATTTAGATAATCAGTGTTTTATTTATACATATATCTTTACTACTCAACATTAATCAGCATACTTTTTAAAGTTTAGATTATAATATTTTATTCAATTTTGATTTGGGATGTTTAAAGCGATAAGAGATTGTAAGTGCTAAACCGCTTCATTCTTCAATGCTGCTCTGAGTTGTGCCTTGCAGTTTAAATCGCTGGCAAAAAAGAAACACCTAAATCTTGAATTAAACAAAATAAACAAACTGATTAGTGTACATGTATTTCTATCGACAAATAATGATGTATAGGCATAAGCTTAAAGAGAAGTTTGAGTTCTGGAAAGAGGTAAACAATAATTTGTGAGTGTTATCATTGTTATTATGCAAGGGTGGAAGTACATCAGATTAATCATGTTCCCTGAAAAGCATGGCTCTTTAAATGCCTTCATATTCTAAATATGACATGAAACATCGTAAAAATCAGTGGTAGGTTTCTTTCGCCATATACATCATTCTGTGTACAGTGCTTGCAACTTTGCCAAGATTTGGCCAAATTTGTTATCATTTTGATGATTCCAGAACCTTGCGATACACACGAATACTGATATACTTATATACTAGATGATCAACGTTTTCTGATAGATTCCACACAGTTTCTTTCACAATGCTATCACATGACCAGAGCTCAACTTTATCTTTAAGTCGGATCTGTAACTGGTATTCTTGGTCAACATATTGTTAGAGAATATATTTTGATAATCAGGTGTTTAGGGTTTTGTGACTAAAATACATGTTCAAGGTTTGCTGTCAAAATGTGTGTATTCAGTGATTATTTTGTGCAGTATGCTATTCTACACATCTGTTTATTCCCACAATTATTGACACTTTTGATTAGCTTTTTCCATTCTTTTCTTGACTGAAATTGTTATTCACTTGCCTATATCTTACTGTACAACTGGTAATATAGGGTAGGCAGTATAGATAAGCTGCTGTAAAACAGCAAATAAATGATTAAATGCTAAAGAGTAGTACATATGTAGGCATTAAAATTTAGTTTATAAGATTGATAATGTTTATGTTCATGTATAAATATTAGGGATTTTAAAACATAAGTAACCAAGCGTAGCATAACTAATATGATTATATCCTTGTTTTAGTACTTTTGTGTAAATATTAGTGAATTTGAAAGACAGAAGTAAGGTTTTTAAGTCTCCTACGTGTTATGTGTTATGATTTATATCTTTACTAATAGTTCATGTCAACTAGGTGCTTGTATAGTTTTTTTTTTACAACTGCATATAATTTGCATGCAGCCCAAGAACACAAACTTAAGATAAGAGGATTGTATTTGCACGTAAAAAATTATAATAAATCAGAACTGTGTAAGAACATGTGTATCCCTTTCTGCATTGAATATAAAAGGGAGTAGCATCTCAAGCTTTCAGTTAAAAATCACAAATGTAAAATGAGACATGGCATTAGATTAGACACTTATCTGGTTCACTCTCTCAAATGATGTAATATTTGCTTTTTTAAACTGGTAACATCTCCAAATTTTCTGTTTGAATACCTGCATGTCCGTACCATTGTTATCATTCTACACCGTTGTTCTTTTTTCATGTGGAATAAATGTATGCTGACAACACTAGTTTTTTTAATCTGTCCATTTGTTTATGCTATGACTTGTACACTGTATAAAATACTGGTAGCTGTGTCTTGGAGATTTCGCTTTTTTGATAAAAAAAAATAATTGCGAAGGATAATTATTCTCGACTGCAACGATGCTGAAAATGTGAAATAATAATTTTCTGTTTGAATCATGAGCATTTATATACTCCAGAATTGTCATATCTCGAGTACTGAATTTTTTCATGTGAAACACCTCAAACTGACTTCATTGTTGTAACTTATCAGGGTTTGTCGTTTTCAATAAAGACACAGAGCCAGAACTGTCACCTCAATTCCAAGATGTAGCCCATTTTGTGTGTTGGTTGTGTGAATGTAGATTTCTTTATCTATCTGCCTATTTGTTAAAAACCATCCTCTTGAGAACTGTGTATAAATCTCTCTCTCTCTCTAATCCTCTATTTCTCTCTCTCTCTCTCTCTCTCTCTCTCTCTCTCTCTCTCTCTCTCTCTTATCCTCCCTATCTCTCTTTTTCTTGCTCTCCCCTCCCCCTCCTCTCTCCCCCTCTCTCTTCCTCTCCAAAACCTTTCTTTATCACTTTCCTAACCCCAGTTTAAGAAAATAACTGATCTTTAATTCAATATATTGATCATTTTAAACATCATTGCTATCCATGAATATGAGGAAGATATGGCTGCCGCCTTATATTGACCCTCTTTAAATGCAATGTCAAATAGATCAAGATGGACCTGCAAGACCCAATTCATTATTTTGTTAATGTTTCACAAGTTTGCCTTGAACATTTAATTTATTTCAAGTGGATTTGGTGCTTTCCGAATCAATCTCATATATTCTAGATCAAATATGAGGGATAATGTTAAATGATTAGGCAGAACACAAATTGAAGCTTTAAAAGTCTGAAAGAAGTTGATTACTAATTGTCGGCATTGATCTTCATGAAAAGATGTTTTCCAAGAGTGAAATATTTTGAAGCACATATTAAGACATACTGGGATGTGCACGTCGCTCTAATCAGTCACTTTTTCACATAAAATTCCCTAAACATGGGTCCCATTTTTATCAAAGATATCCATAAAATAGTCTGTTTTTCCTAAAATTGTAAAAAAAAATGGGCCTTTATTTCGAGAAAAATCCCCTGGAATGACCCTGACAAATGGTAAGGGGGCTTTAGCGACACACCCCCGTCCAAACTGAATTTGAGTACATCCATATCGAATATTGATAAAAGAATATCAAATTTGGGTTTTCTGTTGTATGCAAAATTAAAACCGAAAGTTTGTATTATTTCATCAATATTCGACTTCAAACACATTTGTTTTGAAAATCCAAGCAGAGATGTGTCTTAAATGAGCATTTTCAATCACATTTTGGTTCAATTTAAGTTAAATTTTGCCATCAAATTGGTTTAAGGCGAAAATGTTAGTTCTTTATTGAAATGGAGTTGAACCTTGTGTATATATAAATAATGGAAATGTATCATTCATTGTTTATTTATAATGGATATTTTGAAATCATTATTTACAAATAATAAACATTTTGTAATTCATTTTTTATATCGTATAATCATTATCAATAAATAATTAAA
>BEXV01000004.1:354606-364666 GCA_003118195.1 Hemicentrotus pulcherrimus | reverse complement strand
ATTGCAATTATTTAAGACACTTTAAAGGGTTTATAAAAATACATTATTATATTATATCTATTTTACTGTGATTATTAAGACACTTTAAAATGATTTATGAAAATAATGTTCATATTATATTTATTCCTTGGAACCTACAAAAACAAGCTATGCTTTCCAGTAGGTTCCTGTTTATTTGCTTAGTTTTGAACTTACTTTGTCAACTATGTTCTTTATTGTGCAAACAATTGATATAATGAAATGGAATAAATTCAAATCAATCAACACTAGATATATTGTGAATCATGACTCATGAGGTGATGGTTGAAAAAAAATGGCATTGTAATGATTGACAAATTTACTGATAATGAGTGGTGAAGATAACATATAAATACAAGTAAGTAAAATAATTTTAAAGTAAGAGATGATTATAAAATAATGTGCATTCATTCATTGTGCAGCATTTTATATAACATGTCCTGAGCCAACTGTAGCGTCTGTAAGCCAGATTCTGGATTCTGGATGTGTGAAATTCATGTTTAATCATTGGGGGGGGGGGATATGTGGTGTTGGTCAGGTATTTCAATAGCATAATTTGCACAGTATAATAAGGCATATTTTGTGGCTTTGTCTGTGATAATCATCTGGGATTCAATTTTGTTATTTTTCATATATTGCTCTTCCTTTTTGTTGATCTATTTAGGGTATGACTAAGGATGGAAGTGAGAAGGAGGGAAGAAGCAAACCAAAGAAAAAGAGAGGAGGAAAGAAGAAGAACATAAAGAACTTGGCGCCAACACAAACGGTAAGTCTTTTGCATGGCTTTTTAATGTTGGTCTTTTTATAATAAAGGAAGCCCTTCCAGATACAACTATTTACATTAGAACTTGGAAGCTGGTGTTTTGGATACTGAACATTTTACAAAATGGCTTGTTATATATGGCCTATATATCCTCGGCCTTATGCCAAAAGGACCTTAACTGCTTTTGGCCATTCCAAGATAATCGCGTTTAAAGGTTTCGGTCACTCTTATATTCAGAAGTTTGTGGTCGTTTTTTTTTGTTTTTGAAGCCAATTTCTATAAATGTGTTATGTTATTCAGTTTTACATGAAATGTGTTAAATTTGTTATAAAATATTCAGAAGTTTACATGCTATGTGCAAAAAACATGTTAGGGCCTTTTTGGCATAAGGTTTGAATGTAGGGTACTAATGCCAGAAGGGCCGTAACCTACTTGGCATTATGCCAAAAGGGGCGTAACCTACGCGGTGTTATGCCAAAAGGGCCTTAACCTGCCGTTGTTGTACGCGTAACTATGCACGCGTACGCGCGCATAGTTAGCGCCCTTCTGGCATAAGGAAATTTTCTCGTTTCGCAACACATAAAAAATATGCCGTGTAAGTTAAGGCCCTTTTGGCGTAAGAAAAAAGATGAGATACGCGTTAAGGCCCTTTTGAAATTCATAATTATCTTCATAAATAAATCAAATTTCATCAAGTGAAGCACATCATTTTAAAGAGAATGATGAAATCTACAAGGTGATGTTAATAACTCAATAACCCCCAAAATCGGGTTAAGGCCCTTTTGGCATAAGGCCGACGATATGTATTACCTAATTAAATTTCTGCACAAATTAAAGCATGCTATTTTTACTGAGTTGACAAAATGTTTGGCTCTTTTCAATAGAATAGGTTTTGAAAGATTATGGAAATCTGGCAGTGGCATGTACTATGTGTTTTCCCCTTGAAGAGAATCAGCAGGAAAGTAGGAAATAAATCTAGTAGTGACTCAAAATAATCTTGACATCAGAGAGATGGGTTTCATTTAAAATTATCTGTGCAGTTGGCTGAAACTTGAAGAGTAGCATATAACAACTAAAATAATCAAACCCTTTCCAAGTTTTGTAATTTTTAATGTGTACAAAAATTGATTTATCCCGATTTATGTTTCTTAAGAATGGGACATATTGAAGATTACATCTAAAAGTGTTCAACAGAGGCCCTAATTCAACCAGTCCTACGTTCATTCTTGAGTTACGAAAAACACAAAACAACATCAAATTTACAAGGGATGTGACTACCAGTACTTTAGTTGTTTGCCATATACATGACTTGTATTTGCTTGAGTAGACTCTTTGTACTTAAAAATAAACTTGACCTGTCTGCCTTTCAGAAATGGAAAGTTGGAGACCGCTGTAAATCAGTGTTCACCGATGATGACCAGGTCTACAGCGCTGTCGTCAAGGCAATCAACCACAAGAAGACATCATGCATCGTCAGGTACACTGGCTACGGGAACGAGGAGGAGAAGAGACTGTCTGACCTCTTCAGTGAATCTGAGGCCGAGACCTCTGTTGCCTCTGTCAACTCAAAAACAGAGCTTGAGGTATGACACAGAGCTATCAAGTACATGTATTAATAATAATAATAGTTTGTTTATATAGCGCTTCTCAGGACCGCAGGCCCTCCCAAAGGGCTTTACAGATATATATTATTACCCCTGTCATCGGATTCAGGCTTACCCACACACAATCTCCTCTCCCTGGGGAGCATTCCACCTTGTCGTCATATTTACAAGTGCACACTTGCTCATCTATCCACATTATTTAATTGTAACTCACTGGATCCCAGACTAGTCAGTCAAAGATAGTTGTTTGTGATCTTGGCTTCCATTGGTTGGGTTCGTCATTGTACTTGTCTAGTCTAGATTTGTTGTGGTATTGTCGTTGTTATGTTGATCTAGGCCCTGTCTTTAAAAGAGTTTATGTCAATCAATCCTCAGAAAGGAGAATGCAAACTTGCAATTGATTAGAGGACTTAAAAGCACCTCATTGTTATACAGGGCCAAGGCGTGTTCTCAAGTGGCATTAGCCGAGGCTTTTATTTCCTCAAAGATACAGGGCAAGCGTCGAGGTTGCAATTACATGTATTTTCAAGAATAGATTCAGGGCTTGGGTTGGGTATAGCAGAAGGTCCTGGGTTAAATAAGATTTTTATCTCCAAGAACTTTGAAAGCTTCTTTCTGGAAGTTGTCTTTATTCAAAATTTTAGCAGAATTCCACTTCAACAGGAGTGTCAAGTTAGATTACTAATAGTGTAAAAAATGATGAGGGATAGGTAGTACTCTGCAGTCATTAAGGTCTGTTCTGAATTAAGTTTTCCCGAAATGTCTCACCTCACTCCTTATCTTCATCTTGTCCGAACACAGAATGGGTACGACTCCATGGAATGGACAGATCACAGCCAGAGTCCCATGCACCCCAGCGGCAGTGGTGCTGTCCCAAGGAAGCGGTCCCATCACCCACCCCAACCACACCCACAACACCCACCACACCCACCTCCACCACACCCATCCAGTATGGCCAATCCCCTAGGCTACACCAGTCCCTATGCAGGTTCATGGTACCCACCCCATCAAGCACCCCCGCCTCCGATGCCACCACCCCCTCCAATGATGTCACCGCTACCCTTCGCACCGTGGGGTTCTCCTGCTGCACAGGTGAGGTTTGAATCAAGGGCCACAAGAGCAAAGGTCAAAAGAAATGTATTTAATCCAAAAAAATTCCCTCCAAATTTTCATAGTTTAACAAATGTATTTTACCACATTTATATACTGAAAATCATACCTTACCAGTGGAGTGATGCCATCTATTTTAGCTCTCATGGTTTCCTTATCCTGGTTTGAATTGTCAATGCTTTCAGTTTTAAAGTAAGTGTGGGGTTCCTTTTGAAACTGTGACAACTTGTCTGAATATTGTCTGATAAATCAACAACCAACAAAAGGTGCCTAATTTAGAAGATGTCCATGAATGTTCAATAGACTGCCAAGTTTACATGCTTAAGGCATTACATATAACCATTATGAAAAGTGATTTTGATTATGTGACCAACTTTTTTTTTTTCTGTCTCTTGTCGAGTGTAAAACTACAAACTTGTTCAATGATGAATTGCTCAAACTTGCTCGATGATGACCCTTTTTAACTGCAAGAAACTTTTACTAACTGCAAAACTTGGTGAAAATTCATTAATTTGGCAGCTTTGAACTTTTATGAATGGAGACCAGTCACACACCAAAAAAGTTCTTGTTTTTACGATACCCCCAATAGCCTTAAAAATAGGTCAAAATACAAATAATATGATGAGGATGATGATGAATCACATCACGGCGCCATATATCTGTTTTAAAAATATTCAAAGGCGCAAGCTCCTCCAATAAAGTTAGCATTTAAATGTCTATAAAATATCTCTTGCTTTCGTAGATGATGCCTGGTTGGGGAGGAGCCTCACCACATCCTGCTGCTCAAACACCTCCAGTGAGTACAGTTCTTTCAAGGCTAATACACCCCCTTTTGATTGCACTTAACACCATACACAAGTACAAATTACATATTTTCTCTATTAATTGTACCTTTAACTGTATATAAGTTGATCCCCTGCTGTTTTATGGTCAAGCCGACAGGATAACTACCGACCAGGATCAATGTTATAATGATAATCATGATAACAATGATTGCGGGTTCAAGTATAGGGATAATTTTTTGTCAGACCTGACACTCCTGGCGCTCCACAGTTATTACTTCGGCTTCAGCATGACGGCCATTACAGCACCCTTAGCAATATAATAAATTTGCTTTTGGTGTAGTTGCTAGTGTAATTATGATGTTCATCGTATTCCTCTTGGCCACTGTACTAGTCTATAATGCCATTGTATCGTACCATATATCTAGTAATCCATTTTCAAGTGCATGCATTGAATACTGCCGGATATAATGACATTACTTTGATAAGGTGCTGTAATGTTTTTAAACAAAGTATTTGTAAAATTCCAAATTTATTGCACATCTGATGAATTTCTTTTGGTTGTTATGACAACAGCGGATACCTTCCATGCCTCCCACACCTCCTCCTCACCCTCCGCTGCCAGAGGATGTAGAGGATATGGATAAAGAGGCTCTGCATTCCATGCTCATGTCTTGGTATATGAGTGGATACCATACAGGCTACTATGAGGTAGGAATGTCTCCTGGGGAGTGTTTCACAAAGATTCTACGTCAAACTTAACTCTAAGTTGAACTTGAATATTATAGAGAGCAATTTGTTGTCTTATAATGAAATATATTCAAAGGCAAAAATTCATGTATTCCGGACTTTTCATTAATCCCACATCAAGGACAAGAAATCTCCCATGATAATAGAAAATATGAATGATTTGAATCAATATTGTATGCCTATATCAAGGATGCTAACGGCTTTCCATAATTGTTAAGTCCAAGTTACAGATAAGTTCAACTTAGGATCTTTGTGAAACACTTCCCTGATCTCTTTGTGATAGATAATAACGATGATAATAATGGGTTTTGGTATTGCACTCATATATGTCAGACTTGACACTCCTGGCGATTTTCTGCAATTATTACCTGGCTTTAGCACGGCTGCCATTACTGCGCTCTAGCATTATCAAAGAATTAATTCCTGCCAGGTACCCATTTACATCACCTTGGTCAAGTGTGGCAAATATAGATTAATGTCTTGCCAAAGAAGATTAGTGCCGTAGCGGTACTCGAACCGCGGACCTTGTGGTCCACAGTCCAGTGACGTATCCACTCGACCACGACACCTCTATCATAGATATTGTATGGACATTCTTTGATGAAGAAAGTGAATTTTTTCCCAAATCCGTATATACCGGTATTAAGATTTTTTTACAGGTTTTTGAACAGAGCCCTTACAGATTTCAGTTTGTGTGTATTGAAACAGTTGTGTAGTAAACGTCAGTGAATTGACGTATGTATGTTTTTGCTATATTTCGTAACCCATGGAATTCAATACTGTTTTTCACTATATGTAGTTTCCAGTAACCACAATAAAAATTTTAAAATTTTACTCATCCATCAAATTTAAAATTTAAAATTTGATATTATTCACATTTGATTTATCTCAGGCTTTGTAGTATCCAACAAGTTGAATTGTGATAAAATTCCTGAAAACATGGAAAACACTGCCAAACGTTGCTGACTATTCACTGAACAATTCCTTTTTATACCAATTCTTAAACAAAATCATTATTCATAAAAGTTAGTTCCAAGAGGACAATAATCACTTCGAATCAACACCATATTTTCTTGCTACACCAGGGCATGAAAAATTCCAAGACAAGCAGTCACAGTACTACCTCGAAGCCCAAGGAAGATGGCTCAACGCCCAGACGAGAGCAAGGTAGACAGACCAGGACCAGAGATAAGGTCAGGGAGACCAAGGAACCAACTCCATCCCAACCCGCTGAGGAGTCTCAAGATTCCAATCAGGAAACATGACGTAATGAGGCGAATTGAAAGCATGGATTTTAACAGAATGTTGGACGTTATATGGTATGAAGGCGAAGCTGTGAAGTAAAGAAATAAGGGAAAGAGAAGAAAGTCCTGATTCTATCTGTTCTAGAGGGGTTGCAGTTTCCACTCGACAGAAAGACTGTAACAAGAGTTTCAAACTTTCAGTCTGACTCTTACTGGTTTGAATCATATGAACATGCTTGTGTTTGGGTGATTTGCATAGCTTGTTATGATAACATGCTGTTATCAGTTGAAAAAGTTCCATAATGATCATGAGGATGACATGAATGTCGCATCTAAGGAAACAGAGAATTTAACATCAGAGCACATCGTGATGGACAGGTTAAAGCTAATCTTGAGCTGTGGTATGGGCATCGTCTATCGAGAGAACATGGCTATAATTCATTCTCGATCATTTATCCTGCAGTAGATTGATCGTTTGGACCAGTAAAATAAAAACAACTTCATAAAAACTTGCTGGAGATCATCTTTAAAAAAACCACAACTCTCATTTGCACATAGTGACCCGTGTTAAGCACATACTTGCCTTGATTTCCTTATCTTTCTATGCCTGTACTCAGCCCCCATACATTTTCTACCAAAATCGTTTGGCACATGTCATTTATTTGTAATCTTGAACATTCAGTGTAAGTTTTGTTTGATTCTGTGAGAATTCATTTTCTATCATAACCAGAACTCCATGTTATCTTTATGGTATGAAGAGCAGAGCTGTATCGTGGAGAAATAGGGAAAGAGAAGAAATTACTGATTTCATCTGTTATGGAGGAGTTGCAGATTCAACACGAAAGAAAGACTATAATGAGAGTTTCAGCGTGGCTCTTACTGGTTTGAAGCATAATTAACAAACTTGTGTTTAGATGATTGGCAAAGCTTGTTATAATAACAGGCTGATCTCAGTTGAAAATGTTACATGTTGATCATGAGGATGACATAAATGCAGCATCTAGCTACAGCTCTGGACCAAATTGATCATTGACCTGGTGTGGGAAAAGAGTTTGTGAATTATTTTATATTGCATTTAATGTAGTATGGAAGGGAAGATGAGCAATAAGAAGTCTTGCATCCACACAACTTGAGTTAGAGTGTGAAAGGTTACTGCTCCATGTTATACATGTGCCTTGTCATCATTAACAATACTAAGCATGTGGACATTTAGGAATTTGATTGATTTCATGTATCGAGGCTGGTATATGAAGATCCTTGTGCAACTTGTTGATTTTGATTAATAAATGAAGAGCATTGTAATATTACGGTAATTTGAAGAAGAAATAAAATTACAAAATCTGCAATACATTAGAACATGGACCATATATGAACCATAACTAAATCATTACAAATGAATAACTAAGTAAGAGCTGACATTAAAATACTTCTTATTCAATGGAAAACAGATTGAACAAATTATACCTGCATCATTTGGGAAAATAATACAAAAATTGGTATGTAATAATTTACAATAACATGGATAAGTACCATTTTGAAGTCTATTGTTGCATATGTAGATAATTTGGGATGTAATGCTGAACGTTATGACTTTCTTTAGAGACTATCGACTCATCAGGTATGTCTGCAAAACTCAAAAGATTGCTACAATGCCATTAAAATATTATTTTTAACAAACAGAAAAAGAAAAAAGTTTTGTTTCTTAACCTGTTATTTTCATTTTATTATTCTGTTTATTTCAGTTATTCATATTTGTTAATTTACATGAAGTATAAACATTGAACCATAATTGATTTCTCCCCAAGAAACATATTTTTTTACTTAATTAGTAAGCTTTCTGAAATGTATATGTCATGACAATTCATAAATTTTCCTTTGGTCCAACAAGTGGAGTAAAATCAAACTTCAAAGGATAATCACAATTAATGATTTATTTTTTTGACCAAGTTGAAAACATATTAATTTAATTGCTAAAATTAAAACAAACTACATTTCAGAATTCTTCAAACTGATTGTATTTTGGACCCTATTGTATAATACATTGGTTTATGTATCTAATAAAATTTATTTAAACAAATCATAAATACATACAACAAAAAATACACAGATGAGATGAGAAAGAGAGACATGAAATGGTGTGAGAGGGAAGGAAATGAGATAAAATAGGATGATGAAGAAAGTGGAGAGAGTGAGGGAGAAAATCACAGATTCCTTCAATGTTATGCTTCTAGGAGAGAGAAGGAATGAGAGGATAAAAAACTGTTTAAAAACTGATTAATGGGCTTTTTAACGGCATCAAATAAAAATTGCCTCTTGAGGATGTAGTCAGCATACGATGTCCATACACAATACACAGAAAATATGAAAGAACTCGCTTTGCATTTTGCTGCCCTTAAAGGGATAGTTGAGTTTTGGTATAGAGGGCGCTACAAAAAAAAAAAATTAAAAGACAAAATCATCTTTGTTGATCAAAATAAGTTTAGAAACGGCTGAAATATCCATAAATATAACCATTTGTGGGGGCCCACAAATATTCAATAATTTTGAATCGGCCGTTGGTAAAATGAAATGCGGACTTAAACGGGGTTTTTTTACAGCCAATGTCAATGTTGGCTTTTTCGTGTTGGTAACATACGCAAAACCAGCCGGCTTGTGTATTGTTATTGTCATTAAATTATTGAATTAACAATCACAATATTTTTTTGAAAGTGAAGTTGAATGGGTATGATCGGATTTTTTCTCAATGTCACACAATTTGAGGTCAATAATTACCTCCATAGCAATTTTAGGTCCTACAAAGGCACTCGAAATGTCATAAATAATAATGAGAGCAATAACCGTGCACTTTGAAGAAAATTTTCTGTCTTAAACAGAACTGTCCCTTTAACAATGCACCACCCAAGGGCATTATACATTATGAAACGGTAATAACAACGGTCAACAGCATGGCATTGTTTGAAGAACTGTTATCTGTTTGAGAGGGGGGTATGAGAGTTCAACGAAGGAAGAGAGTGTGGCAAAGAAAGTGAGCGTGTGATCGACTGAGAGAAGAATGGATGAGCAAAAGAGAATGGGAAAGAAACTTGATTTTAAAATAGAGCTATTATTTTTTGCAGCCCTTTTACATCATTAATTTTGTCTGTTCGTGTGCAATTTATAGAAATATATGTATTACATGTAGGCTCATTCTATTAAGTTGATTGCCAACTATGCATGTGGTTAAAGTTTTAAAAATGTATATGTTCATGATAAAATCTGCAATTATCATGACCTTTTCTCCGAGTCTAGTCTAGATAGACCGACTACAAGCCAATAATAAAGCAAGCATCACTTCTCATGGTTTGAGACCAGATACATGTATTTGTTCTGGGGCTGATGTAGCTTCTATCATTATGATACAGACCATTAATAGTAGTGAGGAAATTACTTCAGATAGATCATCATTATACCAGTGTGAAATGTGCTCAAGAAGAGATATCTCTCTAAAAAAAAAAATCGAGTGATCAATGACGTCCTCCTCTGGAGAGTTAAAATAGAGTGAACATTAACCCTTTTCTTCTTAGAGAGCACTCTAAAATCAATCGATATTGACTCTTTAACAAGTGATCACTGACGTCATTCCCAAGAAAGCGAAAATAGAGTGACAATTCACTTTTTTTTAGAAAGTACAATGTGTGTCCATGTCCCGGATATGTGTACTTTGCAAGAATGATGATATTATATTTGCTCACATTTTGGGACATTGTTAATATGGGGAGTTTGAAATTGGGAAGAGGAGGGGGGGGGGGG
>BEXV01000004.1:223434-285541 GCA_003118195.1 Hemicentrotus pulcherrimus | reverse complement strand
AAACCCTCATTTACATAACCCATGGTTTAAAAATTAGCGAAAAATAAGCCTACCTTGCCTTGTGCGCGTCTAATATTGGACCTCTGACTGTGTTGCACTAATTTTAGACCATGAGTTTATATTAATAAAGATTTAAACCAATGATTAAATTTAAACCTCCTTTGTGAATTCAGGCCATAAAGTAATTGAATTTGTGTATTTTTTATTCTTAGAGACTCACACATGATCTGGGAGAAGCCAAGAAGGAGAAGGACCTGTTGCAAGCTGAAAACCAGGATCTAACCAAGCAGAGAACAGATAAACATTCTGATTCCGAATGGAAAAGCTCTGAGGCTCGACTCAAAGTTAGGAACATATTGGTTTATTTTTCATAATAATAGCCTAGATTAGCAGTATTTGGTGAATGTATTGAACTTTGATAATCAACTAGTTTGATGTGGAAAATCTGAAAAAAAAGTAATGTCACACAACAGATCACTAGGAAGAGTATGTTTGTATTATCAAAGAAGACTACTGGGGGTATATAGAATCTTATTTTATAAATATATGATAGATTTGTCACTATCTGTTGTTTTTCCTCCTCCAAAACCCCCTCATCTCTCTCTCTCTCTCTTTCTCTCTTTTTTGTTCCCCTGTGTGATGTTATACACTTGCATATATAGTATGGTGACCTGTAGAAGAAACAAAAAAATAATAGTTGACTACATGTATAGTAATGGTTCATCTTTCATTTACGATATCAATGTATAATATATAAATGGGAATGAGAGAAAAATGTGTGATGATAATTATTGATTAACATTTTTTTCTTTCTTCATAATTCTTTTGATTGTTTAGTATCAGGCTAGTGAGATTGTGAGTCAAGGAAGCGTAATCAAGGCCATGAAATCAGAGAAAGAAACACTGCATGACACCATCAAGACTTTGGAAAGCAAGTAAGTTTATCTCTTATTACATGTAGCATATGGTCATATTTGTATTCCACAACATCATAAAGCTACATAATAGGCACATTTTTAATGAAGCATGTAATTAGGCTGGTAGTTTAGATAGATGTATGCTAAGTTTTAATTGTTATTTATTCGAAAAATCTTTATTTATTTATTTATTGTGATTAAAAAAGCAATGAAAATATGTCTTCACTTTAAGGATGTAATCTCAATTTTTTCATTTTAAAGAAAAACAATTAAACAAGTCTTAGTCCCCACTTTATTTCAAAATTACATGAACCTCTGTAGATAAGTATTTCTACATCTCATCTTACTTGATGTACAGAATTCAACATCTAGATCGTGACTTGTGTCAGAAGAGGTCGCTGATCGATGACCTCAGAGCGAGAGCCAGGTCGGCTGGTACTAGCGACAAGATGCATGCAGAGACAGTGGTTAGTCACATGATATGCATGTTTTTTTTTCTTCAAATTTCATTGGCTGTTGAGATGGTTACCATGGTGATGTGGATGTTGTGGATGGCATGGTGCATGTCAGCATTGATTGTGTAAATGAAAGTTAGGATTGATTTTAACAAACTGATGATCTCCGAGTGAGGTCAGCCCGTACAAGCAACAAGAGGCATGATGAGACAGTGGTAAGTCGCATGATATGCATGTTTTTCTTTAAATTTGGCTGTTGAGATGGTTACCATGGTGATGTGGATGTTGTGGATGGCTTGGTACATGTCAGCATTGATTGTGCACATGAAAGTTGGGATTAGTTTTAACAAACTGATGACCTCCGAGTGAGGTCAGCCCGTACTAGCAACAAGATGCATGCTGACACAGTGTAAGTCACATGATATGCATGTTTTTTTCTTCAAATTTCCATTGGCTTTGGAGATGATTACCATGGTGATGTGGATGTTGTGGATGGCATGGTGCATGTATATGTGTATAAAGGCAGTATATATTTGTTTTGTATAGGATGGCAACAAAATGTCGCAATCTTATACTCAATGTCGAGGTTCAATTTACTTTATTACTTTACGTACTGCCAGAAAATAAGTTGAAAGAGAGAAAATGCTGATACTGCTTCGGGGTAGAATTTTGTATGATGTGATGGTGTAGTTGGGTACAAGAAAGAGGTTCTTTACAGGTAGTACATCTCATGTTGTATATTTCAGTGCAAAAAACACATCTCTGTACTCCAAAAATAACTTACTTTCAATAGGAGCAGAAAAATCAGACAAACCAATCAAAACAAGTTTAAGCAAAATCGGATAACTAATAAGAAAGTGAAGAATTTCTTATGATATGAAAAACTTTGGAAATCACTAGACAAATTGGCAACTCACTCACTATCCAGTAATTGTTTTTTTTATTTTATGTTGATAATATTAATTTACCATTTAACCTCTAAGAACCTTATTACTTCACCCCAGCATCCAAGTTATTGATAGTAATATGTTTTATAATATTTGTGTAGTGATTTCCCTTGTTCTTTAGTTTTGTCATACTTTTTTTAAAAATTCATAACTTCATTATTAGTTTTTCGATTTTACTAAAACTTTTTGCTCTGTTTCTCTGTTTTTAATGCATCTATTCAAAGCATATCATTCTTGGAGTGGACTTATAGCTCATTGTACGACCAATCATCCTGATTTTTGTCATTATAAACTCAAGCCTATGTTCCCTACAAATTTTAATGAAACATGCATGAAATGTGAAATGTTTGAAAACTGAAAGGGTAGGATATGCAAAAGATATGAAAAAGTTGAAAGAGAAAAATAAGCTTTAAAAAAAAATAAATGAAATAGAGCCCATTTTTAAACAGTCATTTCAGAGAATTTGTAATTTGTATTTAAGTTTTATTCAAATATTTCACATGGTTTATTATAATGCTGAGACTATAGCTGGTTCGTTTATAATTTAAATCAATTTTTATGTAGTCCTTTTTTTGTGTAATGTCATATTCTTCTTTGCCATTTACTTGTAATTCAATATTTTAAACATGTTTCTTTAGTATTACTCTTTTTTTCCTTCCTTTCCCTTTCTACTTTCTCTTGCACTTAGAAACATTGTATTGGGCGAATTATTAATGTATTGTATTATTATTATAAGTACTGTAGTGAAAACAAGACTAAAGGGGGATCAAGATGGAGAGATAAGGAAAAGAGGAGAGAATTAAAAGGGAAATGAAAAGATGAAACCAGGAATACGATTCAATTGCCAAAAGGATAGATGTTGGGAACCTATATGTTCTTGGTAGTTAGTTGAGAAAAGAAAAGAAAAAGGGAGTGAGAAGTATTTGAGGGCAGTATTGAATGACAAGCATTATTAGCCAACATCACAATCAAGCAACATTCAGTAACATCTAACCAAGCACAATTTTTCAGCCACTTTGCAAACATGCAACTTCACATTTGAGCAACATCATTCAACAACTTCATTTTCGTGACAGATAAGTAGATTTAGACAAGTATATTTTAGAGTTCAATACATTGTTTTATTTACAAACATTCATTGTGGACGTTATTTACAATCTACAATCCTTTTTTTTACAGAGTTGCAACATATACAAATTAAATACAATAAATTTTACAAGGTATTTACAAATGATATTATCTACATATGTACACATCTGGCAAGTGGCATATTTTGAAATTCAACATGTAAGAAAAATTGAAATAAATAGTCCTTGTCAAATGAAAATCAATCCATAGACAAGCAATAAACTTTGTCATGATTTGCATAGCTGAAAATGATCAGTGTCCTTGTTTTGTAGGTGAAATTCAGTTAGCTACAAACATTTCAACTTGAAATTGATTACCACCAGACACATAAAAGAATCTGAAAAACATTATTAACTAAAATTTAGACAAATATTTCATAGCTGAATTTGGTCAGTTTAAATGTTGTGTAAATGATTAAATAGCTACAAAAAAATGTGTAACTTGATATGTTTGCCAAGAAACATGAATGAATTTGACCATTATCATTAACAAAATGGAGGTAAGAATTGCTGTGCTAAAGCGAGGCCAATTAATTAGCTCTGAAATGACAAGGTGAATCGAAAAGATTATTCTAACCCAGTCGTGGCGAAGTCATAAGAAGATCGGGAAGGACGCATCGTACTGATCTAACGTCGTGGTGGCGGGCGGTGCGTGGCTCGGCGCGATATCCGTCGACTCGACGTGGCTCGGCGACCATGAGGCTACGGGAGTATGGAGCTGGGCGGAGCGGGCGAAGCGGGCGAAACTCTGAGCTTGTCGATGTTACGGGCTGAGCGTCAGGCCGGACAGGAGGCAGTGCGAAGACCGGTGTAGAGTGAAGTGGGCTGACGGGAACTACAGCTTCCTCTACCGCTTGAGTGACGAAGGCGCTGAGTTCGTTCAGGGTGACGATGTTTTCGAGGCAGTGGAGAGGTACAATGCCGTCGAGCTCCTCGACGCTGACAGGTGCTGACGAACTCTTTAGCTTCATCGAAGTCTTGGTGTAGATCAGCTCTCGGCGGACGCTTTGTCTGCTTGGGTAGCGTGTAGATGGATAGGGGTCGATGTTGAAGAGGCGACGGTGGTGATGCTCAGGCTGGGGGTTGAAGCAGGGGATGAGGACAGCACCGCATGGACCTCTCTGCAACATGGCTGGCTGGAATTGCGAGACGCCAGGTAGAGTGATAGGCCTAGACGGAACAGTCTTGAACCGCTTTGCTGCGTGGACCGCTACGTTGTCAGCTATGCTTGGCTGCTCTGGCTCCCGTGGACGCTTAGCCACTCGCTGTCTGGGCGGTGTGATAACGGGAACAGCACTGGCCTGGGCTGGAGGAGGTACTCTGGAGTTGATGAATGCTGTAACAGAGAAAGAGAAAAGAGAGAACAGATAAATAACATGTTCACATCAGGATTAGAATGCATGGCAAGAAAGCATTGAAGCAAATAATTAATTGTATGATTCAACTGATTTAAATCTTAAATGGAAATCCGTTTTAGTAAAGCAGTTCGTTCCTAAAAATATAAGTGGTTTCATGCCAGGTTCTAAACTTACGATTCATGTGAACAACGACGCCCTTGAACTTCTTGCTGCCATCATGCCGCTTGACCAGAACGTGAGAGCCGATGTTGAGCTTCTTGCAACGGTGGACGAGGTCTTGTTCGAGTACAGCAAACACCTTCCCGGGGGATGGACCGGAGCACATCAAGACTGAGACATAATGAGCAGGAGCGGCAGTGACGGACGGAGCCATGTTGGATGATGGTAATCAGTTCTGAGCAGCCGACGAAGTTGAAGCAGTGATGAAGTAAACGAAGCGTGGCGAAGCGAGATGAGTAAACGATGTGTAGCGAAGCGAGATGATTAAACGATGTGTAGCGAAGCGAGATGAGTAACAAACGATGTTGGATATGAGATTTCCCGGCTGAACGCGCCCATTTATCGGCTTCGTTCATCAGCAATCGCACCAACGGTCAGATGAGAGCTTGCGCGCTGATTGGCTGTGCGAAGATTAAAGCTCTAATACCGCCGTCCAATCGCCGAGCGCCCAACCGGCTAATCCTCCCGTAACAATAGCCCGGACGCCATCACGGGGTTTGTCGGAGTTTAACAATTTATGGCTAACATGGACAATAGGTTTTGCAAAAGAAGTTTCAGAGATGGATTAATTAAAAAGCAATGATCTGTTTCCCATCATAATTATAAATGATTATGGAAAGATAATGATGTGATTAATCTAGTATATTACACTGCCATATTAGTTATCTCGTTCCGCGCCCGATGTACACATTTGTCTTAAGTCGTAAACCTTTCCTTGATTAAATCAACGAATCGGTTAATATCCGAAATCCTCTTATATGAATGATAGTGAAAAAGTAATGAACTGATATATCCTAGGCTATAGTATTACCCTCTGTTATTCAGTTTCTATCGAATATGAAAATTTATTTGAAATCTTTCACCTTTGCTCTGTTGAATTAATTAATTTGTAAGTTAGATTGAATGAGGAAAACATTTTGGCTTTAATCATGTATCATGATTATATTGACTTTCCTCGTATTGAAAACATTTTGTTGTTTACGAATTTCATATATCAAAATAAACTGTTATAGAGAGCAACCGGGACAACGGTCCAATCCGACTGGGAAGGTTATAAGATATCAAAGTATAATATAATTGTAATTGTTAATGTTTTGCAAGATATTAAAAAGATATATCAATTTTAGGACTTTCGATAGAGTGAAGTCAGCTATGTGTTAAGCATTACATCTCATCTGCGATGCTCTTTCGTTTTGTTTTACAATTTCCAACTTATTGAGTACTTGTAATGCGATATTGCTCCAAATGATTAACCCCTCTTAGGAATCAAAATGCAGTAAAAGGCATATTGCATGTAGAAGCCAGTAAACATATTGATATGGTGATATTTCATCGTGGTTAAATGGTTTATGCAAGTATGATTTTATAGGAAAACGAAGATGCTGTTCATCGAAATTCAAATACTAAATTACATTTTTGAAATTAATTTCTTTTAATCTTCTAACTTTTTTTATATGAAGTAATGTTTGTAATGATTGACTGGAAAAACTAACGGTAGATTTTGTTAACAGCCTTTATAACAACGAGCGGAAATGTGAAAAGAGCTTGAAGGCTAATGGCCGCCATTATAACGCAATTTCTATCATGCGTCTATTATCTTCCCCCGAGTAATGATCGTAGAGGAAGCTGTCCTTTAATCCTCTTCCACCGGCCCCGTTAGG
The DNA here is from genome assembly GCA_003118195.1 of Hemicentrotus pulcherrimus. Taxonomy (NCBI): domain Eukaryota; kingdom Metazoa; phylum Echinodermata; class Echinoidea; order Camarodonta; family Strongylocentrotidae; genus Hemicentrotus; species Hemicentrotus pulcherrimus. The sequence goes on along the minus strand of BEXV01000004.1, from coordinate 278,857 downwards.
CGGTGATTAGTGTAGTTGTTCTGGCCAGCGGTTCATGGACCCAGAACGGCATCAGACTAGCAAATTAAAAGTGATGTTTTCATAAGTGGATAAAGATATCCCGTTATAAATGTAATCATGATCAAGAGTATCGCTCTTTTGAATACAGGGCCCCGTTATCCATCTATTCTGTTTATATCATTACATCATAATATCGAGGGTATTTTAATTGATTTTGAAATTTTGCAAGTATATTGAGTACATCTTATCAAACCGTAGAATGTTAGATTCATATCACAAAATGATTGCCAACATTTTTGTATAAATTATGTTGATGTCATTTGTTATTAATGAAGTCTCGTTATTGATTTTGGTGTTAACTCATTGTATATTCATAGGCACCATCTCGACGTTGAGGGGGATTTTTATAATTTACACATAGACCACTTTGAATATTATATGAAATTTTGTTTACGATTCTAAAATTACTTTAGGCTGCAACATAACATCCTTCCCCCGCAGACTTTGACTAGAGAAATCGACTTGAAATAAAACTGAATATCATCTGTGTGACTTGTTAATATTCAGAGTCATATGAGCTCACCCAGCAGTATTGAAAATAAGAAATAAAACATGAATTATTCTGTCTGAATCATTTATATTTTGAAAATCAAATTGTTCAATGATGCTCACTTTTCTTTGAACTTGGAGGGATTTTTTTTTGTAGTAAATTAGAGACACAATTTAAAACTGCAAATGCTTTAATGGCATGCGCAAATTTATGTAATTTCATTGTCTGTTTAAATTATCTTTCTTGGTACATCGTGCTCCAATATATGCTGACAAAATATTGTTATAATGAATGGCAAAATATGGAGAATAGCTTTATTTTTTTAGTCCCCCCGTTAAAGTTTTGACGAGATAATGTGTCGTGTATTTCATTTTGACATGAATACAGGATCTGCATATTATTTTAACGTTCCAATAAACTTTAAATTCTGTTCATAACCTCGTTCATTAACTCCCGCACACAATAGTTATGTATGAATATTTAATCATAATTGTGCAATTCAGTTATCAGATTAAAGGCTTTAGGATTATCATGATCATCTCTTCTTTTTTCGTTGTTTGCCAGTTTCTGCGTTTGCTTCGTGAAAACAATCTTTCTCGAAAACCTGTATAGATCATTGGTACGCTGTAAGCCCACTTCTAATTTAATCTCAATACAAAAGTTCCCCTTTGTAACTTGAGCGGCACGAGTTAAAAGACTTCTCCCTGATTAGCTGGGCAATGATTAAAGCTCTAATACCGCGGCTGAATCATAGAGCCCCTACTGGCTAATCCTCCGCTAACAATAGCGTGAGAGAGCCGCGCGATGGCCGGATGCCCTCTCCGGTTTTGTCGAAGTTAAACAATAGATTGCGTTGGAACTTTCAGATATGAATTATGATAAAGCAATGATCTGAAATCCTATCATATGAATGGTTGTGGAAAAAGAAATGATTGATTGATCTTATAGTATTAAACTGCCATAATACTTATCCCGTTTCTCCCTTAAGTACAAAATTAGTCTAAGTCCTTTCTTTGTTGAACCTTGATTGAATCAACGAATTCGTCAGTATCAGATTTTTTGCGAAAAAAAGAAATAACCTGATAGATTTTAATAGTATTACAATCTGTTATTCATCTTTTACCTTTGCTCAATTGAATGAACGAATATTTGTATGGAATTGTATGATCTTGACAAATGATAACTACATTTCATTTCGATGTATAATTATCTGAATTACTGTTTACTTAAAATATGTATTTTTACCCAAGTCTTTATTTCAAAAGAACTTTGTATATCATCGACAATTACGTATAGTAACATATAGGACCGTGGTAAGGGAATTACAAAATATAGCAAAGACCTATAATACACCTGTCAAAGGTAAGCAATTTTATGAAAATATAAGGTTCTTGACTCTTAATAGAGTAAAGTAAGCCAGATGTTCAGCAGTACATAATGTGAATTGGTTCTTCATTCTTTCAATTGTACCTTAAATGATAAAGTATTAATAATCTGATATGCTCTAAAGATTTAAACCTCTTCCTATAGGTTTTTTTAATGACAATAATTAAACTGGCTTCTCTGCGTTGGAGAAGGGAATGGTGTATATATGTCTGTAAACATTTAAATTTAACATGGTGAGATTTCATTATGATTCAATGTTTCATGCAAGTATGATGTAGAAGAAAAACAAAGATGCTGTTTAAACTCCTTCTAATATTCAATGCGACCACTTATACCATTAATTATATTTTTATGCATTAGATTTTTCATTCTTTTTAACTTCATTTTGTTGATGAACTATTTGTAATGATTGACTGAAAAACTAACGGTAGACTTTGTAAACGGCCTTTATTACAACGAACGGAAATGTGAAAAGAGATTGAGGGCAAATGGCCGCCATTTTAACGCAGTTTCTATTATGCCTCTATTATCTATCACCGGGTAATGATCGTAGAGGAAAAGGCCCTTTAATCCTCTTCCCCCGGGCCCGTTATTAGAACGGCGTCAGACTAGCAAATTAAAAGTGACGTTGTCATAAATGAAAAAAGATATCCCATTCTTAATGTGTGACAGGGCTCCGGTATCCATGTATTGTGTTTGTATCATTTCATCATAATATTGTTATATATATATATATATATATTATTATATTATTATAATTTTTTAATTGATTTTGAAATTTGAAATGTTGCAAGTAGATTGAGGTTCATCCTATCAAACGTAGAATGTTAGATTAATTTCACAAAATAATTGCCAACAGTTTTGTATATGCTTATATGTAATTTTTTATTAATGAAGTCTCGTTATTGATTTTGGTGTAAACTCATTGTTGATTCATAGGCACCATCTCGTTATTGAGGGAGGGGGCGGGGGGGCTGACGAATCCAGCCCGAATATCAACTCTTCCATATCTTATAATTTCCAAACAAGCGAAGCCAGGTGGCAAATAATTTTGACTCATTGTTATACTTATAGTAAAAACTTAATTTCGTCATCAAAATATACTTTGTGCTGCGGTTCACCGGGGCTGAAGCCNTATCATTATGTGTTATTTGCACATCTAAGCCATATGAAATCATCCTTGAAAATTGATGAAAAGGATTCAAACAGAAATCAATGATTATATTTTTTTCCAATTGAAAATCCATCCTCAATGTTGCTCACTTTTACGAGAACGTAAAGAGATGTTTATGAAGAAAAAATAAATAAACAAATCGTATGCTTCCATGCACCTTCCCCTCAACTCATAATTCTGCAGTAAGACGCAGTTCAACTTATTCAACTGCCCAATGTAAGATAAGTTTAATAACATTAATCTTTCTTTATCAAAATTAATGTCACCCTTTATCTAAATTGAACGAGTGATGCAAGGCGGCAAAATTCGACTCATTGTTCAAGTGAAAAATGTGTTCTGCCATCTAAAGATACTTGATAGGATTTTTATATTTTACAATTATTAAAATAAAATCTAAAATCACCTGGGGCTACAGCCCCTTTCCCTGCAGACTTTGACTATAGATATCAAATTGAATATCATCTTTGTGATTTATTGATATTCTTAGCCATATGAGTTCATCCATAAGTATTGATAAAAAGGATTCAAACATAAATTATTCTGTTTTAATCATGTTTTTTATAATTCTACTTTCTCAGTGATGCTCACTTTTCTGAGAACTTGGAAGGTTTTATTAGATAAACAACTCAAATGCTGTAATGGCATGCGAAAAGGTATGTAATTTCATTGTTGATATCGTTCTCGGTACATCATGCTCGAATTATGCTGAAAAAATAATGTTATAATGATTAGCAAAATATGAAGAATAGTTCTATTTTCTTAGTCCCACGTATATCTTTTGAAGTGATTAATGCATCGTGTATTTCATTATGATATAAATACAGGTATTGCATATTATTTTAACGTTCCAATAAAACTTTAAATTCTGTTCATAATATCGTTCATTAACTCCCGCACACAGTAGTTATGTATGAATATTCAATCATAATTGTGCAATTCAGTTATTAGAACTAAAGGCTTTAGGATTATCATGATCATCTCTTCTTTTCTCGTTGTTTACCAGTTTCTTCGTTTGCTTCATGAAAACAATTTTACACAAAAATTGTATAGATCGTTGGTACACTGTAAGCCCACTTCTTCTTTAATCTCTATACAGAAGTTCACCTTTGTAACTGACCCTTTAGCGGCACGAGTTAAAAGCCTTCGCTCTGATTGGCTGGGCAATGATGAAAGCTCTAATACCGCGGCCAATTCATAGAGCCCCTACTGGCTAATCCTCCGCTAACAATAGCATCATAGAGCCACACGATGCCCCAAAATGCCATCTCCGGTTTTGTCGAAGTTATACAATAGATTAACGTGGACAATAGGCACTGCGTTGGAAATTTCAGAGATGGATTATGATAAAGCAATGATCTGAAATCCTATCATAATTATGAATGATTGTGGAAAAAGTAATGATTCGATTGATCTATTATAATATTACCCTTCCATATTAGTTAACACGTTTCTCCCTTTGTACAAAGTTGGTCCAAGTCCTCTTTTTTTTCCTTGATTGAATCGACGAATTCGTTAGTGTATCAGAAATTTGATCAGTGAAACTTAATTAAGAATGATTGCGAAAATAGTAATGGTATTACACTTTGTTATGTGTTTTTGGGGTTATTTGGTTTATTTGGTTTATCATCAGTATAAAGTTATAGTCTAAACTTAATCTTATATCTTTGCTCAATATTGAGTAAACGAATTATTGTATGTAGTCGTATGCCAGGTTGATTATGACAACTTATTGCTATAATTCATTTTGAAGTATCATAATTATCTGAATTCCCCTTCACCAAAAATATTTGTTTTTCTACCAAAGTCTTTATTTCAAAAAGATTTGCTTTATCAACGTATAGTTACGTAGGACCATGGTCAGAAAAAATTCAAAATATAACAAAGGCCTAATACACCTGTTAAAGGTAAGCAAAATTATTTAATGAAAATATAAGATTCATGATTCTTAATAGAGTGAGTTAAGCCAGATGTTAAGCAATACATAATGTGAGTTGGTACTTCATTCTTTCAGTAAAACAATAACCTTAATTGATGAATTATATTGCTCTAAAGAATAATTAACCCCCTTCCTTCATTCTTTCAGTAAAACAATAACCTTAATTGATGAATTATATTGCTCTAAAGAATAATTAACCCCCTTCCTGCATGGTTTAAAACGACACTAATTACATTTCTCTGTGTTGGAGAAGGGCGTGGTTTATAATTTTAGGTCAGTAAACATTTAGATTTAACATAATGCTTCAATGGTTTATGCAAGTATGGTTTTTTAGAAGAACAAAATGCTGTTCATCAAAGTTAAAATGCTTCATTACATTTTTGTAGATAATTTCGTTAATCATTTAACTTCATTTGGTTGAAGTAATTATTTGTAATGATTGACTGGAAAAACTAACGGTAGATTTTAATTACAGACTTTATACGAGCGGAAGTGTGAAAAGAGATTGACAGCAAATGGCCGCCATATGCCTCTATTATCTTCCCCCGTGTAATGATCGTAGAGGAAACGGCCCTTTAATCCTCTTCCACCGGGCCCGTTAGGCGGGGATTAGTGTAGTTGTTCTGGCCGGCGGTTCATGGACCCAGAACGGCGTCAGACTACATGTAGCAAATTAAAAGTGACGTTGACATGGATGGATAAAGATATCCCATTCTAAATGTAATCATGATCAAGATTATCGCTCTTTTGAAGACAGGGCCCCGGTATCAATGTATTCTGTCATCTTTGGATCATTCCATCATAATACTGAGGTGTTTTTATTAAGTATTGAGTACAATCTTATCAAACCGTAGAATGTTAAATTAATTTCACAAGATGATTGCCAATTTCGTTATTAATGATTTCTTGTTATTGATGTTGGTGATTTTTGTAATAATTTCTCAGTAACATGCAGTACGTCTTATTAAACAGCCTTATGTCAGATAAATTTACCAACATTAATCTTGGTTTAAGTCAGGCGGCAAAATTATGTCACTTTTCTGAGAACTTGGAGGGATGTTTTATAAATTAAATAAACCATTCAAATGCTCTAATGGCATGCGAAAATGTGTGTAATTTCAATGTCTGTTGTTATATATAATATCTTTCTTGGTACATCGAGCTCGAATATAATTTTTTTATGCTGAAAAAAATAATGCTATAATAATTGGCAAAATATGGAGAAAAGGTTTATTTTCTTAGTACCCCGTATGTTTTTAAGTGATTAATGCATCGTGTATTTCATTATGATATAAATACAGGTATTGCATATTATTTTAACGTTCCAATAAACTTTAAATTTTGTTCATAACCTCGTTTATTAACTCCCGCACACAATAGTTATGTATGAATTTTCAATCATAATTGTGCAATTCAGTTATTAGTTTAAAGGCTTTAGGATTATCATGATCATCTCTTCTTTTTTCGTTGTTTACCAGTTTCTACGTTTGCTTCGTGAAAACAATCTTTCTCGAAAACTTGCATAGATCATTGGTACGCTGTAAGCTCACTTCTAATTTAATCTCAATACAAAAGTTCCCCTTTGTAACTTGAGCGGCACGAGTTAAAAGACTTCTCCCTGATTGGCTGGGCAATGATTGAAGCTCTAACCGCGCCCAAATCATAGAGCCCCAACTAGTTAATCCTCCGGTAACAATAGCGTTAAAGGGCCGCGCGATGCCCAAAAATTCCATCTCCGGTTTTGTCGAAGTTAAACAATAGATTAAGGTTTACAATAGGTACTGCGTTGGAAATTTCAGAGATGGATTATGATAAAGCAATGATCTGAAATCCTATCATAATATAGAATGATTGTGGAAAAACTAATGATTCGATTGATCTAATTATAGTATTACACTTCCATATTAGTTATCCTGTTTATCCCTTTGTACAAAGTTGGTCTAATTCCTCTTTTTTCCCTTGATAGAATCAACGAATTCGTCACTGAATCTAAAATTTGATCAGTTAAACTGATTTAAGAATAATTGAGAAAAAAACGGAATTACCTGATTGATTTAATGCTAGTAGTACACTTTGCTATTTGTTTTCTATCAGTATACAGTTATAACTTTGCTCAATATTGAGTAAACTAATTATTGCATGTAGTTGTATGCCAGGTTGATTATGACAATTGCTACATTCATTTTGATGTATCATAATTATCTGAATTCCCCTTTACTTAAGATATATGATTTTCCACCAAAGTCTTTATTTCAAAAGATCGTGTTAGATCAATATAGTTTGGTGTGGTATAAGGCCTAATACATGTTAAAGGTTAGCAATGTTATGAAAATAATAGGTTCGTGACTCACTATAATAGAGTAAAGTAAGCCAGATGTTAATCAATACATATAATGTAAGTTGGTTCTTCATTCTTTTAATTTATTGTACCTTAAATGATAAACTATTGACAATTAATTTGATATTGCTTTAAAGAATGAAACCCCTTCCTGCGGAGGTTAAAATGACTATAGTGAGATTCATCTGTGTTATGGAGAAGGGTATACATGTTTAAGCCAGTAAACATTATCATTTGACATGGTGAGATATCATTATAATTCAACGGTTTATGCAAGTATGATTTTTTTTTGAAGAACAAAATGCTGTTCATCAAAATTAAAATGCTTCATTGCATTTTTGTAGATAATTTCGTTAATCTTTTAACTTAATTTGGTTGATCTAATGTTTGTAATGATTTACTGGAAAAACTAACGGTAGATTTCATTTACAGCCTTTATAACTAAGAGCGGAAATGTAAAAAGAGATTGAAGGCTTAATGGCCGCCATTTTAACGCAATTTCCATTATGCCTCTATTATCTTCCCCCGTGTATAAAGATCGTAGAGGAAACGGCCCTTTAATCCTCTTCCAGTGGGCCCGTTAGGCGGTGATTAGTGTAGCGGTTCTGGCCTGCGGTTCATAGACCCTTAAGGCGTCAGACTAGCAAATTAAAAGTGACGTTTTCATAAGTGGATAAAGATATCCCATTCTAAATGTAATCATGATCAAGAGTCTCTCTTTTTTAAAGACAGGGCCCCGGTATCAATGTATTCTGTCATATTTGTATCATTTCATCATAATACTGAAGTCTTTTAATTGATTTTGAAAATTGAATTTTACAAGTAGATCGAGTACAATCTTATCAAACCGTAAGCGTGTTAGATTCATTACACAAAATGATTGCCAACATTTTTGTTAAATTATGTTTATGTAATTTAGTTTTCAATGATTTCTTGTTATTGATGTTGGTGATTTTTGTTATAATTTCTCAGTAACACGCACAATGTCTTATAAAACGGCCTGTTATGTCAGATAAATTTACAAACATTAGTCTTTGTTTAAGTCAGGCTGCAAAATTATGTCACTTTTCTGAGAACTTGGAGGGATGTTTTATAAATTACCGTAGATAAACAATTCAAATGCTTTCATGGCGTGCGAAAATGTGTGTAATTTCATTGTCTGTTTTTATTTACAATATCTTTCTTGGTACATCGTGCTCGAATATTATGCTGACAAAATAATGTTATAATGAATGGCAAAATATGGAGAATATCTATATTTTTCTTAGTCCCTCCGTATATGTTTTGAAGAGATGATTAATCGTGTATTTTAATATGACATTAATATTAATACAGGTATATTGCCTATTTCTTTCATGTTCCAATAACTTAATGTTCATAAACTCATCCATTAACTCCTACTCATAGTTATGTACGAATATCTAATCATATTAAGAACTACTGGTGTTAAGGATCATCTCTTCTTATTTCATTGATTAGCAGTTTCTTCATTTTGCTTCATGAAAACTATTTTAGACAATAGACTTGTATAGATCAGCTTTAAGCACTCTTCTTTTTCAATCCCTGCAGAAGTTCACCCTTGTAACTTGAGCGGCACGAGTTAAAAGCCTTCGCCCTGATTGGCTGGGCAAAGATTACAGTTCATACCGCTGTTAAAACAATAACTTCAAAGAGCCGCGCGATGCACGTACGCCATCTTAGGTTTGTCAAAGTTAGACTATAGATTAATAGGACAATAGGTTCTGCCTTGGAACTTTCGGAGGTGGATTATAATATGATAATGAACAGGAATCCTATCATATGAATGATCTAATGAAAAGTAACGAAATTATTAATATAATATTATGACTGCTATTATTAGTTATCCTGTTTCTTCATAATAAACAATATTGGTCTAAATCCCATACATTCCACTGATTGAATCAACGAATTAAATAAGAAATCCTAGCATGAGTGATTGTGGAAAAGTAATGACTGATTAATCTAATAATCATACTCGATATGTTCCCCAGTTTCTTCATGATTTACACTGTACTAAGTTGGTTTAAATCCTATCCCTTCGCTCTTTTGAATGAAAGAATTTGTAAACAACAGCATTATGTCAGGATGATTGAAATAAAAAATTTCTTCAATTCAGTTAATCATTACTTGTTTAACTTCTCATTAGATGAAAAAGGTTGCAGTCTCCCCAAGTCTTTATTTCAGAAGAACTTGATACACGGTCACTGGACCGTGGTCTAAATTGGGGATAGACAGGTTTTTGTTTTACTATAATACAGCAATATTATGAAAATAATAAGGTTCATGACTCTGTATGGAGTGAAGAAAGCTGTGTTGAGCAATACATGTAATCTGGGATGGTCCTTATTCATTCTTTGTACAATATTTTTTCACCTTCATAAATTATCGAGTATTGATAATTTGATAGTGCTCTAAGTTATTCTTTATAGTACTATCATGAATTACATTTTGTCGTTGGTTAGATTATCCATTCTTTTAACTTCATATTAAATCTAGTTTAAGTATCGGATTTTGAATGTAACGGTAGATTTCGTTTACAATCTTTATTTAAACGACAAGAAATGTGAAATGAGATTTAAGGGGAAAGGCCCAGCCATTTTTACGCAATTTCTATTCTTTCACCCGAGTATTGAACGGAAAGGAAACGGTCCTTTAATCCCCTTCCACCGGTCCCGTTAGGCGGGGATTAGTGTAGGGGTTCTGGCCACCGCGTAATGGACCCTTGACGGCGTCAGACTTGCAAATTTAAAGTGACATTTGTCATAAATGGATAAAGATATCCCATTCTATAGATAATCCTGGGTTGTTCCCTGTTCATTCTGTCCATAAATTTGATGATAAACTTGAGTTCATTTGCAATGATGCAATTCTGCAGTAAGACGCAGTACATCTTATTAAACTGCCCAATGTCAGATAAATTTACCAATATTAATCTTTGTTCATCAAATATTAATTTCACTCATTTTTTAAATAGAACAAACGAAACCAGGGGACATATTTCGACTCATCGTTATGTTAAATAATAGTGTCATCAGAATAATTATACTTGATAAGATTTGTATAATTTGTTTATAAATTGACCACTTATGAATGAATATTATGTGACAATTATTGTTTGAAATTCTAAAATCACTCGGGGTCGCAGCCCCCTTCCCCTGCATAGCATTTCACCTTAGATATAATGCTTTCATACCCTTGCTAAAAATCTATGTAATGTCATGGTATAGTTTTGTTTGTATGTCGCTCTCTAATAATATGCCAACAAAATGATGTTATAACTACTATCTGAATATATAGAGGATTTTAAAAATTATTTTATCATTTTGAAGATATAATTCATCGTGTATTTTAATATGACCATACATTGATTGCTTATTTCTTTCACCCTATTGTTATACTTTATATATTACTGCTGCACGTAATATACTATTTTGTATATATCGTCACCGGGACCGTGTTCCCGTTTCGATATAGATAGGTTTTTTGAAATATAACAAAATTCACCTGCATGTTAAAACTTATCAATATTATGAAAATATGATGTTCATGGCTCTTGATATAGTGAATTAAGTCAGCTATCTTGATTTATTCGATGAGAATTAGTATTCCTCATGCATTCAATAATTTTTGTAAAAAGAAGACGCTGTGTAAATTCTTTCGAAATGCTACAATATAGAACACTTTATTACATTTCGTCGTTTAGATTTTCATTCTTTTAATTTCATATAAATCTAGTTAAAGCATCGGGTTGACTTTGAATGTAACGGTAGATTTCGTTAAAGTTTTTATTACAACGAAAGGAAATGTAAAATGAGATTGAAGGGGGAAAGTCCGCCATTTTTACGCAATTTCTATTATCTTTCCCCCGAGCATTGATCGGAAAGGAAACGGTCCTTTAATCCTCTTCCACCAGGCCCGTTAGGCGGGGATTAGTGTAGCAGTTCTGTCCAGCGGTTTATGCAATATGAACGGCTCCGGACTTGCAAATTAAAAGTGACTTGTGACAATAAAGTGAATGTCAGTCTTTTTTAAATAGAACAAGCGAAGCCAAACGGCAATCTTCAGGCTCATTGTTATGGTGAAAACTTTACGTCATCAAACTATACTTGATTAGATTGTGATACAAATATACTACTTTTTTAGATAATAGCCTTTGTGACAATAATTTATTTAGAATTCTAAAAAAATAACTTCGGACTGCACGCACGCAGCCCCTTCCCGAAGTCCTTCACTAAAGAAGAAATCAACATAAAATAAAATACACCCATCTCATTATTTTGTGTGGTTTGTTAATTAAATTCTGACTTCAGAGCCATATAATCCTGTTCATCCATTACAGATACTATGTCCCTTTTGCAGCCAACATCAAATTCTGTAGAACTTTGCAGGAATTATGAATATGTATTATGTCCTATCTGTGAAATTTAAACGTTAGCAGTGTCCTAATATTCAAATTATGCAAGGAAACCCGTTTACTTGCTAGACTTAACTCTCAGACACTATGGTGACTGACTGGCTTTTTTCATCATCGGTAATAACATACATAAATGACCTGTAAAGGGTTTTGGTTACATCAATACCCCAATTTTTGAAGTGGCCAAAATTAAAAAGATTTATTCTTTGCGCAGCATAAAATGTACGACCATTCGGTACAATGGTCTGAAAAATCAGACTGTTACTTACTGGCTCTATAGCTCCTAAGTCGATTCGACAAATAATAGTCGTTAGTTTACCACTTTAAGACATTTTTAAGCCCCCATTTTTTAAAGGAAATTCTAAATTAGTATTGTCTTTCAAATGCCGTTGGAATTTAACTTTTTCATTTTCATTGGCCTGCACATGGGACATAGTACCTTTAAGATAAAATGATTAACATGATTCAAACATTTTCTTGGAAATCAAATTGCTGAATGCTGATCAATTTTCTGGGAACTTAAGAGGGATCTTTTATAAAATAAAAGATACAGATTTAATAATTCAAATGCTTTCACGATGGCCCTGAGTAAAATCTAGTTATTGTTGTTTAATTTTCTTGGTATGTCGCGCTCTATATGCCACCAACCTGTTGTTATAACTATTATCTAAATATATACAGGAATTATATAGAGGAAATGTTAATATTAATCATTTTGAAGAGATAAATTATTGTGTATTTTATTATGTCTGTATTACAGGTATTGCTTATTTCTTTCAAGTTCCAATAACCTATTGTTCATTAACTCTTACACATAATTATGTAAAAATATTTAATCATAAGTATGCAACTCGGTTGAAAGAACTACATATCTGTATATTATAATGATTATCTGTTCTTTTTTTCATTAATTACCGGTTTCTATAAGTTTGCTTCATGAAATCAATTTTACGCAAAAACTTTTTTAGAACGTTGGTACGCTGTAAGCCTACTTCTTTTTTAATCTCTATCCAGAAGTTCCCCTTTGTATTTTGAGCGGCACGTGTTAAAAGCCTTCGCACTGATTGGCTGGGCAATGATTAAAGCGAAGTACCGCTGCATGTCCAATCACGGAGCTCTGCGCAAACTATACCATCCCGTAAACAATATCAAAAGAGCCGCTGGGTGGATAGACAATAGGTGGAGGCGGACAATAGAATACTCGCGACCGGTTTTCATGAATAGCCGCCAGAGATTAGCTATCAACGATCGAGCAATGAATCAGATATATTATGAATAATAAAATATATATAATTTAGATGAGATTGTATCGTTTGAAATAATAATGACTTGGCTTCTTATTAAAATCTGGGTAGAATAATGAACCAACACAATAATAGAAATGTGATGTACATGTAAGAGATAGTATGCTTTATTCACTTCATAGATACGCTTTCCTTTCTAACAAATAACCAAAACATATTTTTACTTTAAAGTCTTACAAAATGATTTTCGTGCTTTTCCATAGAAGGTTTTGCACATAATGGTTCAACCCCATAATAATGGTGAAATATTAGAAACGAAAACTAACGTTCCTTCCTAGGGCGATGGGGGGGGGGGNGGAGGTTGCCAGTTGCCTCCCTTATAATTTTTTTAAATTAAAAGGGTATCCTGTACAGGAGAATGTAGTATTTGAAATGATGGGTCGACTGACCTGATATGCAATAATGACAAATGCGGTATTCCTGAAGAATAAGCATCGCTAGAGGGGGGGGGGGCTGAATATTATTCGAAATTGAATTCGAAATCTATCTTGGAATGACGAAAATAATGATTGAATCGAAATAATATGTCGCTTACATTATTTTCTTCAAAATTATATCATATTGTGATTATAGTAGTAAAAACTAGTAAATAGATTCAGGGATTCCACTATATAAAATAGATCTATGGGTTGTATGCCCAATGTGTCTGATCACACGCAACGTGAATATATAAATCTGTCTATTAAAATCCAGTTTCTCGAAATGCTACACAGTTCTGTTTTATATTTTCCTTTTCATTGTAACGAGTTGGCACTATTAATCCCACTGGAAAGATAAAAAGGATCAGGATATTATCAATGTAGATTATAGAATGAAACAGAACATTAGACATGACTACTAAGACTCTTAGGAATGAAATGATAACGAAACGATAAACATGTTGATGTCGTTTTTTCTTTGCACGATTGCAGCATTGATTATATGTATGTTATTATTTCCACTGGTGATATAACCTTATTTTCTGTCATAATAGTGGAAAAGTTAAACAAATTAAACATCTCTCACATATACTTATATGATATACGTATTGGAGAAAAATGTCCTTGCCATATAATCGGAGAATTTGCATATTTACTCTAAAGATATCTGTAATATTTCTAAAATTTGACCTTGTTATTTAAAACTGTTATCTGCTCTATTAGATGAAGACAAGAAATAATCACGTTTTACACGAAATGTTTTTTTTTAAAACCTTCTAAATCCCGTGTTTTTTTTTAGACCTTTGTGTCGAAAATATCGGTTTTAGTTTCCATTTTAGTATAAGAATGCATTACCCAATAATTATTTACTGTTAGTTTAAGGTTAATGGTGTCGATTCGGGAACATTGCAGCTAATGGCGATGATTAATGACTGTCTAATTTATCTATTGAAAAATAGCGGAAATGTCGAACGCAATGACAAAATGATCATCGTTTGTATTTAGGAATTGCTTTGGGCGCTTTATGTAGTGGAGGGGATACGCGGGCCTCTAATCCGGTCTTAACGGGCCCGTAAGACGGGATCTGGGCACGGGACCCCGACTAGCGGTTCACTGATCGGGACGACACTAGCTTAAGTGCCCAAGTTATGGTTACAATAGTGATGAAATATAAAGTGCGATCTTGTTTATCATAATAGACAAGTTAAAATCCGTTTCCTTAAAATGCAATTCATGAATGTACTGTGGCAAGGATGATTTCACTGATAATTCATTGGGATAGGAGTTAATGTGTATAATCTTAGTATTATATTTTCCCTATGATTGTTTAATAGTCACATTAATTTGCTTTGCTTTCATTTTATAATGATGTTCTTGGTCTGTTTAATCATTCATTTATGGGTGACAAATATTTTTTATTCACGAATTGAATTTAAGGAAACAGCTTTTCACACAAAAACACACACAAAACATATTTTTTTGATAGGCCAAATTTATGTAGTAATGTCGTCGACTATACGGATCCCATTATTAATGGGCATTGGCTGCTATGTGGGGGAGGGGCATACTGATTACGGAAGGTGGAGGAATTAATGTAAGGATCAAGGCGAGCAAGATACCGACCCCCCCCCCCCCTTCACATTTTACAATTTGGTTAGGACACATGTTTCCAATTCTAAATATAATATATCAAGTCATGTATGAGAATTGAGAATATTATAAAACATAAAGCAAACGCCCTTTCATTAATTTTCATAATGATGTATTAGAATGTGATGGTTTTGTTATAGCAACGTTATAAGACCGTCGGATTCAAAAGCAAGGTGCAAAGATAAAAATACGAAGTACCACGGGACGCCGTAACCGGAGTTAAATCAAAAATATCATGCTACAGTCAAACCTGTCTATAGCGACCACCCAAGGGAAACACAAAAAGTGGCCTTTGAAGACAGGTGGTCTTTGTAGACAGGTTCCTTTAGTACATGATTCAATGAGAAATCATTTTCAAGGGAAACATATGTGGCCTTTGTAGACAGGTGGTCACTAAAGCAGGTTTCACTGTACGAGACTAGTATGCTTTAGTAATATTGGATGTTCTGCAAATAATTATTGCATTAATATTATAGGTAAAAATACAGTTATATCTATCGGGGATGACAATTTTAATTTTGTCATTTCCCAATTCGTGTTCTTAATCCTCGTTATGTCCATAATATTGAGATTCACGCGGCAGCTTTGAATCTTCATGATTGACAGCTAATAATAAAAGACTTCCTGGCCTGTAAAAAAAAAGCCAAGGCTTGTATTATGCCCCTCTTCACCCCCTCAAAAAAGAGAGGAGGATGTCCTATTGTTTCCTTGTATTGTTCCCATCACCTTTTTGTTGACCAGTATTTATATCGTCTTGTTTACATGAAACGCGGCCGACTCTTTGCCCCCATTGTTACCGAATGCTAAGTACTAAAGGGGCTCCGTGGTTAGACAGCGGTACGCTATGCTCTCGCTTTAATCATTGCCCAGCCAATCAAGTACAAGACTGTCATATCAACGACAAAAGATTACTAATGATGGAAAGATTTAGAGATTATAGCAAGATATACATTGATGATCATGATGATAATTATGGAAATATAAGTTATCCCTAAACTCAAACTGAATTTAAACTTAAGCGATGAAAGTAATAAATTGTTACGAATGGGTGTGTACACTGTGCTAGAATGACAATTTGTTTAAATAAGTTTTATCAGTCAAAAACACCCATGCCACAATATGAACATTCTGTTAATAGGTTAGAATAAGATTATTCCCATAATTACATTGATTTACATTTGAAATTGAAGTAGATTCAGTATGACACAGCTTAAATCTTAAATGTATTTATTCCTAAACAACTACTTAAAATGAGAATCACTATGAGTACACTGGTGACAAATGTTCACATTTAAAATATTTATTTGATTTTATTGCTATTGTCAAAATCGGCTATTCTACACGAATTCATCATTATAATTTTTTTCATTCAGTTAGCACGGACTTTCTGAAAAAAACAGCCGTTTAGGCTGAGAGAGTTACCGTGTTTTTAATTTAATAAATGAAATTACCTCAAAAATTATATAGACATGATAACTGTGTGACTATAAATATTTTCCTTCTTTTCATCATGTCGACTGAACTTCCATTATAATTATGTGAGAAAGACATTGATCAATAATCTTCCGTCAGCTTTAGGTCATAATGTGAATGATAATCATGCTAAAGATTATAATGACGATTATTCATTCAGTATATTGAGAAGACTGAACCGAGATCATATGCAATGTATAATGATATAATATACCCGGGGTAATAATCTGTAAAGCGCTTTGATAGGGTCCACCTGAAAAGCGCCATATAAGAAATAGTTAGTTAATAGTTATTATGATATAATGTTCTATGATCATTATGGTTGGTCTATTTCTAAGTCTCCTTAATGTCATTTTTTTTTTTCATTTCAAAGAATGATTCAGAAGAAGAATTTGAAAAGAAGACCGACTCATACTCGCTTTTTTGGCAAGTCCATATTATTATAAACATTGGACATTGGTTTGTCTGACAACGTCTTATTTTTATATTCCGCTTCTCCTTGATTAACGGACTCTTAAGATTATTATACAAGCTGCAGTTCTTCTCGCTTCGTATTAATTATTATTTAAATACGAATACATTCCATAAGATAGCGGGTGATATTCTATTTAATGAATTAAGACTATAATACTAGTACCCGACCTTTTTATAAAATGGATTTATCATGCAGCTGTTTAAATAACACTTCCACCATATCTGTAAAGACAGTAAATGGACTATCTAAATGTTGGTTATAAAATAAGTTCAATAACAGCTATTTAGAGAGAGACAGAGACAGAGACAGATAATCAAGAGAGAATTACAATTATGAAGAGTTGCGATTGATCCGTATCAATCGAACGTTTGCAGTCTCTAATTATCTCGTATAAGATTAATCGCAACTGTTAACAATACATGGCCCTGAATACCAATGATATAATTCTAACTTCCATATCTTATTTGACGGTCTGGCACATACACTTCATTATATCCTTAGCACAATAACGACCCCGTCTAACGGACGGTTACCCTAAACGGACCCGGGAGGATAGGATTACAAGCCCGTGTTCTTTCCGCCTCATGTCAATACTATGAATTCAATACCATATCCGGTGGAATATTCCACTGTCGGAATGAAACAGAATGTACTGTCAAAGTGTTAACAAGACAGTCATGATTGAGTAAATATCCAACAATGACATTGGATTAAAGATATCTAGCTAAATGCATTTCCACAATATTCATAAAGATTGTAGATGTAGTGTCAGAGGTTAAGTCGGAGATATTTTTTGAAAGAAGAGGAGAAAGAGTTGAAATTAATTTCCTATTTTAAAGATCAATATTGAACTAAAGATAACACTCCGCAATAGGCTATACCTAAATAATGTTAAGTAAATATATTACCAAAGACAGGTCTTTTCTTTTAACTTCGTTATCCTTTTAATTTCCCTGATGTCATGTTGCATTT
The DNA here is from genome assembly GCA_003118195.1 of Hemicentrotus pulcherrimus. Lineage (NCBI taxonomy): Eukaryota > Metazoa > Echinodermata > Echinoidea > Camarodonta > Strongylocentrotidae > Hemicentrotus > Hemicentrotus pulcherrimus. Next base: position 260,745 of record BEXV01000004.1, on the reverse strand, counting down.
CTCTCCTATTTTACCATATTAATTTCGATTGTGTGGAGTTTTTAGTGGATTGCCCCCTTCTTTTTATTTCAGCCTTATAATGACTGACGTTAGTAAACGCATGTTTATCAATAAACCGACCAGCTCAACAGTACTACGGGTGTTTATTAGGTTAAAGTTTTCACTGCTTGATAACTTATACATCGACCTAAATAATATTCTGTTGTGGGCTTGGAAAATGTCATTGATATTTTTTTTTTTAAAGACCATCATGTTATTTCTCGAAAATGTATGCGTTTAACATCGAACTTTCTGTATTAAATCTATATTCAATAATGGAGAGTTAAAGGTTCTATGACACATACATCACTTACTACTTTAATGGCTATAGTTTTAAAGAGTTTTTTTTAATGATAATTACAAATCTGCCATTGCTTTTTTTTTTCACCCTCTACGAATTTCACCAAAGTTGCGCACTTTTATTATCCTATCTTGTTAGAATAAGTTTGATAGATTTTACGATCTAGCTTATGTTTTTAGTGTGGGTTTATTTACTGAAATAAGTGCGACGTTTTTGTTTTGTTTTTTTTTTGTGGAAAATGATTATCCAATAATATCGGGGGGGGGGGAGTTGCTATATAGACCTCGAATAAAGTTACAAAATGATCTTCAGCTCAAACAATATCAATATCCGGTTAAAATCTTTGACGCACCTGATACTCAAACATTTCTACTTAATTCAGTTCGTAGGTTAAAATTCTGCAACTTATATAATGTGATTCCATATCGAATTTTTAAGTGCAGAGAATCGCTGATGTGATTAGAATTTTAATGTAATTATAATTTTGGTTGAAATAATTGCGGCACTCATTTGAATCAATGATTGTGATAACTTTTTTTTTCATAAAGGTGCACAAGGCCTTTAGATTACTTTACATGCACGTATTGAGGTCGGGCTGATATCCATTCCCATCTCTTCTTCTCTCTTGTTATTTCTTGATTTTTTTTTTAATTTCACCCTGGCCCCCAATCTCCCCTCCCCCGGGGCCGCCCCGTAGGCCACATTTCTAATTAATTAATGTATTTTTGATATTTAGACACGGTGACTCATCATCAATAAGGCCCTATTAAACGAGGAACATTTTTTTTTTAAATATGATATTAATAACAAAACCATGAACATAAATTCATAGCAATAAAGAATGAGTAAACAAAATAAGTATTTGGTATCCTCGTAATGACTGTTTTGCTTTGCTTTTTCGTTCAAGAAAACGTTTCATATTTATAATTCCTTAATGTTACATTATAGTATAGACGGTAATTAATTTATAAATCCGATGAAAAGTAATTATTGGCATATTTCGGTATATATTAGACTTTGATAAAAGGCAACAAATACTTTTAAGAGTTCTTAAAAAGGAAGTATATAGAAACTACATTATAGGCTCAGTTAAGAAAGTCATTAGTGATATCAAAATTAAGTGATATATACATAATAATGGCGAATTGCCCTGGCAAACATTTTTTCATGTTACTTTAAACATCTATTTAGTAAAATTTATTTCATTATTTTAACATCTCCTTTAGGTATGCGATATTCGGTACCATGCCTTGGGTTATCATGCATATTTTGTCCAACAGTTTTTCAGACCCGAAAGCCTATCACTATAGAAAAGGTATTGGAGGGATCGTCAATCAACTATTAGACTCTATGTTTCAATCTTTTAACCTCATGAGTCGACATATCATCAACGATAAGGATTATACTTTTCATACACCCATCCATAGTAGTGATGGCTTCTAATTCAAAAGCTTTGAAAGGACCAGAGAGCAGGACCTGTCCTAACGATAACAATAGGCTAGACTCACTGGGGCTTGCTCATTACAAAGGCGTAAAGCCAACCGAACATAATAATGGTCCAGCTAGAGCTCTGCGCGCATTGTCGCACGTAATCTCCAGTCGCACCGCACTGAAGCTCGGAGCTTAGCTAGCTAGCAATGAATAGAAGCGGTCCGCGATTGGTCTAAAAGTTTTCTAAAGACCCGTTGCCAAGTTAAACTCTGTCTACCGCCAATGCGATCATGATACAGGTGTATATAAACTCTTAAATCTACACTGCCTTATATCACATCACCATCAGCTTCGGTCGAGTAAACATCGCTACTTAATTCTTCGCAAGATTATTCACAAGTCTTACTTCAACTTCAATTCGTCACTAATCATCTCGAAGAAGATGCCTACCGCTGTCGTTACGGTCCGTTGGCTTCAACCAGTCCGCTACCGCGGCATGGAGGAGACGGTCTCCCGTAGCCGAGTTCGTCAGAGGGGTCATCTCAGTGTTGGCGAGGAGGTCCGAGTTCGATACAAGCGCAGCTTCTACAAAGCAGAGATCATTGATAATGGTGGTAAGTTGAGAAAATCAAAAGACAATAAACGCAACTTGATATAAATCAAACATTGATTTGAAAAGTTTTCTAGGCTTCAGTTTTAAACGTGTCCTTAACGTTTTTAAATTACAGCAAGATTCATTCCATTTGTTACCATTTTATTGCAAATTGAATTTAAAATCAATATTTCAAGTAAGATATTTTACAATTAAAATGGTTCATTCTAATATAATTAAAGTACATTTTGCTTAACATTCTCTATTGAAAGTATTTCATGATTCAATTTGTATGTGATTTCAAAAATTTGAATATCTTAATTATTAATGTTCTAATCAATTGTTCTTTTTCCATCTATTTTCAGAAGAGTCTTCCACCGAGCCCACAGCTTCTACCATCCAAGATGACGAAGCCCTCCTGGTCGAGGCTAGCAGTACTGCTTCCCCTCCCGCCTCTCCTCTTCGTCTGCAAAACCTTGAGGAGGAATCGTCACCAGACAGCTCACCTAGAATCGTCGGGATAGGAGTACCAGCGGATTACTTCACTCCGTTTGTATCGACACCCCTTCACCCTGTCAACATCGACGAGGCTTTGGTATTCAACCCAGTCCCCGAGATCCAGTTTCCTCGCAACTCGCTGCTTGGCTTCGACGACACCGATGATGTCCTGCTTCCGGAGCAACGTGCATGGGAACTGACCACGCTTCCCTTTGGCTACTCCAACGCAGCATCTGTGCTTTGGGAGGAACTCGACAGTGATTCAGACTCCTTGAACAGCGGTGCTGACTCCTACGACTCAGAAGACTCCGAGGATGTTCCAAGCCTCACCCCCTACAGTGAGTCGGATGCTGCCATCCACGACCACGCTCAGCGGATGATCAACAACCGCAACAGATTGCTTCTATCATCTGCCAACCCAGCTTCGACATCTTCCGCTGGATACCACGAGTGCATCGAAGAGGAGCTGCTAGATGATATCGTCAAAAGCGCCGAGGTCTCTCCTGACCATGAGGACTCAAGGCTGACCACAGTCCAGCGGTTCCATGTCTTCCTCAGCGGGAACGTCAAGCACATAGAGGAGGAGCTCTTGCCGAGGGTGGTTTCGATAGCTGAGTTAATGCTAGATGATGACGTGCCTTGCCTGCGATGTATCGTCAACCTGACCAAGACCACAAGGAGATTAGAGTCTCTGAGGGACAACTTAGCTGTCTTCTTGAGTGTGGCTTCAAGGACGATGCACACTGCCCCTGAAGAATGAACTCTTCTTTAGAGAAATGAACTCTCTTATCCATAATATTTTGAATTATGCTTGTCTCATTTATTTTTATAATGATGTTATTGTTTGTAAATACACTCATGATTGCAAATTTCCCATGGGAGGAAATAAACATGTTTGAAAAAAAGAGAAGAAAAATCTAATGTGGAGTTTAATTTCAATTGTTAGTATCTTGTTTAGTGTATTGAGATTTTATAATGTCGGAAGATATGAAATATGCAAGTGCAAATTGTGATTCCAATTGAGGATTTGATCTTTGTGTTGAAAAGTGTTTATTTTTGTCATAAGATTATGAAAGGCTGTTGTTTTCTGAATATAAGTGATGTTACAAGAGTTTAGGTCTTTGCATAAAAGGTGGGCTGGAAGCAATTATTTGACAGATTTTTTTGTCCTTCGAAGTTCTCTCCTCTCTTTCTCTTTCAGTTCTCAATGTCTTTGTTCTTCTTTCCCACCCCTTCTCTCTTCTCCCTTCTGCATTTCTCCACTTTCTTTTTCTTCTCCCCCTCCCTCTCTTTTTCTCTCTCTCTAAAAGACTCTTAGTTTTGTGATAAAATCTGCCATACAAATTTTCTTTCTTCCATCTCATGTCTACTGGTATGTCTCTCTGATCACTTCTCTAAATTTCACTTTGTTTCTACCTTTCATGTCTGTGTCATTCCAATTTTCTGCTTCTTCTTCTCACCTTCAGATTTCAATTAGTATTTCTGCTCTCCCTCATAAGCCTATCTCCTTTATTCTTGACCTCTAAAACATCTCTGCACCTTTAAATGCCATGTGTCTATCAATTAATATTTCTTCTTGCTCTTATGTCTGTCTTTCAAATTTTATTTCTGCTGTTTCTGTTTCAGGTCTTTTCTCAAATTGCCACCTCATTCTCTCTTGTGTTCTTTCTTTCTGTGAGGCAGCTCCTTTCTCTTCCCTCTCTTTCCTACCTCCCTTTGTAATTGCTATCCCTCTCTATTCTATTAACTTTCTTTCCTATCCATCTTTCTGTATGTTTGTTTCGTTCTCCTGATGTATCTTCCCTTCATTATGTATTCTCCTTTTCTGTCATTTAGCTCCTACCTCTAACTTTCCTGTCTGTAATCTCTTACCCCCNCTCCCCTTGGGTGGTGCCATTTAGTATTGAGTTTGTGCTCTCGTGAAAGTTCGAAATTTCTAGTTAAAAGGGGTAATTTTCAGGGTCATTCATGGACTCTATAAAGAGGTTTATGTTTTTAAATATAACAATGTTTGCAAACATGTGAATGCATATGTACATGATTTTGCAAAAAGAGGGTACTCTTTGTGCATGTCTCCTCAATAAGCCCAAAAGAGAGATTTATTAAGAGCCCATTTTATTAGTGGTTTTTGTTTGCAAAAAGGGGGGTTAAATTCTGAGGAAAATGTAAAGTATGCAAAGAAATGGGGTCATGTTCAACTCTTCTAAAGATTATGTATTACTCTTTGAAAATGAAATGACATCACCACCCCACTTTTCTCTCTCTCTCTCTCTCTCTCTCTCCCTCTTAATCCCCTTTCTCTCTATTTCTCTTTCTTGCTCTCTCTCTTTCTTTTTCTCTATCCCACTATCTATCCTTACCTCTATACCTCTCTTTTTTATCAAAATATATTACACTAAGTAACTCATGATAAAAAGTTATCAGTTTAAATGATATCTTTTTTCCTTTCCCCCCAAATCATCTTAAATGATGTGATATTATTTGTATTATTGTCCATCAAAGCAAGTCCAATTGACATCTGTATTTCAACATCACAAAGTGACCCAAGACTTGCAATAAGGACTCCCATTTTACTCTTTCCTTTGTTATAGGATATGCTGGAAAGCAAGATCTTAGGATTAACAGAGACACTCGACAAGAAGAAGGTGGAGATGGATTCTTTGAGGAAGCGAGTTGCCGTGGTAACCAAAGAGAAGCATCACTACGAGCAGCTGACGTTTGATCTTCAGAGTGAGCTGGAGAAAAAGGTAATAGTATCTGTAAAGACAAGAAATACAGTTTAAAGGGCAAGTCCACTCCAAAAATAACTTACTTTCAATAGAAGCAGAAAAAAATCAGACAAACCAATCAAAATAAGTTTATCAAAATCGAAAATAACTAATAAGGAAGTTAACATGAATTTTTAATGACATGAAAAGCTTTGCAAAATTACAAGACAAATTGGCAACTCACTCGTGAGTCTGTGACATCATTGCCTCGGCTCACTACCCACTAATTGTTTTCTTTGTATTGATAATATAAATTTCCAATTTCCCCCCTAAAAATCTTAAACTTCACACCAACATCCAAGTTATATTGATAATTTTGTGTGTGTGTGTGGATGCACAAATATAGAGTAATATTTTTCCTGTTAAATCATATTAAATTTTAATTTTGATATACTATTTATATAAAAAATCAATGATTATAAATATACAATATTCAGAAATAGTGTCAGTTCTTCAAAGTTCTTTAAAGATTTTGTGAAATGTCAATATGTTAAAAATCATATAACCTGGGCAAAGGCATGGGGAAATCAAGTTTTGGGGAATAAAAAGGGAAATTAATGTGATAAAATATATAAAGCAAATGATAAATGGTAAGGCAATGATGTCCCAAAATGATAACCAGATTGGCAATTCGTGTAGAGATTTTCTAAGATCCATAGTTTTTCATAATTAAAAAAAATTCATAACTTCCTTATTAGTTATCCGACTTAACTCCAATTTTGTTTTGCTCTGTTTCTCTTGTTTTTCTGCCTCTATTAAAAGCAAATTAATCAGAATTAACACAGAGCGTATGACACGAAAGTGTTACAAGACAGCGAAAATGCCACCAGCGGTTGCCTGAGGATTACATAAGAGAATTTTCATTCTGTCATGAGGTTCTCCACGTCCTCTGGGGTTAAATGATGAGAATAGATTTAAGATGTAACAGTAAAATAACACAACATAATTCAAGTACATTCATCAAGCATAATACAGTAACTTATAGAAAGATTGCATGTTGAACTTGGTGGCACGAAGAAAGCAATAGCACATGATGATGTCACCTTGAAGGTGAAACTCAAATTTTCTCTTCCCTTCTATATTGCTCTAGTCTGCAGTGGTCAAGGACACGCTTTCCAAACTGAGTGAAGCAGAGAGCGCCCTAAACGAGATGGAGACGATGGCATCCCAGCAGCTTCAGATGCTAGCCAGCCAATCAGAGACGGCGTTAGATGCTGCTCACGTCAAGATCAAGCAACTGCAATCTAGGATCAGGGAGCTGGAAGGCTTCATTGAGGTACAGGGCCAAGTTAAAAAAAAACATGTTTAAAAAAAGGATGTTGTATTGTACCTTGCGACCAATCCCCAAAATCTTGAAATCTATGTTCAGCTTAAAAAAAAAAAAAAAATTGTTAATGTTTTTTTATAGAAAACAAATGTTTAATGAAAAGATGTATTCAAGCAAAAAAATGAAAAATATCAGCCCAAAAAGGGAGGGAAATTTTTTCATGACTGACCGACCCACATTTCGGCACCTGAAGGGCAATACAACATTTTTTTTTAATGCCTAAGTAACATCTGCCACAGATCTGTAACAAATCTGCTCAACCAATCAAATGTAAGATTTCAGTAGGTTATAACAGTTGTGTGACTCGACTTGTTATGAATTATAATTTTTAAGCAACAGGACCCAGGTGTATGCCTGTCTCTATATCCTCCAGCCCTACATCCATTAGTCCTTGCTATGTAGCATTGGTCTAAAGAAACCTAACCTAACCGAATCCTAATATGTTATAGGGCTAATAGGCTATTGGATGATCATTAGCTACCTGTTAAAGATTTTCGTGCGTGGATATATAGTCGTTTGTGAAGTAGGCAACTTGACAATCACACTGAGCCAACGGGTATTACGCTCCTTTTGCGTACGTCTGCATGCTGCCCTCTTTATACCCACGCATCACCAACTTAAAGGTGCACATTTTTCATATACTTTTGAAAGACATGTCTAGGAGACCACGGTAGTTGAGTCATGGGAGGTCGAGTCAAATATCATTTAACCACTGATGAAGTGAGTGACTGATCACTCAGACACAGGACTTGTTATCATGACTTTCAGAGTGATGTGGACATGTCATTCCGCTTGATAAAAAATGTAACCATTATTAAAATCTAAGCCTATAATTCTTCTTGTTATGGACTCTGAATCGTAGGTTGCATTCAGTATGGTGGGACCTTGTTATAACAAGGTCCTTGGAACCATGGTAATTGCCGTGATATATCAGGAATCTTGTTATATCGGAGGGTGGGTGGGAACAAAATACAATAAAACCTGCTTAAGTATCCACCTGTCTACAAAGACCACCTGTTTACAAAGACCACAATATTTGTTTCCCTTGAAAATGGTTTCTCATTGAAACATGTACTAAAGGAACCTGTCTACAAAGATCTCTTTTTGTGTTTCCCTTGGGCGATCGCTATAGACATGTTCCACTGTATTACTGGCCCATGAGTGATATATAATACTTGTTACAAGGAAACTTTTTCCACTCACTGATACGTCCATCTCCTTCTAGGACTTGGCAACTGAATTTTCATCACAAACTCAATCTGCCCTGGACCAGGCCCTGACAAAGCGTTCCAGGACCACCTCCACCACCCCTGGACCAGACCCTGAGAAGGACCAGTCCATGATCAGAGCCCAGAGCATTGCATCCTCTATCCTTAACTTGAGCACAAAGGACCTGGAACAGTTCATGGAGGAGGAGAAACAAGGGGAAATTGAACCGGTAAAAAAAATCTTTCCATTTAGTTCAGGGTGACACATGATGTTTTAGGCATCTTAACAGCCCTTTTATACATTCATTTTTAATTGTGTATTTTTATTTATTTTTTACTGAATTTTATTTTTGTTTATTTTTTACTGAATTTTATTTCATCTTATTTTGTATTTGTATTTATTCATTTTTTGTTTTATTGTTATTATTGTTTTAAGGGGGGGTGATGTTACAGGATTAAACTTGTTCAAACAACCATCATATTTCCTCTCATGAAATCTACTGAGTCAAGGTCAGGCATCTACCAGAAAAGATAATTCATCACCTACCTCCAAGAAGGCCGTAAGCGCTGTTTATTGTCAGTGGGAGTAGCAACCTTGCATACAGCTTACAGAGATGCAAACCAGTACGATTAAATCGTATTTAGTACGATAATAAGAGTGAAATACCATAATATCACCTCTTGAAATATGTTTTTTCATCTTTCAACAAAAAAGATTAAAAACAGTGGATTCGTATAGAAACGTGTACAAGTAAACCCCTGCAACCGCAACAAAACTTTGCTTTACAATTTTGAATTTACAAATTTGAATGAAAGAGCAAACATTTTACTTGACCGTACTGAAATCTGAAATTGACCATAGAATATATCTCCATATTTATGAGAAGCAAATTTAAATATTTCCTGGATTCTGTAGAAAGTCATATTTCTGACAGGTATGAATACATTTTTGTTAACAAAGTACTTATCAATGCATATTTGGAATGAACAGCTTAGATTTTTTTTTTTCTTTTTCATTTGCTCAGAATAAGCAGCTGGAGTCCCATGATGAAGACAGCGAGTGGCACCAAAAGGTCAAAACAGTGCTCAACTCTAAGGTATATTTTCATTGTTTATTTTGTATTTTTGTATTTTCGTGTGTGCTATGCCTGAATTAAATTGCCTTGCTCTTGAATCTTTCTTGTATTAGTTTGTTTCTTGCCATAAAAATTTCTGTTTTTTTTCTTCTTCTGGTTATAAATGTAAAATACCTTGCTCTTGTTCTAAGTATTTCTACATTGAGCAAGGTATAGAAAAACCTTGTTATAAAGATCACTGCCAAAACGAACCCTGATTATAAGATGATGACATTATTGGTCCCTCTTTGTATTCTATTCTTCTTTTGTTCTGATACATGTATAACAATGTTTTTATACAAACAGTATTTCCTTGGTCCCAGGAGTGTATTATTTAAAGGGGAAGTTCACCCTAGTATATGGTTGGGTTTAATAGAAGCAGAAATATGAATGGAACAGGTCAGTTAAAAGTAAGAAAAATGTGGATTTTTGAAGTTACGATTAATCAGACACAAATTGGCAACTCAGTGAAAAATCTTGAAAGGTCCTTTCCAATTTGCTCTGTACAGAAATTTCATAATCTTTAATTTTCTTAGCTTAGTTATTGATGATGGAATATATTTCCTTCATACAGGGGTCATTACTTTGTATAGAAATATACTTGCCAATTGCAACAATTATATTTAGGATGCATGTATGATTTATTTATTTTGTAGAGAAAAATAGATATTTCTGAGGTTTTTTTTTAGTACTCGTAGCAAATGGGAGTGGACCTCACAAGATACGTCACAGAATTCAGTTGCAAATTTGCGTTTGATTATTAAATCGGTTTTGCTCAAACATTCATTGACCTTTTCCTTCTATCAAAACAAACTTAGTGTGGACTTTCCCTTTAAAGGAACCACAGCTCTATTTGTATTCTGTATTACAGAGGCACACCGTTTAATGGTGTTCAAATCTAACACTCACTTTTATGATTTCAGAAATTTCAGAGGAAGAAGTTGAAGGATTTGATGATGGAGAAGTTACACACACGAGATGAAGCTCTCGCTCTGGCAAGAGGATCAAGATGACAGTAGAGATCAATCAAACATATTATTTAATATTTCCATTTCATTCAGGGTTACTTGAAAGGTACTTGAGGGGCAAACCAACCTTTGTACACGGTATTTGACAGCCATAGTTCAAGAAGAATAATGGGGGTGGGGGGGGGTAGCTTTTGGATTCTTGCTATCATTTTCTATATGTGCCTTGCTTGAATTGAGTTATCAATGATAACTTTTATTGGGAGGGGGTGCATGAATGCTCTCCCTCTCACTCTCAAGAACCGCAACTGGTATTTGATGGGCATCCCATCCTTAATACAGGGTAGATTTTTTTTTAGTGGAAGCACAGAAATGTGTGATTCTGTGATTGTTATGTCCTCGTGATCAGTTCTCTTCTTCTTAAATAACTTATCCCTTGTGCCTGAGCTGAAAATAATGGTAATAAACACCGTTAGTGTTATTTTCCTATATTAATATGTCCAATTCCTTCTAAAAGTAGGATATTATTTCAAGTTTATGAGCTTGTATTACACTCTTACTATCGTACTAAAGAAAGTAGAAAATTAAGGATACTTGACAACTTAAACTCAAGGGTGAACAAAGATTTGCTAGACCAAGAAATAGGCTCTTAGAACAATAAATAATAACATTGGCAATCAGATTCTTTGTTCCAAATATTTATTCCAGAAAAAAGGGAATGTGAATTTCAGGAAAAAGTTATATAGCACAACATTTTAAGAAACGTACACGTATTTACATATTATATTAAATAATTGTCTTTCAACATTGAATACATTAAAATGGTATTTACAAACTAATATAATTTTCTATTATATACAATTACCAAAAATTCATTTTTTAAAGAAATTTCCTGTCAACAAGGTATCTCAAGGTATTATATAAATGCCCTTATAGATAAATAAAGTGAAGGTGTATTTACATATTTACAGTACAGACTAATACATGTACCAGTAGTTTGAATACAGACCGTACTAAAACTTTTCCTGTGCACTTATCAAAATTTGTCCCACGAGTGATCACAGTCCTTTATTTTTTTCCTATAGATTTCATGCTCCCCACTTATCCAGGATTCATAAAATTACTGCTCCTTGAAGAAAAACCCAAAATACTATGACATTCTTATTTATGAATTATATTACCTTGGGGTAGTTTAATAGGAATTCTGCTAGGATGGGTGTCCAGAGAGAGTAATCATTGTTTAATGAATGAAGTATATACAAAAAAGCAACAATACTGCAGCTGCCATATAGCACATTGCATTGCATCTGAAATATCTTGTATACTGGTAGTTCACTCTTTTAAAAAGGAAATGTGCAGAAATGTATATAATGTAAAAATAAATAGAAAAGAAGTTGTATCGTATAAAATTGCAAAGTACTTTGGTGGTTAATACATGTTTTGAAATCAATCTTCTGTATCTAAAAAGTTGTCTGTAATTGTTTGTATTTATCAAAGGTTTACATCTTTTGAGATTTGCTTACCAGACCTCTACCTTCTTGGGAAGTTTCCTTGTGTCTTTCACATTTTATTAAGTAAACATGTTATGTTGAATTATTTGTACATTTATCAAAAGTTTTGTATATTTCGTATTAAAATTAAAGAAATAATGAAGAGCAATATGTTTTCAGTGTATTATTTTTTTCTATATGAATACAGTATACAATGGCAAGGTATATTTATGAGAGTACTATCAGTTTTCCCTTAAATTTTTGTAGTTTATGACTGGAGTGCCAAGAGTAAAAAGTATGACACACAAAGGGTAATACAAGAACCCACTAATGAAACAAATATAGTTACAAACAATGATCTCCCTAATGATATACTGGTAGCAAACCAATTTGCAAATTTAAATATATTTTTAAAGGGGAGGGGGGGGGCATTACAACAAAAAATGTTATTTAAATAACAAATATATTGCAGTTTTGACTTGAACATGAATTTTTTTCTTCCTTTTTTCCTTCCCTGCTAAAAATTGGAAGCTTAAAAGTTATTATTCAGGCAAGAGATGTCAGCCCCACAAGGGAATCTGTTACTTTAGGCTTATGATGCTATCCCTAGCTAGTATGCTGACATAGGCCATTACAAACACATTAAAAAGTACATTACAATACATGGCAAAGCACTGGTTGGTACTGAGGTAATGGGAAGACTTGAGGTGCTTTTCCAATTGACATTGGTGGGAAGGGTCATTGGAAGTGCAGTCTACTGCCAAGATTCATACTGCATTAAAGCTGACGAGGGTCTGTGTCTGTCTTGCTGATCCCACCTAAATGCTGTTTGTTCATACTCTGGGTTGTTTAATGGGAGAGGAACTGATGCCTGCTGGAGTACACATCCTGTAATAATAGTAGTGATGATAATTCAATTCAATTCATTTTATTTGCATGTTTGATAAAAATCACAATTACGAACATACACAATACAAAGTAAATTCCAACAAATAACAAAGCAGAACAGAACTATCAAAATGTGGGGGGCAAACAAAGGCTAAAGGCTTGTCCCTAAACTATATGAGTAATCAAATCTCAATTAAGTGGTACAACAGGAAAAAAAAGAAAAAACAATTTTAGTAATATGATGGAAGGTACAAATATGATGATCATAATCACACAGACCTTCAAAACCTATCCACAATCTATGTGAGGGGGATGAATGTTTTTCTAAAATGGATAACTCTTAAGAGTCCTAAGAAAATTATAAGTCTATTTACCCAACTCCTGCTAGATAATCCTGTCTGGCCATGGCCGGTGTAGACATGACGTGAAGCATGCTGTGATCACTCACTTCTCTGCCAAACACAATCATAATGTACAAAGACTGACTAATGATGACTGTTAAAGGGAAAGTTGAGTTTTGTTGCAGAGGGCACTACACAAAATACTTTTTTCGTGAGATAATGAAAAACAGAGTGTCAAATTTGGAAGAACATACAATTTAAATGACAAAATCATCTTTGTTTGATCAACATCGGTTCAGAGAGGGCTGAATATCCATAAATATAACGATTTCTAACAATTTCAAACAGCCGTTGAAAAAAAAAATAACCATGCACTTTGAAGGCATTTGCTGTCTGAAACAAGAACTCACCTACCCCTTTAACCATCCTGAGCACTATCGGTATTATTATGACCCCAGTCGTTGGATTCATTTATGATTATCCACTCCTTTGTGGAGCTTTTGATGAGCCTTTAACAGGCATGCAATACAATTCCAAAGAATATCAAATCATAACGAGTAACGGTGAAATATGTGAATTATACTACAAATACAACATGTACATGTATCGGCCAAACTTTATAAATCTAGTTTTAGTTTAGTGGTGGTTATACCTAACTGCTAAGAAAGCATAAATGCTTATTACCCACATATTTTTCTTTTTAATTCAAGTCGTTGCTAAGATTATTTTTAAGATATGAATGTGTTTAGAGCAAAGAAGACAATACTAAGCTGGAAGAATCATTGAATATACTTTAATGTTTAGCCTATGTTATGTTTCACTCAATCATTGAGTTATTAATGTAAATAAGTATTGATATTATGGAAATAAAAACCTCGCTTGAGGATAAGAGGGGGGGGGGTGCTTGTTGGGGAGCAACAGTGGTACCTCATTGTAAAGAATCTATCAAAACAAACTCTCATTAATACACAAAGATATCTTGCCAGTCCTACTTCTNATGAGTGAGTTGCCAATTTGTGTAGTGATTTTCAAAGTTTTCATGTCATTAAAAATTCATAACTTTCTTATTAGTTTTCCGATTTTGCTCAAACTTGTTTTGATTAGTTTGTCTGATTTTTCTGGTTCTAATAAAAGTAAGTTATTTTTGGAGTGGACTTGGGCTTTAATGTTTAGCCTATGTTATGTTTCACTCAATCATTGAGTTATTAATGTAAATAAGTATTGATATTATGGAAATAAAAACCTCGCTTGAGGATAAGAGGGGGGGGGGGATGCTTGTTGGTGAGCAACAATGGTACCTCCTTGTAAAGAATCTATCAAAACAAACTCTCATTAATACTCAAAGATATCTTGCCAGTCCTACTTCTTTGTACATTCTGTTGTTCATCTTTCCCTCTGATAATATATCAAAATAGCAGGTAATTTCGTTGGAATATAAGTACTGGTAAGACAGCTTTGAAGAATATTGATATTATCAAATCAATGTTTTCCTTTTACAGAGGTGAACAAATGCCCATGTTGCTACTAATTTTCAGAGCTGTTTATATGTCCTTCCTTTGGTCAATTCTGCATTCCAACAAAATGACGTATTTGGTGACATTAGCGAATCATAAGAACTACATAAATGTTATGACTTTGAATTTTTGCACACTTCAAATATTCTCATCTCTCTCTCTCTCTCTCTCTCTCTCTCTCTGTGTCTCTCTCACTCACTCTCACTCACTCACTCTTTGCAGCATTTTAATTCAATCCTTCACTGTTTAACATACCTGAGAGGTAGAAAGACATCTTTGTAGCTCTGATCTGTTTCATAGATTGGCTTGTAGGATCTACCTATCGACCTGTCTCCTGTTGGTGCCATAGATGTAAACCCATTTACAGATGGGGTCACCTATAAAAAAGCATAACAAGTTATTGCCAAATCAGAAACTTCATCAATATGAAACTCTCACGATTTGTAAAAAAGAGCGATTGTCGCAGCAACAAGTTTTCCAGATATTAAAACAAAATCAGTGTTGTGTCAGCTGTGATTAATTCATTTTGCCACAAGAAAATTTCATCAACCTGAAACATTTGTGAAATTCATAAACATATCGTTGCGCAAAAGGTTCTGGTTCTGTTGGGAATTGTAAAAGATGTGCAGAACATCTATGCTAGAGCCTTCCAAAAGATGAGAGGGTGCCATGGTTAATTTTGTTCATAATAAATGTTGCCATGCAAAAAAAAAAATAAAGATAAAAATTGCTTCAGAAAATATATCCCCCCCCCCCACCACCACCACCATCCCCCTGCAGCAAGCATATTCTCTTATATCACACTCAAGGCCATTGAATATCATTACCTCTCCCTCCGCCATCTGTCTACTGCATGCATCAGAGAGTTCCTCCTTGAGCCTGGCTATATGCTGCTTGTGGGAGGTGATCTCTAGCTCTAGGGTGGTCAGTCTAGAGATGGCAGTCTTCTGGGTCTCAACAAATGTACTCACAAGGCTCTGACAGGGAGAACAGGTTGAGAAAATGAAAAGTGAAGACAATACATAAAAATACAAGTTAAAATCACACATTCATTTTTAATTATGACCTACAGATTACTTTTATTTTTTTGTGTTTGTGAGATTAAAAGAGCAATGACACCCTTGAACAACAAATTTTGTTGAAAACAGTCCACTTTATGATTGAAATTGAATTTTAAAAGTACTTAATTTTCATACTCAGAAAATGCCCTGGATTTAGGTAAACTTTGGAGCATATCATTTTTTTTTCTTTTCTGATAACAGAAATGTAAACGTACCATTTGCTTTTTTTTCAACTGTGATGTCATGAAAAATGACAACATACCTTTTACACAATATGATGGAAAACCAATCTCTAAATAATTTAAAAGCCCTGATTTTTAATAGGTTCCTCACATTCTACTCAATCGTTTATATGAATTGAGAATCATTGTGACGTGCTCATTTATACTACATGTATTGCATAATTTTTTATTTTTATATGTACATGTATTTCTATATTTTTTGTAAAATGTGGAACAATAAAAACTTGAAAGACTTGAAAAAAAAAAAAGTGTAGACCTTTCCACAGGCAACTTATATGAATCACAAAGCATTAAATCAAATGGGGTCCTGTAAAATTGACAGGAATCAGATGACTTACACAAAGACTTATTATTATACTCACTTGAAGAGCTATCATGTCAGGAGACGAAACAGCTGTGACAAGAAGCTGAGCCTCTACCTGCAAGTAAGGTATGAAATCATTTATTCCTACAAACAGCAAATAAAGTCTGGTGTCTATAATGGATTCATCAACACCATCCTCTTTGAACATCATCATCACCACCATCATTACCACAATCATTACCAAAACCATCATTATCAAAACCATTATCAATATCATCCTCATCATCATCTTCATCATCACCACCACTAAAACCACCTTCATTATCATCCCCATCATGGTCACTATCATGGCCATCACTATCGTTGTCATCATCATCATCTTCATTACCATCAACACCATCACTATCGTCATCATCATCATCATCATCATCATCATTATCATCATCATCATCATCACTATCATCATCATCATCATCACTAACATCATCATCATCATCTTCATCACCGTTCAAATACCTTTGATAATGAACTGTCAATGGTCTGGCTGTCTGCTCTGGCAAGGAGATGGTGTTTTGTGTTAGCTACAGCTGTTTGGAGTGACCTAAGCTGGGTAATGGTGCTCTCTCGATCTCTGAAATCAAATGGAAAAAAAAGGCTACAAAAATATGTACTAACAGTGTTTTCTTTATTTTCAGCTGTGAGAGAAGGAAAATATGAGGAATTACTGAAATGTCATAATACAAATTTGCACTTCATGATGATATCTTGTATCAGGATAGACTACATAAAGGGATTATTCATTTTAATACAACAATGTATTGGTCTATCTATGCAACACTCTATGGTTTAACAAATTTGCAATATTGTTAAATCAAAAAGAAAATTAATAGGGATCCTTACTTAATCCTTAATATTGGTTTGAAAAATGCCGAACTATATAGTGTTGACAGAAATCCAACATAGAGGTAAAGAAAGACATATGGACACAATTTCTTTGAGGAGGGAGGGGGTGGTGATGTCTCTTTCTTTTTTGTGAAAATGTAACTTTACCATGAAATATACTAAATTAGATGAAAATTATGAGTAGACTACTTAACTGCCCTGAGCTATAGACCAATAGATGCTGTACATGAATTGAGTAGCTCCAGTACGTCCTCACAATATTATTTTGGTCATTGGTCACAGGGTAACATACTGTACCTTGTATTGGCCTTGAGGGCTCTCTCTGCAGCATTTAGACTGTCCTGTAGCGACCGTCTCTCATTCTCCATCTGTGTGAATTGCTTGCTCAGCTGCCTCGCTGACTGCTCTTTACGTCTCAGCTCCATCTTTGCTTCAGAGAGGCCCTGCAAAGAAGCAAAAATATAAAAAATTGTTATCAACATGCTGTTCTGGTCAATTTCATAATCTTAATCCTGCCATCCTTCATATCATTTGCTTCCCCACAAACTGCTCTTCCTCTTCCTCCACATCACCCTGTCTTACTTCATCCATCAAATCTATAAAACATTCTCCGCCCTCTCCTCTGCACCAGAACCATCTTCTCCTTCTCTTTCTCTTTACCATTTTACTACTCTACATCACATTGCCCACACATTGTTACCTCATCCTCCATCATCCTCCCCTCCTCCTCCTTCTCCTTCCCCATCCTCCTCTGTCTCCCTCCCTCCTTCTCTTCCTACATTCCCCTCATCTTCTTCATTATCTTCTCCTCCTATTTCTCTTTCTCTTCACCATTTTACTACTCGACTTTACATTTGATTGCCCACCTTTCCTCAATACTGTAGTGTTACATGTACCTCCTCCTTCCTCCTCATCCTCCCCCATCCTCCTCATCCTCCCCATCTCCTCATTCTTCCTCCATCCTCCTCTTTCTCCCTTCCTTCCTACATTCCCCTCATCTTCTTCAATATCTTCCACATCTTTACTCGCTCCCTCTGTTTCATCCCCATCCTCCCCATCACCCTCATACCTTGATGGCCTCTGTGATGTTGTGATCCTTCTCCAGCTCTTCGGTGGTCTTAACATTGAGTTGTATTCCTACCTCCTCCAGCCTAGCGCTCTGCTCCGTCAGGAGTCTCTGGGCCTCCTGCTCTCTCCCCAAAGCTTGTTGCAGCTCCTGGAAAACTTTCTCAAACTTTTCTCTCTCAACTGAGTTCTGAATCTAGTGAAAGTAAGGAAAGTATGTGTGAGGACCCTTCCTTGATTGCGTGATTACTTAGTTTCATAATACTCTGTTTCGTGAGGAGTCTCTGAGCCTCCTGCTCTCTACCCATAACTTGTTGCAGCTCCTGGGAAACTTTCTCAAACTTTCCTCTCTCAGGCAACTAAGTTTTTTTATGATGTTCATTTCTGTCAGTTCTGTGAGGAGTCTTGAGGCCTTTCTGTCCCCAATCCAAAGGCTTACTTGAGGTTACCAAATAATCATTCAAACTATCCCATCTCAACAGTCCTAGATTTCGAAAACAATAATGATGATAACTGAAGTAACATAGCACCTAATGCATTGGATACAAGGCACTCTCCTAAGGGAGAGGAGATAAAGTGCGGTTCAAAACCATTGCTGCATTACATATTTTCAAATGAGTTTCACAAGATGCACCTTTCAAAAACAATGCACCAGGCAATGTTCTAGGCTATTGTACATGTGGCTCATGATTGTTTTTTTTTTTTTCTTTTCTGTTTATTGATAGAGAGAGGTGTGCAAACAACTACATGACTGTAATATAATAAATGAAAGAAACATGCATGTATGTAGCAACAAACAAAGTACATGTATAAGGCCCAAATTCTCTTTAGGTACCTTTAAAGCTACAATTTTTATTATCATATATCTACCCAGTAGTCAACATTAGCATATCTGTGTTAGTGCAACTATATTCCAATCTAATACTCACTTCTCCTTGAAGCTTTGCTACTTCCTGCTGCAGGTCAGAAGCTATACCCGATGATAGTCTTAGTTGACCAGACTCCTGCCGCAATCTACCATTCTCTTTCTTCAGTGATCTCCTCTCTACTTCAGCTTGGTGCAGCCTGTCTAAGAAGTCTACCATCTGGTTTTGCAGGACAATCATAGTTTGCTGTAAACATGAAAGAAGTAAAGTAAGGTGAAAATGGAAACTGTTAACATATATCATCATAGTAACAGATGGACATGATCATTAGGACCATCTTGGGGTGCTTTTAACTTTTGAAATCATTTTTTCCCCTTGAAAAGGAAAATGTAACAAATAACCATAATACAACTTTTTTATGTCCATTGTTGAAGGAAAAATATGAAAGGGAAAATATTCACAGTGCAAAACTCTTTCAAAAAGAAGAAATGGTTTTAATAACATCAGAAGAGAGAAGAAAATGGAGAGTCAGAAGAGAGAGAGAGAATAAAAGAGAGTGAAAAGGAGACACAAAGTGAGAGGTACAGCAAAAAGAAAAAGAGAATCAGAGACAGGGAAAGGAAAAATGGTTGAGTGCGGATAAGAAAAGAGGAATACAGAGAACATAAAAGAACATACTCGAAACATACCTCAACTGTGACATACTGGTTCTTAACCCCAGCTAGTGATGTGTGAGCTAAGAGCCTGTTAAGACCATGCCCCAGGCACCGTTTCAACGGCCCCCTCACCATGTAGGTAGGCTGGCGGTAAGGGGGGTAGCTGGAGGGCGCGGTGGGGGCAAGGGAGGAGACGGAGGTGAAGCAAGGCGCCAGTCTGGACACCAGGCTCTCAAAGGCGGACATGGATGCTTGGAGGATGGAGTGAGTACTCGGACCATTGTTAGAACCTTAGAAATGATAGATAATAATGATATCTTACATTCATATACTAGACTGCATTACACATATCACTGAACACGTAGTGGTAAGACTTAAAACTGATATCAAGATACATGTAGTACATCTGATTAGCTTAATCTGTGATAAAAGTTGATAATATAATGCACATACATGTAATTGAGACCAATTCATCAGTATTTCAGTCTTTTACACGTTATAAATCTTCATATGCAATAGTTATTTTTGGTACATATGAAGATTTGCTTTCGCAGTGGGATTGAGGGAGAGGGGAGGGGGGGGGGTAATCAACAACAATGAAGAAACTCTATAATATTTCTGACATGAATTAATACAAAAATGAATTATGTATAGTAAAAATGTACAGGTCCTTCATATGTTAAGTGTGGTATTACAACAGTTTTTTTTTTTTTTTTTTTTTTTTGGGGGGGGGGGCATAAAACCTTAAGTTCCTTAGATGGACAAAAGCTTCGGATCTGTTCTAAGGATTTGAATCTTACTTGATTGTCCAATCAGCTGTTGAAGATCAGCTACTGAAGCTATAATCCTTGCCTGCAGATCAGGACTGGTCAACCAGCTAGCCGTCTGTGCTTCAAGGAGGGACCTAGTACTCGCTATACTATTCATACCTATATGAATATACATTAATGATATAGTATTCAATTACAATACACATTAAAGAAGTTTTAAATTCCAAAGAAGTATTTCCTTATGAGCTGTACACTGTATTTCCGCAGGTTCAAATATCGAGGGTTCATGTACACTTATCCATTTACAATGTGACACATTTTGACATAACATTTATTGGATCCCTATTTTAGTGTCAATCGTTGTTATTAACAATGAATAAAAATGCCCATGACACAATTACATGCCTTCAGCTGTCTTCTCTATACCCCAAATATTATTCTTTTTTTCATTTAAAAAGAGTACTCACTTTACATAACAACAAAAAAAGATATCTCAGCAACCAATTAATTATCAGAAACCTATAAATGTACTTGCATTTTTTTTGTATGATTTGTATCATGATTTTATCTATCATCCTTTATTTTATACACAACATACACTTTCTGAAAAATATACACTTTAAACTGGACTTTAGTGAAAGAGAGATGTGAGATACCGCAATGAGAAGTTTTAAGGAGAAAGTACGGCACCTGAGAAGTTTCTATGAGGCATGTGTGCATTGCCCAGACATAGAGGGACAGCGTAAGAGCCACTGGTATTCTCATTGGTGGTGAAGAGAAGATCGGTTTGACCAGCCAGGTGCAATAATCTGAAGAAAAATGAATACAATTCACTCACATTAAGTAAAAGTGACTTAGTAAGATTGCCTCAGATTTTGAAACAAAATCCCGGATTTAGCTCACAATCATAATTAAAAACCCTCAGGTCATTCCGGAATCCCTTGACTTTTACAAGCCAATTGCCCATCTGATCATTAGATATTTATGGTTGGAAATCAAAATCAAATTTTGCGTTTTCCTAACGGTTTTCATAAAACTACAGTCTATTGGGGAAAATGAGTATGGTAAAAACCTGTCATTCAACGATTTTTACTTTTATGAGTCACTTCATGATCATTTTGAAGCAAATTTTTTTTTTAGGGCTTCAATATCAAACTATATCACAGACATTGATAACACGTAGGGCCATGCATCTCAGAGTTAACATTGTTAAACGATGCTTTTAGGTTAAAGCTGGTTTGAGATAAAAAAATGAAAAGCAAGTTGAGATCTTAGAGACATCTAGAAGTTTGGGAATGGCATGCTTCAAAAGTCCTGGACTGGACAAGAGTACTTGCCCAGAAACTTGTAAAGGGACATCAAGAATTGTAGTTGTTATCAGCATTTTGATAGATACAAGCCCTTCATAAAGATGTTAAATTTTTTGTTGCACTGTTATATATTTACATAGTCCACCGTAAACAGAAGAAATCATACCAAAACTGCATGCTTATTCAATGGCTTCATTTCTTGCAAAGCACATGACATTCATGAATGCAGGATCTATGAAAGCCAATACTTTCAGTAAAGCAATCATACAAATTAAAATTAGTATCAAGATACAAATAAAAGTTGCATTTACCTGTGTGCAGCCATGACTGCAATGGCTGCAACCCTAAACCTCATTACCAGACATTGACTACTTCTCCTCCTCCTCCTCTTCCCTTGCATCGTATGAGAATGATCTCTCTCTGCCCCTGTGGCTGTCCCTGGCTCCATTGCAAGCATCTGTGCCAGCTCCCTGGCCTGGCGCTTGAACGCATTCACGTTGCCCATCTGCTGCTCCAGGATGCGTCTCTGTGCTGCTAGCTGGCCCAGCCGGGTGTAGACCGGTAGCAGGGCCCCGCTGAGGAGGTCGCAGGCGGCCAGGAGGGACGAGTTCTCGGTTTGTAGGGTGGACAGGGTGGTGCTGAGTTGGGACATCTGGGATTCAAGCTCCTGCTTGGCTGAGCCGTCCTGCCTGGCTTTGCCGAGGGCATCGCTTGCAAGAACTTTTGATTTCTATTTGAGGACACCATTAGAAAAAGACATATTCACTGCTCCCTGTCCAAAAAATTTTGATCGATTTTTGCTCCTATATGTTGTGAGCTACACTATGAAAAGGCCGTCTCTTTTATGGTAAATATGTGATGCCTGAATTATCAATGAAACAAATAAAACTAAAAGTCAGGGTCTTGATATGTATGCAATGTATCTAAACTTTAGTTAATCTAATACATCAAAGTTATTAAAGCAACAACAAAAACATCAAAATGCAGCTGTTACCCAATGTGCAGGTACATAATTATAGAAAAATGTCAATCAATCAATATTAGCAAGTTTAATTAGAGCAATATTCCTTTTTTTTCTTCTTGTAAATCTCCTTTTCAATGTCTTCCTAACATAGCATTCGGCAAGTAGTCTGTATGTTTTCTAATCCAAGAGTCTGATTAGAAACTGGTTGTCCAACCTGTGTTTTAATCTTCAACTCCTCTATTTTCTTCTGGTATCTATGCTCTAGCTCTTCCTTTTCCCTGGCCCAGTGTGTCTCCCTCTGTTGACCCGACTGTGCCAGTCTATCCAAAGCATCCTTATGGTTGTCTTCAAGTCGCATGAGCTGCTCTTTCTTGGTCCTTAGCTCACTCTCTAGGAGAACAACCTATGGGTTGAGAGATGATAAATTCATTCCGGTACTCAAAGTAATATACCACTAAGAAATTTATTTTGCAATGCAATTTACAATTTGATTCTCAAAATCAATTTTTCATCTTACTCATAATAAAAAATATTGCAAAGTCCAAAGACTAACATTGTCACATGCATAATGAAAAACAATATAATGAGACATTGGTATAATAAACAATTACACAAAGAATCATGATTCCAATACATAAGAAAGTCTTACAATAATCAACTTAAATGAATTCTATGAGCATAAGCACATTAAAAATATCCGGAATAAAGTAAGATGTGCAAATGGGAGTTCTTTGTCATGAT
Organism: Hemicentrotus pulcherrimus; assembly: GCA_003118195.1. Taxonomy (NCBI): domain Eukaryota; kingdom Metazoa; phylum Echinodermata; class Echinoidea; order Camarodonta; family Strongylocentrotidae; genus Hemicentrotus; species Hemicentrotus pulcherrimus. The sequence continues at coordinate 237,386 of BEXV01000004.1, read as the reverse complement.
ATCGATTTGTAACGCATCATATGTTGGCTAAATTCAGGGAATATTATACAATTTAATCATTAGAGCAATACCCTTCCCCAACACATACTTACTAATTCTAAAGCTTGCTTCAGGACACTGTGTGATCTATCACTTGGGTCTATTTTGCTAGAAATATAATATTTGATGTCTCATCAAACTACATACGGTACCGTAACAAACAATGCTGACTCACCTTTTCATTGGCCTTGCTGACATTTGACATGAGTTGTATGACCTCTTCCTGCACCCCGGCACTAATCTCAGGCCAGCCAAGGCCTTTGGCGCCAGTTTTGGCCGAATCTTCCTGCATCACCACCCTACCAGCTAGCAGACGCTGGTAGATGCTATGGAGGTAGAGCTTCCTATTCTGAAATTGTCAAATACAAGGTAAAACGGTCATTACTAAATGATCTAATAAATGATAAATTGTAACCAACATACATGTAGGTATTTGATTGGAGAGTGATGGGATACTAGGCTGGTTAGAAAATTACTGTTATTACTTTGTCAAAAAAGTTTAGAATTAATTTCCTACAACCGAAAAAAGAAAACATCATTCTATATGAATGTGATATCAAAAGAATCATCTGCACTGTCACTATAAATTTGCTGAACATGAGAGTGCACAGACAAAAAGGCTTGTTAAATAATTCTTTCCTCTAGAGTTACATAAAGTTTCACCAAATAAATAAATCAGCCAAATACAACATAAAATATTACTTTTATTAGGACAATAAGTTCATTACAAAATAATAAATAAAGAAAAATGACAACAATGAAATGTTTTGCTACAGACCACAACAATATCTAAATTGAAACAGGAATAAACCCAATACAATAATAACAATCATTGTGATGATGATTGTCATCATAGCTCACAAAAAGAAGCTGTCATTTCAATACCTCTTGCTCATTCTCTAACATAGTCAGTTGTCTCACAAACTCATCCGCCATGTTGTATGCTTTCGTCTGCTCGCTCTCATGACCCTGTTGGGATCTCTGTAGTTTAACCTTCAGACGGGACAAGGTCGTTTCCTGCTCGCTGTGCTGACCTTTGACCTTCTCTAGTTCTTTGACATTTGCTGACAGCTTGCTTTGAAGGTCCTAGGAAGAAATAAAGATGATACGTTGATTGGTTTTGAAGTGTCCCTTTCTTATGTGATTGATTTTTCTCTAAATCATTGATTGACTATTGTTCTCCCTTTAAATCACTTTCTTCATATAACATCTTTTAAACAATGACAAGAAATAAACTATTAATATGATTTTATATTACGTATGATTTGAAAATGAAATAAAAATAATTATGCAATTACTGAAAGAAACCCCCAACAGGTAACAGCTTCATGATACTACACATTTATAATTTGCATTCAGATAAATGATGAAACGATCAAGAGCATCATTGAAACTGTATGTGAACTCACCTTGACCATGTGGTCTCTAGAGTATGTGACTTCCTTATAGTGTTCACACTCATTGGCAAGTTTGTCATGGATCATCTTCATACGTTTCAACTGCAAGAGGGAAGAAAACGGATACCAAAATTAAAGGGAGAACATACTATGAAATTGAGATTGCAAAGTGGCTGGGTGCTTTGACCTGCGTCAAAAAGATGCTGAATTATTCTCTTCTGTTACTGTATCATTCTGTATCATCACGGTTCAAATTCAAAGACAACATTTTCAACTTCTCCCACCTCCCCTCCCCTCTCTCTCTCTCTCTCTCTTTCCTTTTTTCTCTCTCCCTCTGTTCTATCTTGACTTTCTNTCATGAAAAGAAGCAGATATTTCATTACCTCTTGCTCATTCTCTAACATAGTCAGTTGTCTCACAAACTCATCCGCCATGTTGTATGCTTTCGTCTGCTCGCTCTCATGACCCTGTTGGGATCTCTGTAGTTTAACCTTCAGACGGGACAAGGTCGTTTCCTGCTCGCTGTACTGACCTTTGACCTTCTCTAGTTCTTTGACATTTACTGACAGCTTGGTTTGAAGGTCCTATGAAGAAATAGAGGGAAAGAGAAAAATGATTTGTTGATTGGTTTTGAAGCGACCTTTCTCTAGGGTGATTGATCTCCCTTTAAATCATTGATTGATTATTGATCTCTCCTTAAATCCCTTGCTCCATATATCATCTTTTAAACAATGACAAAATATAAACTATTAGAATTTTTTTACATTATGTATGATCTATGAAAATAATTATGCAATCATTGAAAGAAACCCAACAGTTAACAGCTCCATAATACTACACATTTATAATTTTCATTCAGATAAATGATAAATCGCTCAAGAGTATAATTGAAATTTAAAGTGAACTCACCTTGACCATGTGGTCTCTAGAGTATGTGACTTCTTTATAGTGTTCACACTCATTGGCAAGTTTGTCATGGATCATCTTCATACGGTTCAACTGCAAGAGGAAAGAAAAAAGGATACCAAAATTGAAGGAGGAACATACTATGAGATGGGGATTGCAATGCAGCCGGGTGCTTCGGCTTGTATCAAATAGATGCTGAACCATTCTGTTATTACATGGTTCTGTATCATCCTGGTTCAATAATGAAGATTTTTCAACTTCCTCCTCCTCCTTATCCTCCTACTCACCATCATCAAACTAAAATGCATTATCAGCATCATCATCAAAATTACATCACAGTCATCATTATCATCATCATCATCATCATATTCATCATCATCACCGTCACCATCATCACCATCACCACCATTACCATAATCATCAAGGCATCACCATCACCACTGTCACCCTCTTCCTCCTCCTCCTCATCTATTCATCTTATTAGCACCTTCTCACACTTACCTCTTGCGTCGTCTCATCCAGTCTCTGCTGGTAGTCAGTCAGGGTGTGTCTCAGGGTCTCCAGCACCAGGGAGGGGGAGAGCTCTTGTGACCCCGCCCCAGCCCCCTCCCCACCCTTCCTCTTCCCCTTCCCTTTAACATTCTTCCTCTTGGGTCGGAGGTTGCCCTCCCCCATCACTTGGAAGTTTGAGAGGAGTAGCTCCAGCTCCCGCATGCATCCTCCGTATGTCTCCTCCAGGTAGATCTGCCTCTTCTTGGCCTGTCAATAAATAATCATATAATTGTCATTCCTTAAAGGCATCGTTTAACAATCTGAGATGCATGATGGCCCTATGTGTTATCAGTGTCTGCAATATGGTGTAATATTGAAGCCCTAAAAAAATTGTGCTTCAAAATGATTATGAAGTGCCTCAAAAAAGTAAAAATCTTTGAGTGACCGGTATTACCATACTCATTTGCCCCGATAGACTGTATTGTTATAAAATCTGTTAGGAAAACAAAAACATGAAATTTCGATTTCCAATCATAATTATCTTGATAATCAGACAGGCTTGTAAAAGTCATGGGATTCCTGACTGACCTAAAGGTTTATAATTATGATTGCAGCATGAGCTAAATCCAGGATTTTGTTTCAGAATCTGAGGCAATATTACCAGGTCACTTTAAGATTACTCCCATCATACAGACACTTCATTAAGTTCATTTAGCAGACAAAAACGCTTTTGTACAAAGGGCCAGTCTTAATTATAAAGGGTTGCGATTGATCTGAAATAATCGCAAGTCTATCTAATCAATCTTAAATTTGCAATCCCCTATCTCTTATGTACATTGTTGGATTTGACATCAGTTGCAAATAAGTTGAGATTAATTGCAACTGTTTATAAGATGGGGCCTAGTATTATATACAAATGACAATATTCTGAGTAGAATTTTAATTTGTCAAATAAACTTTGTTATTTAGAATAGCATACAATACATATAATTTTATTGAAAATTATATTCCAAAGCTCAAGATCAAAAGCACATCCAAAATATCCAATGAATGAACAAAACAAGAACGTTGATATTTATACAAACTAAGTGCATTTCAGCAACTGAATTGTGCAAATTACTAATTCCATTATATATTAATTTCTCGCTATGCCCATCAACAGAGCATATTTTTTTTAATTTTCTTACAGTGAACCCATGTTCTTGGTCTCTAATTTCTCTCACCTTAACTAGAACTATATAAAGTGTATGCCCAATGTATAATGTCTAATGCGATCAGCAATAAGGCATACTAACCCTTGTGAGTTCATCTTTCAAACCATTAAAGTTCTTCTGATAGAGGTCTATCTGTTGAGAGGTCCCCGATAAGACTTCTCTCTTCTGATCTATCTCAGCTGACAGAGCATTCTTGGTTGTCTCATACTCAGCAGTGAGTCTGCAATGGAAGAATTTATCATGTGTATGATTTAGGATCATTTCAATTTAAAAAGAAGGTTGAGTTCTGGGGAGAGGTGACATTCATTTAAAAGCGATGATATCTGATGTGAGTCTCTAATAAATTCTATTAACAGCAGCATCATTCTATATCATTTAAAGAGCACCTAAATCACTATTAATCAGTGATACATAAATAACATGGATTAAATTTTGTGTAAATAACAAGCATAACAGTGATGGGAAATGTAATTGTATTCAGCATCCAGTTGTATCATACACTTATTCATATAATACCTTTTAACTTGCTCTTTGCTGTACGTACATTCTCTTCTTTCTTCCTGGTAAGCAGCTTCTAGTTCTCTGTTTCAAAATACAATCAAAACATCAAATGATATAAAATTGCCATAAAATAAGATGACCTCAAGTGTACCTTTCTATTCAATATATCGTAATAATGACTTTTTAAAAGACACAGGCCAGAACATCACAATGACAAATATTTACGCTTTATAATACTATGATTTTGAGGAGAATGGAGTAGAATGGCAACATCTGTAAAATGACTGATATTATACTTCACTATTAATTATATTTAGACATTCAGATTGAGCAAGCATTTCATATGCATGCATTGTGTTTTGTTACCTGATTTGTTTGCTCATGGCTTCCATGTTATAAATAGCTTGTTCCCTGGCAGACTTTTCAACACTGAGGGCTCCCTCCAGATCTCGTTTCTGACACTGCAAATGGAAAGGGTAAGAAAAGGCAGAAAACTGAGATGACTAGAAATATAATTATAGAAGTAGAAATATACTGAACTGTGTACAAATTTTGACGACAGTCCACCGTTTCTAAAACAAACAGGTTCAATGACAAATAAAATTAGTAATTTGTATCAATAATCATTTTGAAATATCAGTCTTTTTTGTTTTGTCATTACGTATTACGTTTCTAAAACAAACAGGTACAATGACAAATAAAATTAGTTAATTTGTATCAATAATCATATAAAAATATCAGTCCAAATTGTTTTGTCATTAATCATATGGCGAGTTGCAATTCAATTAATTCCGAAGCCACTATTTTTTTCATCAGGATACTGTTTCTACTATGCTACAACACTGATTACACTTGGTAATATGGCACATATATACCTTTCTTGAGGGGAAAGATGGAGCCTTATTGAAGAAGAAAAGCACTATAAACTCAAATTTAGTCCTATCAATTATGTTAAAGGCTATGTTTAACAATGTTAAATCTGAGATACATGGCCCTACGTGTTATAAGTGCCTATGATATGGTGTAACATTGAAGCCCTAAACAAATTTGCGCTTCAAAATGATCATGAAGTGCCTCAAAAAAATATTTAAGTGACCGATTTTGACATACTCATTTTCCCCAATAGACTGAAGTGTTATAAGACTGTTAGGAAAACGAAAAATAAAATTTCAATTTCCAATCATAAATATCTTGATAATCAGACAGGCGATCAGCCTGTAAAAGTCATGGGATTCCTGACTGACCTACAGGTTTATAATTATGATTGCAGCATGAGCTAAATTCAGGAATTTGTTTCAGAATCTAAGGCAATGTTATCGAGTCACTTTAATGGTTAAGCTGAAATACCCAAGCATACAACCTATGCAAATGACAAACATATTATGGATGGTTACCTGTACTATTTCAAAGTTAAACTTTGATTCTGTGTGCGCTGATCTTTCCTTTTCTATTCTCTCCTGCATTTCCTTGAGTTCTTCTTTTGCAGCCTAAATGAGAGTCAAAGGGGGAAATAAAACACACAAACATTTTTACAAAAGGCCTGTCATCATTAGCTTGAGTTTGCCAAATAAATCACTATTTTACATCCACTATTTCATATCATATTACATTACAATCTTGATATTTTGATGCATGTACTTAAAATTTGTTTTATAATCATGAATTTGTATTCTGCCTCTAAGGAGGGAAATACTCTCACTGGCAAATGAACCCTTTTAATAAAAACAATATGAATAATCAAAAAGGCAGGGAATACATTTTCACTAATAGTCACTTCATATATTTGCAATTAAGTCAACTACGTGTACATGTCTGAGTAAGTGCTTTTTCACAGCATTGATATAGCTACAAGCTTCACAATAAAGCATCTTCTCAATTTCAACTAAATATGAAAACAAAATATGACAGAAATGAATCTGTAAATGATCTTTGGGGGTTGTAAAGAGAAAACCAATTTTCTACTCACCACCAATTCTGTCCTGGTAGTTTCATCTCTTTGTGCAGCCCCCTGGAGATCATGTAGCTGCTGCCTCACAGTCTGGGTCTGAGTGTCCCTCTCTATCCGTAGCTCTGTGATCTTCTCTTGAGCATCAGCGTACAAGCTGAGAGACAGATAGCAGTTTAAAGTGAATGGAGATGAGTATGGAAGTACGGAATTGCAAATAAAATAATCATCGTCATCATCTCCATTGTCATCATCACCATTATCATCCTAACTATCATCATCCTAACTGTCATCATCATCATCATCATCCTAACTTTCATCATCATCAACATCCTAACTTTCATCATCATCAACATCCTAACTTTCATCATCATCATCATCAGCATCACCATGTCATCATCATCAACATCATCATCCCCATCATCATCAACTTCATTGTCATCATCACCATCATCATCCTTACTACCATCATTATCAACATTATCACTGATCTAGAATTATTAGCAGCTCAGTGAAAAAAAGCTTGCTTTCTTGTCTAGAGTAGGGCTCTGTCTCACATATGGTACTAGTACTACAAAGTACTTAAAGGTATTACAAAGTTTTGGGAAATTTTGAAAATTGGCTAGATAGTGATTCTCTACAATTTTGATATAGATGCCCCTGTGGATGTATTATAAGCACTAGCAAATTGAGTTCCTAAAACACATCTGCTTTCAAGAAAAATTGAATATAAAACTTTACCGGTGCTCCCGGTAAATTTTGATATATTTCAAATAACGCCTTCGGCCATACAATGGTAGCTGCGACCATGAAAATCTCAGAACATGCAAATGTAATGTATAATTTCCAAACGAAAATAGCAAATCGGTCGATTTTAGTCAAGAAACATTGTTTTATAGCAAAATTTATATCTTGACCTTGAGAGGGAGTTATAACAATTTCATCACTTAAGACTTGATTTCAACAGCGACAATGATCACTAAATATTGTAGGATCGCATATGCTTCCAATATGTTTATTTGAACCAAATTCATGACCCCATACCAATACTTTGTATTACCTTTAATTGTAGAGTCTAAATTTGAGAAATTCTGAGCTTAATTCCAACAGTTTGAAAGTGAACCTATTTGTTGGAGCATCACATCAAAGGAAAATTCTTTTAAAAGTCCACTTCTGATGAGAATGATGTATTGTATGAGAACTGTGCAACCAAGATTAATTTCATGTGGGTGTGCATAGATGATCTGCCAGCTGTCATCTATGGTGACACTCAACATATGTTAAAGGTACTATGTCCCATTTGCAGGCTTCAAAAAAGAAAAGGTCAAATCCCAACATCATTTGAAAGATAATACTAATTTAGAACTTCCCTAAAAAAGGGGGCTTGAAAAATTCTTTAAGTGGAAAAATTCTTTAAGTGGGGAAATAACGACTACCTGTATTAGTTGTTGAATCGACTTAAGAACTATAGAGCCAGAAGTAGTAGTCTGATTTTCAGACCATTGTACTGAATGGTCATACGTTTTATGCTGCGCAAAGATTCAATCAGTTTAATTTTGGCCATTACAAGAAGTGGGTTATTGATGGAGACAAATGCTCATGTACACTTTACAGCTCATTTTATGTATGTTATTACCAAAGAAGAAAAAAGCCAGTCAGTCACTCAATAGTGTCTGACTAGTGAAGTCTAGCAAGTAAACAGGTTTACCGGTACTTGCATAATTTGAATATTAGGACACTGCTAACGTTTAAATTTCACAGATAGAACATGCATGACATATTCATAATTCCTGCAAAGTTCTACAGAATTTGATGTTGGCTGCAAAAGGGAAAAAGTATCTTTAACCGGATGACTACTGAATCTTCTAGTCCCCGTAGGCTTAATGCAGGGAACACCCAGTTCCAGCAGGCAATGGGTTAACTGACCTTTTCAAAGCTAGTTTCCATATATGTTTTCATACAAATACTCTTTCCATGTCCGTTTGCCCCCAGTGCCCAATATACTACATGATGATTCTTTAAACATCATTTCTTTACAGTCATGCATTCTGCATAAACTCAGTCGGAACAAGCTATAAATATTCTTCGATCAACACCAAGAGGAAATAAAACAGGATGTCACATCAAATACAATCTTCCTGTCTCACTCTTAAATACAGGACATTTCCTTTTAAAAATTCTTTTCAACATAATTATTCATAAGAGAAATTCTTAGGCGATCAGACTGGCTTCCAGCTAGTTGCATACAAATTCGAAGCTCCAGCACTAAAATCAGGAATTTATTATTTTGTGTGCAAATGACAAATGGAACATTTTAGACGAACACTCTGATAAGTTCTTGTTCTTGATGATACTGTAATATCTAAAGAGTGCACTGACTATATATTTCTACCTCTCTGGTGTTAGAGAATTATGGCAGTTTACACCATAAGCTGTAAAATTCGTCTCGAGCTACTACTCCTTGCAGTAGGACTTATTTGGCTACAGATGCACCTACCTGATGCATTTGGTGCAGAAACCGTCAAGACTCCCACAAAATGCTGGCTGAAGAACTCAAGCCATGGAGTTATTGCAAACTGTGAGCACCTTGGACTCACAGAGGTTCCTCAGGATCTACCCCAAGGTGTGACCGAGCTTGACTTGTCCGTCAACAAACTGACGGTCCTCTACAACAGTTCTTTTCAGGGTGTTCCAAATGTAACCCTCCTCAACTTGCTGGGGAACCCAATAGGTTCTATACAGAGCAGGACTTTCTGGAAGTTGACAAAGCTCAGTACTCTCATCCTCAATAAAAACAATCTAGAGTCTATACCTCCAAAAGTCTTTCTGAAGAACATGCTTCTCACAAAGCTGCTGTTGAATTACAATCACCTGAAAGCTGTTCCCTATGAAGCCTTTTCAAACATACCCAACTTGTCAAATGTGGAACTCGCGGATAACAAGATCAAGAGTCTCAACTTTGAGGGATGTTCTCAATGGCATCATCTGGAATACATAAACCTCAATCAAAATGTGGTGGAAGAAATTCAACAAGAGGACTTTCTTCCTCTGCAGAACACAACAATTGGCACTTTGACCTTTCTATCTAACCAAATTCAAATTCTACAACCACAATGCTTTATGCATCTGAATTCGATTCAACAAATTCTGCTTGGAGGAAATCAACTCAACTCATTTGACATTCAACCTTTCCTCGGCATGACTTACATCAAACATTTATCATTGTCTGGCTGCCAGATCCATGATCTTTTACCACCTGACTTTGCTTCCAATCTATCCATCACTTACCCAACCATCAAAAGTCTAACGTTATCAGCTAATAAGCTTGAGACTGTGCAAGAGGGTGCACTTTGGGGCTTCACAACATTGGAAGTGCTTTCCTTGAGTCGTAACAAACTCAAGCTTCTCACTAATCAGTCATTTTGTCGTCTGGAGTCACTTACAGAACTAGACATTTCATACAACAAATTAACATCCTTCTCAAATGGGACATTTGCTTGCTTGGAGAGTTTAAAACAACTGAATGCATCTGGAAATTTATTGCAGACTCTCTCTCCTGGATACTTCCATGGCATGTCATCCATTTTTACCATATCCCTCTCAAGTAACAGAATCAATGCACTGAACAATGGCCAGCAGCTTTGGACAATCAAGACCCTCCGTATGCTTGACATATCAAACAATGCTTTACAAATGGTTTCCAAGGAGAGATTTAATGGACTAACCAATTTGGAGGCATTGAACATATCTGGCAATAGCATCGCTTACTACAGTTACAAAGCTTTCACAGGCTTACTAAATTTGAAAGAGCTGTACCTGAAAAATGAGCAGACAACATTTCTGCAAAATTCCTTTTGCCAACTGCATACACTTCTCATTCTGGATCTATCAAATGCACCCATCAAGGTGTCACAAGCATCAACAGAGCAGTTTTCCAATATGAGTAGTTTAAGTGAACTGCGTATGGAGAAGGCACGCTTGAAAGATACAGTTCTATATGACCAAGAAAAACATCAGTCACTTGTCACCGGTCTCTTCTCGCTTCGTAAGTTGCGAATCAAAGACAATTTTTTGTATGACCTTGATGTCAGGATATTCCAGGACCTTTCACAACTGATCTTTCTTGATATGTCCAACTCAAGGATACATACGCTAAGGTCAGGACTGTTCAGTCCTCTCCCCTCCCTAAGGTACCTTTATATCAGTGAGAACAATTTGGTGGAGGTTCCTGGAGACCTATTCAATGGCCTCTTCGGCCTGAAAGTGCTGTACTTCCCGAACAATATCCTTAGTAGCCTGGACCCCAAGACTTTCGCCCAGACACTGATACTGACTGATCTTTATCTACCTGGGAATCAAATCAGCACCATTAAACCTGGGACAGTTCTACCAGGTAATACTTCCCTTAGGTTTGACGTCTCCAAAAACCCCTTCTCCTGTACATGCTCCTTGGCATGGTTCAGGCAGTGGTTGGACTCTGCCGACATTGATTTTATACATGCAGACAAGACCTTGTGTTCTGGGACGTCCCTGAAAGGACTCTCAAAACAGCCGATACTGTCCTTTCATCCTGAGGATCATTGTGGAGTCAACGTCTTTCTTATAGTAGGTATTTCCTTCACAGGTATATTCCTTTTTTTGATTACTTTGCTTGCTTACAACAGACGTTGGTGGTTGAATCACAAGCTTTTCCTTCTCAAACTCGCTGTTGCTGGCTACGAAGAAATGGCAGAAGCCTTTGATGCAGATAACTACAAGTTTCATCTGAACCTCATGTTCCTTGAAGAGGAAGAGGAATGGGTTGATCGGGTCATGAAACCTGCCCTGGAGGAGAGGTTCCCGCATCTACAGAACATCATCTATGGGGACAAAGATCTCCATCTTGGAATGTTCTACATCAATGCCATCAATGACGCCCTTGACAACAGCTTCAAGACTGTCTTGTTGATAAGCAACCAATCTATAGGTGATGCCTGGTGCATGACCAAGCTCCGTATGGCACTAGAGCATCTCAACGAAACAGGTCTGGACAAAATCATCTTGATATTTGTGGAGGACATTGAGGATGAGAACCTGCCCTATCTTGTCAGGTTGTTCATGAGTAGGAACAAACCTTACATGTTGTGGACGGATGATGAAGATGGACAGGAACTATTTTGGGCTCAGTTTGAGAAAAGTATGAGAGCAAATAAGGCTATCAACAATGCCATTCCTCTTTAATTGGTAATCAGGTTTTTGTATTAAATAATCTTATCACCATAATGTCCAAAATATTAATCTCAGGCAATTTGTAGCTTTGTACATCACCTTTAGAGAGGTGTGAACATTACTTTGACAAATACCACATAATCCATATTCTATATCTAATTTATATAGGATGTTGCAAGTACAGGGATGCTTTTAACCAAACTTGAAATAACAAAGACAAAAATTTATTTTCTTGAGAGTCTCTACAATCATTTTTAGATTGCACTGTTTGATTTATATGCATATAATGGTTGCCAAAGCATATATGGTTCAATCAAATGAAAAAGCCAGATTGGGGAGTGTCTTGAGCAAAAGGAAAGGTGGTTTTGTGCATTTTAAGTGCTAGAGGGTTAAAGCAATATTTTAAATGGTTGCAGATTAACTACATGTGCTTTATGGGGCTTGAAATGGGGCTTAAACATAGAATGTGGCCATAGTAAGAATTCTGATCAGTCACAACACTCTGTATTAAAGGTAAAGACCAGTATTGGAAACGCCCCAATTTCAACAAAAATGAAATGGAAGCTCTCGATCGATCATTACCTATCATGTGAAAGAATATGTTTTGACTAATACATGATGATAAAAAATTTGCCGGGAAACCGCCTACTAATTCATATATTTGGTAAATTTGTTTCTCTCATGGTCTGTGAGAGATACAGGGTAGTCCCATATACATTTTTCTGTGTATAGTGCTTGTAACTTTACGAAGAATGGGCCAAATTTCTTATCATTTTGATAATTCCATAACCTTGCAGATGCTAGGTGCTAGATGATCAACCTTTTCTGATCGATTCTACAACGTTTCTTTCACAATGCAATCGCATGACCATTACTGGTCTTTACCTTTAAAGAAGGCGCCCATGCAACAAAACCTCATGAAATAGACACAAATCACTTTTCTAAAAACCTCATTTTTCAAATGGCAACTCAAAACAAAAGATATTTTAACTGTCGGTACTCCATACCCCTGCATATGTAGTGTTCCATACTCTCATAGCAAATTGTACGTCACGATGTGAAACCACAGCAAAGTTAGCCTGTTTTTATCGTAAGCTACTTGGTCTGCCCATATTATTTGGTCTGCACAGTGGTAAGCAATTAAACATATGTAATTTGATCGGATTGTAGTATCAGTATTTGTGACATAGGTTTCATCGTTTAACTATAAATACCACAGATTATCTGATGATAATGAGAATGTTGCATGCCATTGCCCATGTTATAATATAGCATTATTCAGAACTGTAGAGGGCGAAGTACATTCGCACTTACTTTCAATGAATACATAACTCACAAGCGAGTTGTGCATAATGCAAATAATGCATACAGTGTAGATAGTATAATTATCGGGGGATTACACAATGAAGGTTTCAGTACTTAAATTAAATTGTTTATATTTAATCTCCAATCTTGTTGCTCAGACATACTTGTTTAATAATAAGAGCATGAAGTTTAGGTACGTTATTTTATATTACATTGTGGTTGGTTATGATACATGTATTTAGTAATTTATGCTTGAGACGAATGCTAGCTCATAATGATAGCAAGGTACTTGTTTAGTAAGCACTGTGCTTTCTATAAGATGGGTACCTGCTTGCAATAGTTAATTGCTTGTCATTTATTATTAAGTGTACGATGTTATTTCCACACGTTTGCATGGTTTGGGCCAGAATGTTAAGGTCAAGTTAGACACCTAATACCAAAGTTGAAAGGTTAATAGGACATTGATTGATATACTTTTTTTTGGCTTTGTTTTATAGTTCTTACGGCAACATGTAGAGCGACTTCCAAGTTGATGGCTAAATCAGCTAAATCAGCGTCATCTATCAAGTTAACGGTTTCTTCGATATTCGAGAGTGAGATTGTAAGCCTGCAAAACTTTCTTCAAGGAATTATGACAATAAAGGAAGCATGATTAAAGTGCCTGTATACAAGACATGTGACTGTATTCATTTATGTGGTGTAAACGTGTCAAGATCGAGAGGGGCAGGCACAGATATCTTGTGAATAAAACATACTTTCACCCTGAAACCTCGAATCACACAAAATGTGGAAAACCTATAAGTATCAAGCATTTCCCATGTAAATGAATGGCAGATGTAGGTGGAAAATGTAGCTACATGCAAAGTGGACAAAGGCCTCATGTGAAACTATACAACAAAATCATTTACAATTAATTTGGATGTATAACAACAATAACATTTACAT